>CM016721.1:83235653-83258687 GCA_005771605.1 Scutellaria baicalensis
AGGGCTTTCTAGATTTCATTACTTTTTAATTTGTATTTTCCACAAAATCAATAATAATAAATAATACTTCTAGTTCATCCCCTTTGAAAATGATAAAAATTTGGGAAATCCCTCTTGTCATGATGGGACCAATCTTTCTAAATCCCTATGCAGAGTTCATAATCCATCATTTTCAATGATTTGAACAATAGCATATATAGATAGGCAAAATATTTTATGCAACTGGTGCATGGATCATAAGGCAAAATATTTTATGCAACTGGTGCATGGATCTAGGATCCATACACCCGGGTCGACCCGTCCCATGCGCCTCTGATGCGCGTTTTTCATGCGCCCCAATGTGCTCTCACGTGCCCCCACGCGGCTGGTGGGTGCGCTCAAACCCACCAAGATTCGCTTAGGCAGTCATACCCTCATGTTATGTTAGTGTTATTCGTGTTATCCTCACGAGGGTAACACTAACATAACATGAGGGTAACTCTAATATAACATGAGGGTATGATTAACATTTTAGTTCAGCGGTTTTAAACTAAGGGTATGAAATCTGGATATGGGGTCATATTAACATAACGCGAAGGTACCCTAACATAACGCGAAGGTAACCCTAACATAACGTGAGGGTAACGACTAAAACACGCGAAATAAGTAAAGAGACACAGGCTGGGCGGGCCAGCCTAACCCGCGCGCGGCCTAGTTGCACGGATCCGTGCAACTGATGCACAAAATAGTAACTCATATATATAGAGGCAGTAGTGAATCATAGTATAAATTAATAATATAGTAGATCATAAAATAAAAAATCATGTAGTAAAACATAATTTATATTAACTAAAGTGAATATCATGCTCCATCACAATAAATGAATCTTAGGCCGAGATTTTAAAAATCCACGAGTAGCAAAGCAAATATGAGCGTTTTTAAGAAATATAATCACGTGCGAGTTATGTAATGTATGGTCCAAAAAATGATTTTTAGATTGAATGTTGATAAATCACAAAACTTCAAGATTATAATTGAATTAAAAAATCGATATTAAATAAAAATCTATATTTTTTAAATTAAGTTGTACATTTAACCCAAAATCGTACCATAAATCTCTTCTTATAAGCATGATGATAGATTGGCCTCACACTGATGAAACATATTCAAGTTGTGGTTCCATACATCCATTATTCACAAACATTACCCTTATCCTTTTAGTTTATGGTTTCCAACCAAGACTTTTATCACTTGCTTGTACATGAGCTGGTTTTATGGTTTTATCTATCTTAGTTTTAAAGATTTATGGACAATCGAGATTCATCATATTAAATGATCTGACATTTTTTGAATTTCGAAATAAATAAAATTTCATGTAAGGCTGTTTTACGTAAAATCTATTCTATTATCTAATTAAATTTATATGCCGCGGAGGGTTTTGATCCTCCAATCTTATAAATGTTGATCCGATGTGATAAGATAAAATATATGAAAGTCGGTTTAAGAGTTTAAAAGAGACATGATTTGACATTTAAAATGAGAATTTGAGTATTTTTAGTAACATTTCTTAAATAGCTTAGCATGGTATGATTACTTAGGTGTGCTTTTATAATAGTTGAAGGAAATATTACAGCATGATTTCGTCATGATTTGATAGGCTAATCAAGTATTTTTGCCACTTATATATTTTTAAGATTAACTTGCATAATTAGATTTAGAATTGTACTAATTAAAAGCAAAGTAGGCTAGGCCCAACCCACTTTCAACTACACCATTTTGAGCCCAAAAACACATGGGGCGGCCCATTGATTATTGGGCCTTTCCTTTTTCGTCGTCTTCTTAACTGTAAAATATATATAAATAGAGGTTCATTTTAGGCGTTTTCGTCCTAAATCCCAATCACCATTCAACCCCGAAAAAACCCTATCGCTGTCTCTTTCTCTCTCATACCTTCTCTCTCATTCTGACCGGAGATTCAAATTCCCGAATTGTACTTTTTTGATATGCGCATGATATATTCTTGTGTATTGTTCTGCTTGCACTGTTAGAAATTCTCTGTATGTACCTATGTATTTTCATTTATTATTGTAAATTTGAGGTTTCCTCTTTTTGATTCTGTACAAGTTCTTGTAAATCTTTCGGATTAGAACTTGCTGTTGATTGTAGTTTCTCAATTTTTCATTCTTTTCCCATTTTCTATGTGGAGTACTGTAATCGTAGTGTTGAGGATGAGCAAGTGTGGTATAGGGTTAGGGTTTTGATTTGTATTGGAAATGGAGAGCACACGCAGACCATTTGATAGATCTCTTTCCAAAGAACCGGGACTGAAGAAACCCAGGCTTCTCGAGGACCCTGCTGCAGCCGATCGCATCTCGAATGGGCGCCCCGGATTTGTTCAACGGCCGGCTGTTTCAAACTCCACCGCCGGTGGAGGCTCGAGAGGACAGCGGGACCGAGATTCAGAGAGCAGCGACTCTGTGCGTGGGACCTATCAACAACAGCCAGGACTTCAGCTGCATCAGGAGCTTGTGACTCAGTATAAGACTGCTTTGGCTGAACTGACTTTTAACTCGAAGCCCATAATAACGAACTTGACAATTATTGCTGGAGAGAGCTTGCCTGCAGCTAAAGCCATCGCAGCCACTATTTGCGCCAATATTATTGAGGTGACTCTGATTTTTAAACCTTGCTGATAGTGCAAATTGTAAAGATGTGTAATTGTAAATTAATCACTGTTAATGGATATTTTGATGTTATGAAAAATGAGATGGTGCCTTGAAATATCACTTTTATTTTTTTATTTTTTATAAGCTTTGATTTTCACCAATTTTAACCCGTCTTACACATTCAATGCTTGTTCCATCATAATTGTTTTAACTTGTGGATATGGGATGACAGTGCGTAATAATCACTTGATTTGTATCTGACTTATTATTCCAGCTACTACAGTACTGCTAATATTATTGAGGTGTAAGCAAACTGTTACTCAATTGCTATATGGTTGGTCTTGCCCAGGAACAACGTCATAGATTTAAGCATATTGAAATCTGACTTCCTATAACTTTCTTAATAGTTGTCGATGCTGCACATTTTTAGCTTCGTGTTGATGGGTTTCTGCAATTTTATTTGGTACATTCCACTGTGTGTGTGTGTGAGAGAGAGAGAGACAGAGAGAGAGAGATGGATGGATGGATGGAACATATATCTCATCTCTGTCGCTTTATGCATTATTTCCAATCGATTCTGTGATTTCTAGAGAGAAATCCGGCACTCAGGAAATTATACAATTTGTTTGGGATGATGTATATTGTAGGTCTCAGTTATTCTTGTTTTCCAATTCATTTAATTTTATTATCTGGAGCTATGAAAATATCACCATTTTACTCATTCTGTTGCTATAACTTGTCGGTTATTTAGAGTTTGGATCTCTAATTTGGAACATAATTTTAACAGTTACAAACCTGCTAAGTTGTGGAGGATCAACCTCCTTTCAGTTGCAATCTCGAGAACCATTTATCATGGCTATGCTGATTATCTTCTGTCAAATTTTTGGTCCTTGAGCTTTGGAAAATTGAGATCTGGGTTGCTATTACATTTTAGTCTCTTTTAGTTTTATGTGCTATATGTTTTGCGCTGTTGTTTGTATCAGTTATTTTGTATGATCTCCGAACTTTGAATTGTCGATACTCGATACTTTTTCTGATCCCTGGAAATTATTTACAGGTCCCTAGTGATCAAAAACTGCCATCCCTGTACTTATTAGACAGTATTGTGAAGAACATTGGGAGAGATTACATAAAATATTTTGCCTCCAGATTACCTGAGGTTAGAATTCGTGACGTCTTTTTCTTCTTGTCTGTCACTTGTGAAATAGTTGATTGTCACCACTTATTTATTTGTTTATATCCCTCTTAGTAATTATCTTTTAATTATTTCAATATAGTTTGGCATAAATAGAGATGGAGGTGGGCAGGAAACCCTTCTTTAGTTGCCTATAGTTTTATTTTATTTTGCATTTTATATCTCCTCTTTGTGATCTGGGATTTGGGAGCCACCTGGCAGGGGGTGGGTGGTGCTGTTTGTTCATGCCTTGTCTTGATTTCCATAATAATTTCAATAGTTATCCACTTGGGGTTCCATTTTCCAGGTTTTTGTAAGGCATACAGGCAGGTTGATCCCTCAACACATCCAGGTATGCGCCACCTCTTTGGCACATGGAAAGGAGTCTTCCCTCCACAGACGCTTCAGTTGATTGAGAAGGAACTTGGATTTACAACTGCTTCCAATGTCTCAGGATCTTCTAGGCCTGACTCTCAAGCACAACGTCCTGCTCATAGCATCCATGTAAACCCTAAGTATTTGGAGGCCAGGCAGCGACTGCATGGGGTAAGGCGCATTATGGCTTTGCAGCCATTTCTATTAATAGTACATGTATACTTCCCAGTTGTCACCTAATTATCTAATAGTATCTATTATTCTTTATCACTTCTTTTAACCCTTTTAGTGGTTGCCATGCATTGCTTTTCTAAATGGCCCAAGTTTTTCTGAAGTACATAGGGATGACCCTGTATAAGCTAGTGCTGAGATGTTAGAATTATATTTAAACATTAACATTTTTCTTACTGATTCTATTCCTTTGCACCCATGTCAAAATCCATTTTGTATTTATAATCTAGTTTATTTTTAAGATTTATTATTATTTTATTTTTTGGTAATTTAGCAAAATACCGATGCCTCTGTTATGCTGCCTATTGGAAAGAATTAATTTTGATGAATTTATGCCTCTGTTTCTTTACTAATTACTCATTAAGCCACTTCATTGGCACCATAAGTAAGTCGACATGGTCTGGTTGAAAATTTTATGGAAACTCACTTGAGTTCTCTTCACATGCTGGTCATTTCTGCTGCAAAAGTTATTGTTTGGTAGCTTATGGAAGTTCATATTCTGTTATTGTTTTCAAAATGTTTCGAATTTAATGTTGGACTTCCAAGATGAATCTTTTCTTTGCCAACTGCTATGGTTATCATGCAGGACTACTCCCTAGTTATGATGTTGCCAATACACTATAGCTTAAATTTAACAGTGTCAGAATTGCCTTAGCTATGCAGAATGCATTTTAACTATGTTGCCTGTATATTCTTGCAACAATTACATATTATTTTGGATTCATTATGTTTTTTTAAGGTTGTTTTGTGCAAATCCTGGATGTCCCACTGCTTTTAAAATGTGGACAAGCACTATTTGGTCTTCTGAAACTTTAATATTCCAGTGCTACAGTTTTCAAATTTGGCTACTGTTGTCAATCGTAACTAGTTCTTTGATTGTGCTGACTTAATCTGATGAAGGCTAAAGGAGCTAGTAGTGACACTGCTGGATCCCTGGTGAACTCCCATGAGGATGTTGAAGCATTAGAGAGAACAGCTAGTATTGGCTCGGGGAGATCCTGGTCTGATACTTATGCGAAGGTATGCAGAGAAAAGGTTATATAGGATGCTTTTGCTCTCATAGTTGTTAAGGATTTGAGTTTGCCATGGTGCAAAGGTGTACCCTGAAGCAAAGGAATTAAGGTTCTCTCTATCAGATTCAGTAGATGTAAATTATTAAAAATGATGCCTAATTTGCCATTCGTATCCTCTTGCTGTCGCACTTGCCAGATTGGCCTGACATTTTGCACCATCGATAACTTATTTTCTGCTTTACTTTCTGAAATATATTTTTTAAGTTACTCAAAACTTGCAGTCCATCCAGCATCATCAAAGGGACCAAGTAAATAAGCCAGTTCGTGACAAAAGTTCAAGTGTAGCATATGCAGATTCTGATTATGGTTCCAGTGTATCAGGGCGTCTAGGCTTAGGAACTGGAAGAGTTATTGGGCACCTTAAAGAGCCTGGATATGACAGGCCCTGGAATGATTCTGGCAGTGACATCATGTGTATGCCCCATCAGAAAAATGGGTTTGGTCTGAAAGATGGATTGGAAAGCTTTGCTGCCCACGAGTCTGCAAATTCTGACTCAGATCTTCAGTTCAAGCAAGATATTTCTAGTAGGAACAGCAATGGGATGAGTGAGAACTGGAAGAACTCAGAGGAGGAGGAATATATGTGGAATGAGATGAGCTCTAGACCCCCAGTTCACAGTGCATCTGGTGCCTCAACTAAAGATCACTGGGCACCTGATAATTACGATAATTCAGTAAGTATTGTTAAACAAAAAGTAAGATAGTGTCACCTGTTTGGTTTGTACTCACTGTTCTATTGAGTAATTCATATGTTCGTGCATGAATGGTTTGTTTTCATGATGCTCTTTTGATAAGGTTGGATTCTGATTATTTATGTTTTTGTGAAATATCATCAGTCCCTTGAATGTTAAAACAACAGTATGTTGCTTGATAAGTTGGGTCATGAGTGATGGTGTGATTCATTGCTCCAGTCATGCATTATGGCACACAATGTCTTGGGGCAATACGGCCTTATCAGAAACATATTGAATTTATGAAGATGAATCCTAACGCATGCATGCAAAGTTTGTTCTACTTCTTTATAATGAGTTTCATGCAACGTTGCACAAATACAATTATGGAACTGTAAAGACTGGTTGGAAAAATGCACAAAGGAAATGAGTAAAAATGTTATGCTCTTCTTAACTTGTATTTGATATAATTTCATATGTCCCGAACAGTGCCATCTGATCTCAGTAGTGATTTGGTGACAGCGAATTTACAATGTAAGGCACGAATCACTTATTCCATCAAAAGAGGCAAATTGCACAAGTATTATTACAGCCAGGAAGTTACTTCTTGTGAAAGCTGAACAATATTTCTTTTATGAGCATAATGTGCCACTGACATCATATATCGTATTTATGAGTGGGTGTTTTGATATTTGTCTAGCTATTGCTTGCATTCTTAATTCCTTCCCCATATGTTTAAACCTAGTTTTCTCCTTTGTGTTCGCTCTTTGTATTTTTGGTTGGTTTGTTCATTTTGTTTGTTCATTTTGTTTTGTTTTATAGTCATCTACTGAGACTGTTATATTGGGACTTTTGTTTTATTGTGATCTAGTTTTGCATTTAACGATCTGAGTTATGGTGTGCCTTTTCCAGGACTTTGACAACCATTTCCAGAGGCATCAAACTGTACGTGATATAGGGACAAGAGATGATGATGAAGCCTCAGTTGATTCTTTTTCCATGGATTTGGGTCACGTGGCTTCTGGGGCTCAACTGCCATTGTGGTCAAAAAAGCTGCATCCACCAGAAAGAAGTATGCTCTCAGTGTCTGGAAGGAGCTTATCAGGTTACTCTGAGGGGTATCCTACTGGGTCGACAACCTCTCAAAGTACAACAAGCAGGATGCATTCTCATCCACAGCTGGGCCCAGATCACATTGGAGCCCCTATCTTTAAGCTTTCGACGACCGCAATGCCTCTGCCCAAAGTTTCTATGACATCAGAGCGACAGACTCTTGCAGCCCCAACATCTTCATCACGATCGCCAATGAACCCGCACTCTCCTTCACCTTCCTCTTCTGCTGCGCACACCACGGGTCAATTACTTCCTGATCGCAACCCAACAGCTATGGGTCCTCCTACAGATCCAAGAAGGCGTCCAGGGCAAAAAAACATGGGATATCGTGACCAACTTTCTGAGGATTCTCTACGTTTGTCATCTCGGGATGTCTATCAGGATACCAGTACCACACAGAGATTGCAACCCTCAAATTTACGGCCTTCGTCTGCTTTGGTGCGTCCTGTTCAGCAGAGGAAAAATGCTCCCTCTGCTCACCGTAGTAATCTTGATATCTCTGAATTTGGATCTCCTAGTCAAGAACATAGCATGTTACCATCAGATATTGTGGGATCTGAAAGTTGCTCAACAATGGGTAATTCATCATCAGACCAATCAAATCCTTTTACAGTCGACTCCCCAGGAAAATCCATTACTAGCAGCTTGTTTGATGCTGTAGGCAAAAGTGGATTACCAATCAGTGGTTCTCTCAAGGGTAGCTTAACCAACCCAAGTTCTCAAGAAGCTAGGTCTGGGTCTTCTATAGGAATCATGCACCCAACTCTGCCAAGTAACCTCCCTGCTAATATTTCATCGTCTCCACGCTTTCATGGAAGTGCATTGTCCCCTACATTTCCTCAAAAAAAGGTGGAGCAGGCAGCCATGCCATCAGGTCTGCCATCTTTAGCAAGTATTGTTTCAGATCAGATGCCTGGTGCAATTAATTCCTCTAATCCTGTTTCGAGTCTTTTAAGCTCATTAGTTGCGAAAGGCTTGATATCTTCTTCCAAGTCCGACTCACAATTGTCAACGCCGCCTATTCAACCTGTGGACGGTGTTCCTGGGATTACAAGCATCAGTGCAACTCCAGTTTCTTCTGCTCCAGCTACCATGTCTATACCCATTGTGTCTACCACAGATGTGCCATCTTCATCTGAATCAGCTTTTAAGTCTTCTGATGGTGTTGCCCAATCAAGAGCAAAGATAAAACATCTTATTGGTTTTGAATTCAAGCCTGATGTAATTCGTAAGTTCCATCCTGAAGTGATAAGTGATCTTCTCTCTGATTTCCCACATCAGTGCAGCATATGTGGTCTTAAACTCAAACTTCTAGAACGTCTTGATAGCCACATGGAGTGGCATGCATTAAAGATTCCTGAGCATAGTGCGTCGGGCAAGATCTCACGGAGTTGGTATGTCAATGATGTTGACTGGATTGCAGGAACCGGTAACCATCATCTTGGAAGTAGTCCTTCAGATGTGTATGGTGGTTCGGGTGAAATATCGGAAAACAGTAACCTGATGGTTCCCGCAGATGAAAGTCAGTGTGCATGTATTTTGTGTGGTGAGTTGTTTGAAGATTTCTACAGTCGAGAAAAGGATCTATGGATGTTCAAAGGAGCTGTTCACTTGACCATCCCATCTTCCGATGAAAGTATTAGACCTACCAGCGATGCTTCTATATTGAGTCCTATAGTCCATGCTAAATGTATTTCAGAAAACTCTGTGCATGACTTGGGACTGGCATGTGATGTGAAAGTGGTAAGCAATTAGCCTTTCTTTTCTGCAACCGTAGATTTTCAAAATGGAAAGAATAGAAACATTCTTATGTGTACCTTTTTTTCAGCCTGACATGTGTTTAATGCTCTACGATTTAGTGGGTGGCCTATGATATAATTACTAAGTGACCTAGTTTTTAGAGATCAGTTGTGCTCTTTTTATGTCGTCTGTGCAAGTCATCTTATCACAATTTAAGATGCTAGTGTAGAAATATTGTTGTATGCCTGTTTTACATTTGGTGATGTAAAATCAAATAAACTAAAGTGTCGTTATCAAAAGGTAGAAGCAATTGCTTTATGTCATGGACTGCAAGTTGGTTTAAAGTTGGAAGCTTTGTATTAGAGAAACTGTCAGAAAGTACTGATTTCTAATTTTAGTGGGATATTTTACCTGAAAGGTAGTGTGGTCATTTACTTTATTTCCTATCTATTGATAACATTCTTAATCTTGGCTCAATTTGTAGGAAAAGGATGCGTAACATTTCAAAGTGGGAGTGGATATAATACGGTAATGTACCAAATGGTACAGAAATTTTATATGCCCATCATCAATGCCTACAGAGCATGGCATGGAAGTGAACAAAAGTTTTGTTTGTTTACCATACAGGTTATATAGATAAGATTTAGGCTGTGGCTTCGTCCCTTGTAAGATATTGCTCAAAGCTCAGATGTTTTCTTGTACTGAAATCTTAGGGAGGGAAATTATAGAATTTGTTCATGGTTCTTATTCGTCTTTCTTTTAGCCTATCAGCAGTATCTAGCATCTGTTTTAATTGTGGCTCTTTCCATCGACATGTTTAAATGACATCAGCTGCCAGTTTGAAGGTGAGAAATCACAATGGACATTGTTTTAAGTAGTCAATCAGGCTTGTCCTCTGCTCTGGATTGCATTCCTTTTATCGAGCATTTTGGATTAGTCGTTGAAAGCATTTGCAAAGCACAGTTTACCATATGCTATTCCTGTTCAATTTTAGGTTTTTGTGGTTGTTATATCCTTCTACTGGTATAGTCAGACTCATTTTTGTATCCTGTTTTTCATTTCTCTTGAAGATTGTACAATTTAATTAAGTATTTGGTCTTTTGCTGAAGGAAAGAAGTTTTACTTCGGAACTCTACTTGTGTATATTGAACACTCCCTGGATAGTTGTTGATCTAATAATGAAGTTTTAAAAATAAAATACACCCTCTAAGTAATGGTGTGTAAAATCTCTCTCTCTCTCTCTCTCTCTCTCTCTCTCTCTCTCTCTCTCATCATGACTTATGTGTGATTGTTGGGTGTTTTTGTATGCGAAATAGGATCGTTCTAATAAATTTACAAGTTGACTAGCGTTATCATTGTTGAAAATTATGTGGCGGATTATATTCTATACTGAAATTGATTTATTGGATGTAGTATTCAGAGTTAATTTCAGACTGATTGTCTGGAATTCAAATGTAAGATTTGGTCTTGATATCTACACTTCAATTCACTCATTGCATGTGATTATATACAATCAATAATGATACTATATTAATTTCGATGCATAAGAATTGATATAGATTCCAATGAGCTTGAAAAACTGACCCGTTTGTTGGTTTCATTATATATATAATATGTACATATAATCAATCATATTCCACTCCAGATTATTAGATAGATACGCCAAATCCATTCACATATATACGTATTTATGAGCCTTCACGTGGGATCATATTCTTTAGCTTCATTCAAGAGTCACAGGAAATGGGAAAATGCGAGTGACGATATAATTTGTATATTATGCAAACGAAACCATTAGTTGGTTCGGCTCACAAGAAAGATGTTATGAATGACACTTTTTATACAATTGATTAATTATTAATAGTCAAAATGAAAAAACTTAATATAAATGCTCACCAATCAGAAGAAATGGCAAAAATACAAGTTCAAGCAACTAAAAATAATTTACTTCAGCTGTTCGAGATATCAACATTGAAAGGATTTAAAATGTAATAAATAGCAAGCCATGTCTATGCAGCCCCAAAATTTTGTATGAAAACGGTTATTACTCGAGAAGTGGACCTTGCCACATCACACAATTCTTAAACCCCAATGGAAAAAGAAGTGTTTTCATGAAAAAAGTGACCACTGGAGAGGCCCCCTAACAAACTTAACGCCCCCTGGAGGATTGCCAAGTGGACGACCGTGGGCCACCACCATAGGCAGGCCTACGGTCATCCCGCCACCTGTCACCTCTATCATCAACCCTAGCTCCACTAGACCACCTGTCAGCTTCAGGAGTGGCCTGGACCGGGGGAGGGGCAGCACCCTCAGCAGCCATTCTTTTGAACTTGGGCATGTACTTCCCAGTCGAAGCTGGTGCAGCTGTAGCAGCAGCGACAGCAACAGCAGGAGGCTGTATGTCCACAGGGCGTGCAGCAGGAAGTTCAGCTCGTGAGGGCACAGCAACAGAACTCTTGAGGAGCTCTTCCCTTCGCCGCCTTTCCTTTTCTTCCAATTCTCTCTCCCTCTGCCTCTGTTTTTCAGCAATTTCATCCAGCTTAGCCTTGCGGTCAGCTTCCTCTTTCTTTCGTCGCTCCATCTCTGTCAAATTTATTCGCACAAGTTTAATGTTTTACACGTTAGCGTGTATATAGAAAAGATAACAGCCAAAAGTCATCCGTGGTAGTTCTATCATGACATGGATAATACGAGTGCGGGTTGCAATGGTCATATCATATTAAGACCGGACACGATTATTGAATTTCTCTTGGAATATATTAGCTCACATATCTCAAATCAGAAGCATGTTTTGGCATAATTAGTAAATGAGAATAAAGTCGGAAGTCAAATTCAATATTAGATGGTGGGGGCCCTCTATTGCAGCTATAGACATATCACAACATCAGTAGTCATACTTGTACTCTTAATGATGTAGATGCAGGAATTTGATTTTCCCACAAAAAAAAAAAAAAAGGAACAATATGCTTAATGTGAGTTTAAGTGGAAAAGTGTACCTTCAAGCTTCCGTGCTTCCTCCTCTTCCCGCAGTCTTTTCTGCTTCTCCTCTTCAGTACTGAGAAAATATATCATTTTCCTCTTAGCCTCCCTTTCTTGCTTACGAGTCTGGATAACATTTCTCACAGTTTCTTCACTTTCCTTCCTAAGCCTCTCATGCTCAGCTCTCCTACGATTCAGCACTTTTTCTTGGAAAATTGACTGCAAAAGATGCCAAGTTGCAACTAAGCTTAGTGTCCACTTAACAAACAATTTAACAAAAATAGATATTCCAGCAAAGAAGAAGATTAACTAGTTGAATAGAATACATATGTTAAAAGTTTCCCTTCAAAAGGAAAGGAACTATAGTTTATTAAATTTAGCATCAGTTAGCAGTTTTTTCCCCCCATATTCAAATCTTATAACGGAGTTAAGCCTTAATATAAGCAAATGCTAAATCAGCATGCAACTAAAAAGTCTGGATGATTAGCAGATCATATAGTCTCACACACAAACTCATACTATATCTATATACAAATTCAATTCATCTTTTCCACAGCCTCAGATGGTACCCCCATAGCATCCTATGGAAATGAACTTCAGAAAACGGAGACATGATATAGCCTGACACAGTAAACTCACAAAAATCAATACATATTATTAAGTACTTGTATTATGAATTCAAGTACTAGGAGGTAGCCATAAGCGTTCATCTAGACCAAACTAACAAAAAGTTGTTCTATAATAAACATTAACCATCTGACATGGGCAAGGCAACTTCAAAATCGACATCAATAGGAGTATCATCATGTAAACAACAAATAAAAGTTAAATACCTTGTGCTCCAACATCCTGCCAAGCCTCCTCTTTTCCTCTAGGTCTCCAGCATGTCTGTCCCTGCTTACATCAATCTCTCGCTGCACCAAGATAAATGAACAATAGCCTGGTTAATTTTTAATTTAAGCATGCAATCATACAACCAGCTAAATTTCATTGTGTAGCAACAAAAAATTGCCAGCAAGACAAGTTAAAATTAAATTTGCAGCCTAAAACAAGATACATATTCAGACCTTTTGCTCAAGTTCATGTAAAGCCTGTTCTTCTGCTAAACGCTGCTGAAATGCAGCTTCGATAAGTGGAGCTGCCTCTTCTCGTTTTGCTCTCTCCAAATAATCCATAGTCTTGCCAAGCTTTTGTAATCTTTTCTCCATTTCTTGCTTCTCCCTGAGTTGCTCACTAACAGCCAGCTCCATCAAAGTCTGCTTGGTTATTTTTTCCTGAATCAAGATTATAGTTATTAGTTCAGATAATCAGGTTAGCACAATAAATCTAACTGGAGCAATCAGTTAAATCTATGTGGAGGAACCAGTTGACTCACTCCCTCTAAGACTGGCTTCTTTCCCTTCTTTTTACTGCGTTTTTCAGCTTCTTGCAACAAAGCTTGGGCTTCCTCAAGCTCACGTTCCTCTATTTCCCGAAGAATTCTTTGATTCTTCATTTGCTCAAATTCAATTGCGAGCCTCTTCTGCTCAGCCTCTTCTGTTATTTTTTGCAGCTTAAGCCTCTTTGCTTCCTCCTCTCGTTCCTGAAGAATATATGAGCCAGTATACTGAATTATATATCTATAGTGTTTTGAGTTATAATGCACTTAATAAGTAAATAAGTAATGACATACCATTTCTAAAAGCTGCCGTTCTTGTTCTTCTTTGCGCTTTTCAATGATTGATTTCCGTGCAAGAAGACGCTTATGCTCTTTTTCAACTACTTCCACCAAGTCTGAGAGTGTTTCCCCCAATTTTGAAATTCTCTTTGCAGGAGGGTAGATCATGACCCTTGACTTGCCAAGGGATTCAGCAAACAAGGATAGGTGATCTCTTAGGCCTTCTGAGTCAAGACTCTGAGGTGAAATAAATTCATTACATAACCAATTGAAATATAAAGAAAGATCAGAAAAAGAATGTTGCGAGTCCTGGAATAGTTGGCAAATATCAGTATATTAGCATCAGTAACCTGATTTACAGGATAGGTTTAAGAAGCAATTAGCATTCTAAAAAAGGGGGAGAAGCTAAAAAATGAGAGGCATTCAGTTTTACAAAAAGAGTATTCTAATACAGATGAATTTCTTAAAAACTATCGAGAATGATTGAACAAGATGACAACCATTCATTGGACTACAGGCCAAGATTTACTGACAAATATGTAAAAAAATCAACAAGAAGGATACCTTATTACCAAAGAAAATAGCACCCTTCCTGTAATCCACTTTCATTGCTAAGAAATTATTCTTGACTGCATCCACAGATATCTTCTCAACAATTGGAAATTCGAAGAAAGGAATTATCCTTGACAGGTTATCAATACTCATAGTCTGATACACTTGCGAGACCTGCATATAAAGAATATATAAAGATAAATGGTAATGAATTATATAAACATTTAGAGCAGTTTGAAGCTCGTGGAAAGACATACCCGCTGCAGCAACCTAAGAGCAGCAAGCTTCTCCAGAGAAGGAACATACTTCGATAGCTGCACCTCTGGAACAGAAGGAGCAGAAGCAATTCTACCTCCAAGCTTTGAAATTCTTGTTAACAACGGCTGTACTTGTAGGGCAAGGTCCAAAGGAGGAAACTCATGTTCCAAGATATAGTAAATATCCTTTACCTCCTGAGTTACACAGTTCATTACGCCTTTGGCCACCTGAAAAGGCCCAAGGAAGTTAAGGATGATATGGCATGTAAACAACATATTTGATGCATATTACTCAATCCTGGAAATCAAGACTGTTTTAGTCATGCAAATATAGCTCACTAGGCGAGGTTCTAGGATATGAAATAAAATTTCATTGCTTACCAAATCCAGAAGAAGTGATGACCTGGATAGCTGAAACAAAATGAAACAGACATTAAAAAATCAACCAATTAAACAATACAATGAAGCATATAATATAGCCAAGATATATATTACCACTTCCCTGTTCTCTGCTTTGGACTCCACATCAAATGCAATAAGGTTTCCCACCCTGAAACTCCGTTCTTTCTCGTTTTCAAGCTCCAAGTGAGATGCCCCATGTGAGCGATCATAAGGGGGTACTGAAAGTGCAGCTAAAACAACGGATGATGCTATCAACTGCAAATCCTTCTGACTTAGATTCTTATTAAAACTTTTCTGAAGTGAGAAAAGTTTAAGCCATGCATAAGCATGATAAATATGGCTGTTTGACATCCAGAATATCTCAGAAAGCTTAGAATAGTATAACACCATCAAAGAAGGTTTTGGTGTTTTTTTAACCATGGACATCAGTCCATGTATATCCTCAATGGAACGGAATGCTTCCTGCAAAACATAAAGGAAACAAAGTAATGTAAAGAAATCCAGTAGGCACCAGCAAGTCATTTGTAACATCTGTGTGCAGCTGTAGGTAGATGAACAATAACTCGACATACCTGCCACAGTTCAAGTTCAGTAGCAACTTTAAGTTGCTCAAACCGGGTGTCAAGGTACAACTGCAAGCTCTCAGGAGCAGTAAGATCAGGCCTATCTCGCTGGTCTCTATACTTGTTAAGGTTTGCCAAGTGATTCCGAATAATTTCACACAATCTTCGAAATTCAGTAGTTCGTTTGTATTGCTTGCAGAATTGAAAGGCACGGTGTGCAGTCATCTGAGCACCATAAGATTGTGCAAGTAAGATTACATGCTTATACCAAAGAAAAACATTATGTTAACAGAAAAACTAAATGGAGAGACATACCGCATACAGAACTTCCAATTTTGAATTGTTTCTCAAGATCTCCAGAGTTGTTCTATATGTCTCCCATAAAAACTTAAACCAAGGGGTGACCAGTTCACGATCTGATCTGTCTTTCCCTTTCTCCCCACTCACATAGCTCAACATCAAATCTTCAGGCCTTTTGTCTGCTTCTAAGTCATCTATGTCTAAAGCTTCTTCCAAGGCTTGTGCCTGACTACGTGCAAGCTCAGCTTTCTCAGTGGCCAACTGCATGAAATGCTTTATGACCTCCTCCAGCGAAGTAATGTTAACTTGTTGGCAGATACCACGGTACTGGATAAGGCCATCCTTCGCATGCCTTCCCCTCCTCATGTCAACACATAGCTCCACATATTTAAACATAATCTTCTCGTGTACCCTTGTCCAGGCTCTATACCTCCTTGAGGTAATAAAACTGTGAAGAGCTTCAAGGGCTTCTTGCTTTTGCCCAACATTGATCAACTCTGCATCAGTAGAAGTGCATATATAACTTAAGATATCTTTCCTTTTGCTCTACAGAGTTCAGAGTTGATGCTTCCCATGCTCTTGTTAGATTATGACAAACCAACAAAGAATATTAAACGGGTGTCGCTCAGAGCTCTTGAGAACTCTAGTTTAGGCAATTATGCTTGGCTGCACAACAGCACCCAAAAATACTACATCCACCACTTCAAAAGGGAGATACCGAAAAAGTAAAAAGAAACTGGTGCTGGCTTTCAAAGACAACTAATTGGTGAAAGAATAAAACAATTTGCATGTTTCTCATCATGGACATGCTGACTATGAATCAAATATAACTTGGCAAAAGAAAATTAAAATAATACCTTTGTTCATGTCTCATTTTACTACTAACTTACAGAAAATACAGATTCATCCCCATGGTTATTTTAAGTTTCAAGTTATAAAATACACTGATCCACCCCCATACCATGTATGAACCCTGTAGTCCTGGACCATTTTGAACTTACCTTCAGCTCGCTTCAAAGCATTCTCAGGTCTGGCAAAAGTCGCCATCTTCAAATCCCAACCGAGGATAATTCACTTGATTAATTAGCTGGAATATCAGAATTCAATCAATAATGGAACAATCAAGGTAAGTATAAAAGAGCACTCAAAACTCATTATAAACAGTCAAATTTTCATCGAATTGCTTCCTTTGCAGCCTCCTTTATGTATTAATTCGTGGGTACTGAGGAGGTTTCTCTATCTACCGAAAAGATGGGAAGCACAGATTTCAAAACTTAAATACATTGCAAAAGCTACCGTTTTCCAGCATACCCCATCAATCGGCAATCACAGCCGAAGATCAAAAGAGAAAACAGTTGAACCTTTTAGGGAAGAACAAAGAACTAACTGATGTAGAGGAAACTTCACCAGTTTATCTATCCCAACATTCCAAGAGAATTACCGGATAGACAAATCTAGGGTCGTATTCAAGAGAATGCCATAAACAAGAACCAAGGAGAAAACAGCCTTCAAAAAAATTTACTACTACAAAATCTGAACTAAGAATTACAATTTACGACCAACCGCATATGGTGGAAGACAGGGAAAAGCAAAAGGGAGGTCATCTAATGGCAACATAAAACGAATCACAGTAGAAGAAATCGAAACAGACGATTATTCCTACCAGAAAAGAATTCTCGAACTGATTCACAGTGCAAATAAACTTCAGCGCATCATCACTTTACCTTGTTCGAGTTCGCGAAAGAGCTCAGTTCGCCGACGATCGTTGCCCTAATTTCTGTCGATTTTGATTGGATGAGGGAGACAGATGGGCTCTGATGCGCCGAAATGAGAGAGAGAGCTTCAAGACTCGATTTTTACCCTAATTTGTGTATAAATTGGATGGGCTTTACACATGTTCAGGCTCTTACAACAAAACCTTAATTTTGAGGCCCAATAGACAGATGTTTTTTTATTTATTTATTTATCAAGGCTATACATAACATTAATTAATTTAGGATATATAAATCTATCTATATATATGTATATAAGTAGGATATTCTGTCAAAAATAACTGCAATAAATTATATTTATGGTAAGAAACTCAATATAAATAAATACAAATAAACCTATTTATTATATTTTAAAAAACTCAATACAAATAAAAATAAATAAACTTATTTATTGTATTTTTAAGAAATTCAATACAAATAAATAAATATTTAATTTAAGAAATTAGTTATGATACTCAATTTAGTATTTATTGTATAGAAATTTCAAATAAAAAAATAAATAGATAAATAAGATGAAATAAGGGATTATATATTTGTTATCTTTCATCTTATTTTTAATTACTAATTTTAAAGGGTAAATTACAAAAAACAACTCCACCTACTGAATTTTTTCAAATTGCAACCTAATTTTTTTTTCAGATTGTCACCCAATCTTTTTGTGGTTTTGTCGTTGCAAATTTTCCGGCGAAATGGAGATTAATTTGTTCACTTTGCAACCTAAACTTTGTTTTATTTATTTTTTATTTAATTGCAACCTGAACTTTGTGTTTTTATCAGATTGTAACAAAAAATGAAAATTTCGATTCCGGTGAAAATATAGGTAACTTAAATTCACGGAAATATCGTGAAAATATCGATATCGATGGAAATATGGGTACATATATTTATTGTTATTTTTCCTATATTTACCAATATATTCCGATATTTTCTTGATATTTATTAATATTCCATCGATTTTTTACCGATATTACATATATTTCACCAATTTTGACCAATATTGCCTTGATATTTATTTTATGAATATCAATCACACTTATATAACATAAATATCACACTCATATATATAACATAAAGGTGTGAAGCGAAAAAAAAATCATGATTTGCGATTGGACAAAAAATTAAAGTGTGGGTTGCAAAGTGAAAAAAAATAATTCATTTGCCAGAAAAATGACCGGAAATTTTACAACCGGCAAAATCACATAAAACTAGGTGGCAATCTTAAAAAAAAAAAAACAGATTAGGTTGCAATTTTAAAAAAGTCGATAGTTGGGATTGTTTTTTGTAATTTACCCTATTTTAAATCAATTTTAAATATATAATATATAAAATCAATCATTATTTAATGATCTTAAATTTAATATTCATATAAAATTTATCAAACTGAAATATGGAAATGTGTGTGTGGGCTTCAATGATTTTTCATTTTTAAATGTCTTTATGATATATAGTATTAATTTATTGTAAATTGATATTAAAATGTAGAAATAAAAAAATACTATAGGTGTACCTAATAGATTACACATATAAAACATATCAAATAGAAAAAATTAGATTAAAATTATTATTGCAAGTTAACCAACTTATTCATTTGAAATATACAAATATTTTATTTTATCTTTCTTATTTTATATTTATTTGTTGTCAAATTTTATTTATATTTATATTCTGATTAATTGAGGTGACATAAGGGATTGGACAAAGGTAATTTTTCTGGTTTTTGACAAATTAAAATTTCATCATTCTTAGTCTCTGATATATTGACTTATCAATCTTATAATTATTATTCATAAATTTTTTATTCAAAATGTGTAGATTAAGTCCAATTTTGAATTGTTTCATTTAAATAGATAGCAAGAGAGATTTTCGTGTATTTGATAAGTTGATATAATTTTTTATTTGATTTAAAATAAATGAATTATTTGAGGCGTTGAATCAAAAAAAATTATTAAAATACGTGTGTATTTATAGTTATAAATGCCAATAAAATATAAATTTATTTATCTCAATACTTAAATCATAACATTTCTAATACATATAACTTATTTTTTGAAATTTCACTACCCATGTAATGTTCTGACACAAATTTTTTTATTTGTTTGTTTAATCCATAGATTAATATATTACTTTATATATCTCAAATTTCTAATATTTTCCAATATAATTATTTATAATGACATAAATTTAAAATTAAAATACCTAACTTATACTAATACAAATTAAAAAGTATCAATATATTTTTGTTAAAATAATAATCATTACATTTTATATGTTATTATATTTTTTTAATAATTATATATATAACACACCGTACAACGCACAGGTACACTACTAGTTATAAAAAAAAAAGGTAAATCTGCCTCTTATATTTCTGCCTAATTATAATATATGCAAGTTTATCTTTATAAAAATCTTTATCTTAATATTTATATATAATAGCAAAATTACGATAAAAGTAGAAAATGTTCATTCATAAAACTAGATCAATATTTGTGCGCCCGGTATATGATGATAATATTATACAGAATAAGTGGTATAGAAGATAATATGAATTAATCAATGAAACATACGAGTAAGTAAGAAAATATGTAAATAATTTTATTATGACTTGTAAACTTGTATCTCATCTACCAAGCAAGCACAAATGAAGCTAGTTTTAGAGGGTGTTTGGCTAAGCTTATAAGCTCCTTAAAAGAGCTTATAAGATGTTAAGTGCTTATAAGCTCCTCAAATGTGTTTGACTAACTTTTAAAAATAAGGTATTATTATCTGAGCTTATAAGATGTAAGGTGCTTATAAGCTATTTTTTGAAAAGTTGGGAAATCCCAACTTATTTCTAAAATAAAAGCTTATTTTTCAAAACACCTTCAAATTTAATCATTGAAATTATACAAATGTCATTACTAACAACTTATAAGCTCAACTGTCTTATTTACCCAAACACTTCAACAACTTATATTAAACTTAAATTAAATATCTTAAAAGATATGATATCCTATAAGCTATAAAAATAAATTTAGCCAAACACCCCCTTAATGTTTACAATTAATTCTTATTTTTACTTTTCCAAATGGTACTTTTTTTTTTTTTATACAACTTTGGATTACGTACTTGGCCCAATCCACTTTCAACTTAGTAGACTCAAGCCCAGAGGCCAGAGCCCAAACAAGTTCGTGGTCCAATCCACTTTTAACTTAGTAAAGGTAAGCCCAGAGGCCAATTTATTTACCTCCAACATAGCATTATTATTGAATCTAGTAATTTTTCTCTCTTCCGATATGAACTTGGGTCATCACAATGTATCATCTTTATCTTTATATATATAAAAACACAAACATTTCCTAAAATAGTAATATGAAAAATTTCCTGCCAAAAACATCATGCTAAAATTAGAAATGATTTTTTTTAAATAAATAATAAATGATATTTATTTTCTATTAATAGATAAATAGATACTATATATATATAAATATTATATATATATATGTGAATAAAAATGGGATATTGTTTGATGATGTATACATATAAGGAAGTGATATGAAAATAAACATTCATACATATTTATCTATATAGTAAGTCAACTTTAATTATTAAATTTCAATTGATATAATTAATATATTTTATGTAATGTTAATTGGTAAAATCAATAAAAACAATATAAAAATATTTAATTTATTCACTATTAGCCAATGTATGAATAATATATATAATAAAATTTACGTCACTATGCAATGATAAAATATATGATATAGTTGAATATAAATAATATATATTTATATGATTAACTCCAATATAAAATGATATATAATATTTTTATCTTTATATATATAAAACCAAAAACATTTCCTAATATAATTTTTCCGGCCAACCCCTCCCCATTAAATTTGGAAAACAATGCTAGCATGATATTATATATATGGAAAGATAATATATTATGGTAACACATATATTATATGTTTTAGTTGATTGACATTTATTTCACATTTATCCCATTCTGAATATAGAAAAGTAAAGTATTAGTTAATTTATAATATAAATATAGTATGAGATTTTATGATAATTTAAATCCTATACTAAAATATTACATATATTATCGTAAAAACAATTGTATTTGTATTAAAAATCATATAATTAAACATATTCATAAATATGGAATGCAAATAAGTTGAAATAGTCAAGTCCATTAATTTGGTCATCAATTATGTGAATTTTGCATGAATAATTAATAGACTTTCCAACAATACTTAAATCAGTGTGTTTTTTAATTTAAAATTGGGTGATATATACATATTTATTGAAAACAAAAAAAGTATAGTAGCATTACACGTCTCTCATTTGGAAAAATTAGACTTTTGGCATTCAATTTCATTCCCTGATTTTTGGCATAAATATCCAATTTGATTCATTGATTTTTTTTTAATTATCCTTTATTCATCTCAAAGAATTTAACAAGTCTCATGACCAAAAAATAGTAAAAATGATAAGACCAATAAAATACTAAAAAGATTAATCATTATAATTATTAAGGGAAAAAAATCATCATATGAATTTTTTTCTTACATTTCTAGAATTAATCTTATTTAAACATCACAAATGTCATTATATATGGAAGACTATTAATTTATGAGAATCAATTTATTATGTCATATTTTGGATGTGGAATGTTTATTAATTTTTAAAATGATATAATATTGTATTCAGTCGAACAAATGTATATTTTTTTAACTTATATAAGAGATCTAAAATTTGATATTTTTCAAAAGGCAACCTAAAATTATGTAATCACAATATCAATCAATTATGATCATATCGTAAATAGTGCATTAATTCCATAATTAATGAGCATATCATTCACTATAAATATGAGATCAGAATAAACTTGGAATTCATTCACATCTTTTCCATTCACAATTTCTCAAATTCTGCATTCCAAACATTATGTTTTCTTGGATTAGTGGATTGTTTCTTCTTCTTCTTTATGTATATTTATTTGGTTACGAATTGATTTCCAAGATATTTGTAGTTTGGATCAATAATTAATGACCATAGTGTTCATTTTTTAATGATTTGAGTTATTGTTATTTGTAATTTGAAGAAGAACAATTCAGATATGGATTATTTTATTAGTATTGTATATTGGTTATTCTTATTGCTATGTAATATTATATTATTTCGCCAATTCAAATTATTTTGTGTAGAAATTTGGGTCGAGAGTCTCTAATTTTGGATTAGAGATTTTATAGATTTAAAATTAATACACTACAAGATAAATTTCATTTTTGTTTTTGTTTTTTAAGACCATTGTCAAAAATACTGATTTAATATTTCAAACATTGTCAAGAATAAATTTCATTATTCTTGGAAATAGGTTTTTGAAATAAGGTGCTAGAAAGGTTATACATAGATTGCATCAAAATACAACATTTATATATATTTATTGTTAATTGAATACTTTGAATTGTGAAGAACACGATTCAAGAAAATTATTTTCGATAGTAAATTTGACTTTGATGTTTCACAATATTTTGTTTTT
>CM016721.1:83865984-84259928 GCA_005771605.1 Scutellaria baicalensis
TATTTTATTTTATTTTCTAGTTTCTTTTTCATTATTTTTACTTTTTATTCATTCTCTTTCCTTATTTTTTATATTAAGTGCTCCTAAAATCATATTGACTTTTACCATAATTTAAAGTACAACACAAAACCATACATATTAATATACTTTTTTTTTTTTTTTCGCGCTTGTTTTTTTTTCAATTTTAGTCATGACTTTTAGTTATGCGTAAGAATACCTTTATGTAATGCGTAAGAATACCTTTAGATTACCTTAATGATACCATTATACCCAGATTTCATACATTTACGTTAAGTTAGACATACCTTTAGGTTATGTTAAGAATACCTTTAGGTAATGTATAGAGATATCTTTAGGTTATGTTAAGGATACCTTTGTGCCCAAATTTCATACATTTAATTTAGGTCAGACATACATTTATGTTATGTTAAGGATACTTTTATGTTATGTTAGAGATACCTTATCCATAAGGTAGTTGTGTTACACATTTTGTACACAAAGGTATCTCTAACATAACATAAAAGTATTCTTAACATAACCTAAAGGTATCCTTAATATACCTAAAAGTATGTTTAATATAATCAAAAGGTATTCTTAAAATAATTAAAGGTATCCTTAACATAACCTAAAGGTATGCTTAACATAACTAAAAGGTATTCTTAACATAACATGGTATGTAACCTGGAATCACGATTTCAAAGGTATCCTTAACATCACTTAAAGGTATTCTTAACATAACCTAAAGGTATGCTTAATATAACCAAAATGTATTCTTAACATAACTAAAAGTATCCTTAACATAACCTAAAGGTATGTTTAACATAACTAAAAAGTATTCTTAACATAACATGACATGTAACCTGGAATCAGGATTTCAAAGGTATTCTTAACATAACTGAAAGGTATCCTTACCATAACTTAAAGGTATCCTTAACATAACTGAAATGTATCCCTGAAAGGTATCCTTACCATAACTTAAAGGTATCCTTAACATAACTGAAAGGTATCCTTAACGTAACCTAAAGGTGCGCATCCGCCCAGGCACGTGGGAGCGCGTGAGGGCGCGTCAGACGCGCGTGGAAGCGCGTACACGCGCGGGTCGGGTCGGGTGCATGGATCTAGGATCCATGCACCTGATGCATAAAAGTTTTTGTGAAGATATAAATAGTATCTAAACATGAAACTACTTTAATTTGATATAAAAATTGCATAAAGTAATGAAACAAAAAATTATTGATAAATTAAAAAATACAAGTTTATCCTTATATTGATAAATTAAAAAATACAAGTTTATCCTTATATTGATAAATTAAAAAATACAAGTTTATCCTTAAATTTAGTGATATTCATATTATTAAGGTTTGGATATATCTGAACTAGATAACTAATATATTTGTACAATATCTATATTGAATATTATAGAAATTATTTGTATATACAATTATATACATATTGAATACATATTGAAAGTTATAGATATTATTGAGAATGAGAATATATCTGAACTAGATTTGAGAATATATCCATATTGAATATATATTCAAAGTTATAGATATTATTGATGATGATATATGTCAATTAAATTTAGGAATATATCCATATTGAATACATAGAGTGGTCAACTGTGAGGTTTTGTGTACGTTCCTAGTGATCAACTGTGAGGTTTTGTGTATAGTGATCAACCGTGAGGTTTTGTGTACGTTCCTAGTTTATTTAGACAGTATAGGTGCTGAGTGATCAACTGTGAGGTTTTGTGTACGTTCCTAATTTACTTAGACATACCAAATACCAAAAGGATGTATTGAGTCATTGTACGGAAGAATCTCTTTTAGAGGTTTTTTTTATCTCATTGTATACAAAAGATCAATAAAGGAGTTTTCGCTGAAGGCATTCCACGAGTATACAAATCGTTTGTGTTCTGCATATTTCATTTTCGATTTATTTTATTTTCCATTGTGTGTTACGCTGGTGTTGTCAATGGTGTGTTGTCAACACCATTGACAACACCGCCACACTACACTTTCAATAGATATTATGAGAATGTGAATATATCTTGAGGATGTGAATATATGTTAATTAGAGGATGAAGATATAACTGAAATGAATTGACTAAAATATATTATAAAATTAGGTACATATATTATAAAGATTTATTTATATCCGTACCTATTATAAAGAGTTATTGAAGATCCACATTTTTCCAGATATCGAAGATGTATTTTATTATTGCAATATTATTGATTGGTGACTCACATTTTTATTTAAATTATTTTTATTAATTTAAACTATTTTATAAGGTTTAAATAAATAAATAAAACAAGAAATTAGCTTAAAATGTTATATTGAATCAGATTTAAACATATATAAATTTTTTACATTTTTAAAATGATAAAGATAAAAAGTAGATTATTTAACAATAATAATAAATATTAATAATAAATGAATTGTTAAAAAAGTAATTAATAAAGATATTATGAAATATATTTTTTTGGTGTAAAAACTAGTACAAATTATTGGAGATTATTATAGATTAACAGTAAAATAACGTAAACCATTGGAGATGGTTTAAATATTCCTTTTAATATTGAAAAGGGTTAATTGCAAAAAAAAAACATAAACTTTTCTTATTTTGCAATTTTAACCAAGTTTTGAAATATTAGCAAATTTAACATAAACTTTTGTGTTTGTTGCGATTTTAACCAACAAGCAGATTTTAGATCTGACCACGCTGATGTGGCTCTGACCGGAACATGTCATTTACCAAGTTGGATTTGAAAAAAAAAAAAATTTGCTCGGCAGCTAATATTTTTTACAGATCTATGGCCTAAACCCCTCACATTCTGCACAAAGGCCAAGCTCTGACAAATGGGGTTTTGCTCTTTTCCCAATTTCAAGCATCACTAGTTGAGTATTCTCTGCTGTGTTGCCCAAAGATTTGATTTTTATTGTTATTTTTTGCAGAGAATCTCTTGTATTTGATCTGAATAAATATCCAGGAGAAAAGGGTTCATCTAGTTTATCGTTAATTCTCTCTCATTCTGCTTGTTTGCTCGTTTCTTGAAATTTAGCCTGAAATATCGACTCCAATTCGAAAAAAATCTGAACTTGATTAGTGTGAAAGACAGTTGTACTTGTTGCTGCAAAGATGATACCTTGTGTTCTTTTTGGTTGTCTGTGCGGAGGGTTTTGTGGCATTTCTTCTAATGGTGAAGATTGGGCCATTGAGGGAACTTGTACTTAAGGGTTTGGATCAAGTGAAGATGAGAAGGGCTACAGTTTTGACAATTGCTGGCACTATTTTTGTGATCCTTTTATCAAATTTGTTTAGCATTCTCAAGATTCAGAACAAAGGGGCCAAACATGGTACTATGACGCCTATGAATGAGGATGGAGATGGTGAAGCTGATCCTAGTAAAGATTTGGAGATGGTGGATTGCGATTTGAAGATGTTCTTATCTGGTTGAATTGCAATTTGGAGATGGTGAACTGCGATTTGGAAAAAGAGAGGGATTTGTTTTCTTATCTGTGTTTTCTTCTTTTGTGGGTGAATTTTTTATTTTTTTTTAAAATCCAACTTGGTAAATGACATGTTTCGGTCAGAGCCACATCAGCGTGGTCAGATCTAAAATCTACCCGTTGGTCAAAATCGCAACAAACACAAAAATTTATGTTAAATTTGCTAATATTTCAAAACTTGGTTAAAATTGCAAAATAAGAAAAGTTTATGTTTTTTTTGCAATTAACCCTATTTAAAAGTTAGATAAAATGCTACAAAGTCAGAAACGTTTTAAGAACAAAATCGCAGTGTCAGTTGCCAATTGAACCGTGTGAACGCTAAGCCAAGAACACGCACAAAATCACACACTGAAGGTGAGAATACCGTAGATTCAATTGCTTGTCGAAAAATGGTTAATTACTTGCTGATGATCTGCGCTGATCTCGAGAATCTCAGCGATCTTCAGCCCCAGGGCGGTTGCGACGATCCTAACTTGGCCTACTACTTCAAGGTATTGTTTATTGTCGATTTCGATCTTCATATTATGCGAATTGTCCATTTCGATCTTCATAGTATGCGAAACGACGAATTTTTTCCACTTGAAGTAGCACACTTCTGATCATACTTTGATTGTTTTAGGGTTTTTTTTCTTCCTTCAATTGTATTGCTCATTTCGCATAGTTGACGATTGTTTTTTCGTATCTGATTTGGTATATATTTCATATATGCTCAATTTTACGCTCATTTCAACCTATTATGGATGCCATTACTCGATTATGGTGTTTGAATTTAACAAATTTCTTGTTGAGGGCTGTTATTTAGAGTGTTTGTTTCCATTGAAACTCAGTAGAACTAAAGCTTAAGAGGTACCTCATTATTTGGTTTATGTTTATGAATGTGATCATTTTATCTCCCTCTCTCCTTTTGTTCAAAAAGCATTTGGAATTCTGGTTGAAAACCCAACCTTTTTTTATTGTTGTGATATGTTTTATTTTTTATTTTTGTGTTCGACTTCAGCTGAGAAAATGGAAACATGAATGTGGGGTTCAGAATTTTTATGGAACTTTAAAATGCTTAATCATTAAGTTTAGTTGATGATAATGGTCACTTATAATTTTTTGGTTGGGTTCTTACATCCATTTTGCTGTATTTATGCAGCTGAAGTGCGGGAATTGTGGAGAGGTAACCCAGAAAGAGACATGTGTCAGCTTGAACGAGACTGTTCCTTCTGCGAAAGGCAAGAGCGACATTCATCTTTCTCAGAAGGTTGGATTTCATCTTTCTTTGTATTAGTTAGCTGTATCTTATAAAATTTCGTTAGTTTGAGCAATGTCTACACCTCCCAGAGCATTGCTATGTGTTTGTCGTATAGTTTTTGACTTTCTGAAACTAAAAAGACCCTGTAAATATCCGTTGGACTCAAGAATTAATCTCTTTGAAAGTAAGCGAACAGTATTTTAGTTCACTGATCTTATGATCGATCACTTTGTTTATCAGCTATTATCGAGCTAATTCTGTTATTTGATATTGTATCTTCCATCTGTGCTTCCAGTGTAAGTTCTGTTCTAGGGATGGAAATATATGTATGATTACTGGCCGAGGCCGTCCTCTTACTCAGGAACAAGCTGAGAATGGAACCTATGCCCCTCTAATGCTGTTTGACTGCCGAGGTTATGAACCTCTGGATTTTGTATTTGGCAGTGGGTGGAAGGCTGAGTCTGTAAGTCAAACTATTTACTTCATTGGGTTAAGCTCTCATTCCTTTTTGGCATTCTTAATTTACCAAAAGTTATGCCAGTTCTCCTGATTTTTTTTTCCATTTTCATTGATAACCTGCATTTCAGATCTTGCAACAAATGGTTTATGTTGTTGAGATGTGCTTAAGATATTGTATGATTTGTAGTAAAATAGTTGATGCTTTATGAGGAAAGCTTATAGTTGATAATTTGGCTAGTGTGCTACTTCATTCGTTTGCCTTCCTTTTCCCCTTTCTATCTCTTTCTTCCGAAGAGCCATTAACATTTTGAATTATGAACTTTGATAATCATCTATATGTTCTAGTGCCATATAGTTTTCGACTGATGTTGCACCTTGGTACCATGTTTTATTGGTTTAGCCTCTCACATCAAATGCAGCAAGAAATTTCCATACCATGACTTTAGACCAACAGCTGAACCCAATACCTGGCTAATGGGTAAAAGAGAATACATGAAAATATGTGTTCTATAAACACTTAAACCTCTCAGTACTCTGGTCGAACTAAAACAACAACCAATGTATGATTCCTGCCTGTAGTTTGTGGTGATTCAACTTAGCAAGTGAAGGTTCAAGTGTAAAATATATGAAATAATCATAACACTCAAGCATAGTCTTCCCTTCCAAATTCATTTCGTCTTCCTTTTCTCAATAACTCATTCTTGGCTGATTTTTCATATCCATTGTTTTCCTTTGTAGATTGAAGGAACAAAATTTAATGACATTGACTTGTCGGGAGGGGATTTTGCCGAGTATGACGAGAAGGGAGAATGTCCTGTCATGATTTCCAACCTTCGTGCTAAATTCGATGTGGTCAAGTAGGTTTCAAGCATTAGTTTCTCGTACACTAAAAAAAAAAAGCAACATCCCGCCTTGATGTAAGTTAACTTGAGTATATCTGTTGGTGCTACTTGTAATCTTACCTTAAACTGCTTGTTTTCGTTTTAAAGTTATTATACAGACGCCATGTGAATGCATCAGTGCCAAAACTCCATGTCCAAGCATAGAGTTGCTATAAGTTTGTTGAAATCATCTATGTGAATGAAATTCCAGTAACAGACAGATATGATGTTGTTTTTCCATGTCACATATGACTCATAGTGACATAGGTTGAATCCTTTGTAATTGTGCTAAGTTATTTTTGATTATAAGTGCTCCAATACTTTGTGATATCTGTCCTTGAGGATAAATGTAAGAAAAGATAAGAACCAAATCATTTTTGAGATACAACATCTCCAACAGAGCACATATTTTTAGTATTAATTGTGCGTCATCTTATTGTGAAAATCTTCACTTTTTTTTTGTTTTTTGTTTTTTTGTTCGGGCTTAGAGAAATAGAATTTTACCAATTATGTCCTAATTTTATGGTGTACTAAAAAAGGTGAAGGAATTGTGACATGTTTGTAAGGTAGCCAACTTATGTTATAACGATACATTGGAAGCAACTCTAAGTTATGAGAATATATTGGGCAACACGATTCACCAACTTGGAAACATCGTTTAATATACATTTAAATATGTCTTTTAGCTACTTATTTTATTGCACGACCACTATTCTTAGCCCACCAACCTTTTGTTAAACGACAACTCATCAATTTTCAGAAATTTCAAGATTCTTAATTAAATATATATTTTTCGGATCTTCAAACATGATGCCACATTTTTTAATATCAATTTTTGTCTATATAATTTGACTAAAATTCATTACATTCAATTACATAGCTCAAACAACCTCTTACTATAATCAAGAACTATAAAAAAAAAAAAAACTCTCATGGTTTAAAAAATAAAGTTGTTATCAATTCTTATCGAAACATAGTAAAAATACATTAATTACAACCATTCTGATATTATTTCGTTTGCTTCATAAAAGAGAAAACTAAATCTAACCGAAGACGATTAAAACTAGAAAACTTGTGTGACCTAGTTTGATCCCTGATCCAACATAATTTGTATATTTGTAAAGGTGAGATATTACTTGAACTACTTGCCCGTGGTAAACCTAACCAAACTTAATTTATTTTAGCCAAACAAATTTATTTTAGTATATTGATAAATGATTGTTGTGGTGGTTGTAAATCTTAATTTGGATTTGTGATAATACAATGTAAACCCATCTTCAAATCTATTATAATAAATATTAATAATCATACCCTTAATTTAAAATCCCAAAAATGACTACTAACTTCATTCCAAAATAAATGTCGTTTTAGACTTTTGCACATAAATTAAGGAATGTGATACAAAAGTCCAGTCTACCATTTATTTAAGTTTAATTAATGAGAGATTTTTTAATCTCTTTAACACATTTAATTTGACATGAGTAAATAGAGACATTTTTGATATATTATGTGTAAATATGTCTTTATAATATGAAAATGATATTTATTTTGAGATAAATTTTACTTGTTAAAACGATATTTATTTTGAGATATATGTAATATATTATATGGTGGGAGTGCAAAAGGGTTTAGAATTTAGGAAATGTTATTATGCCAAATTCAACCAATCCAACCCTTTACTCTTTCTCCAAGCATGTGATTGTGATTTACAGACATTCTTATAAATATTAAAAATGAACACATGATGATGATGATGATGATGATGCAGTTTTTGCATTTTCTTGCATCACTTTTTCTTCTGTCCCATTAGATTTCACCACACCATTCCCATGTTCTCTTCCTCGTTCCAAATTCCTTTTCAATTCTCTGAATTTGGGATTCATTTTCTTTAACTTTATTTTCTGGGATTTATTTTTGGTCGACTATTTTGATTACCACTCTCATAAACACTGCTCATTTCCTTTTCTATAAACACAATCAAACGCGGCGTGATTTGGGCAGGCAAGAAATCAATCAAAAGTAGGCCAATTGATTTCAAATCCAGTTCTTGGCACTTTTCAGTTGCGAAATCCCTCAAATTAGCAACCTCTCTCTCTCTCTCTCTCTCTCTCTCTCTCTCTCTCTCTCTCTCTCTGTCTCTGTACATGATTCAAGAACTAGTATTTTTGAAGTCATGGCGGTTACTCTGTAACTTCCTCTGTTTTTGCTTTTCCAATTACAATATCTGCGATCTGTTTTCTTCAATTGATTTTGCTTCAAGAATCTTTTAAGTTTCATAATGATATGGAATACTCGAGTTGTGAATTAAGATAGTGATAGGGTTTAGTGTTTCTTGGAAGAGTCAAGAATAGGGTTTGATCAGTTTGAAGAACCATTGCTGGTTTAATTTGATGAATTGCTTGAGATTTATACCAAGATTTTTGGTGGGTTTTATCCTAAAAACCTGATAGCCAGAACAAAAAAGGAGACAAGATTTTCAGTAGATGCAATCAAAGGTTGTACATATGGAAGAAGGTAAAGATCCTATCGGGTCGAACCGGGGCAGTCAGGCTAGGGTTTTGCCCCAAAGGGTGCTCCAATTACTCATATTTTTTCTGGTTTTATGTGTTAGTTTTTCTGTGGTTAGCATCTATATGATTAGGTACTTTGGAGCTAATAGTGCAGTTACTTCTTTGAGGCCTATTTTACTGCCCTGCAATACAGAATCAACAAGTTTAGAACAATGGATTAAGCCTCCATCCAATTTGATGCACAAAATGAGTGATGAGGAGTTGTTTTGGAGGGCAACTTTGGTGCCCCGAATAAAGAATTATCCGTTCGAGAGGGTTCCGAAGCTTGCTTTCATGTTCTTGACAAAAGGGCCATTGCCATTTGCCCCTCTTTGGGAGAGGTTTTTCAAGGGTCATGAGGGCCGATATTCTATCTACATTCATTCATTGCCGTCATTTGAACCTGATTTTCCATCATCGTCTGTATTTTACAAGAGACAAATACCCAGTCAGGTACATTTCTTTGCCTTTTCTGGGAGTTCTCTTTAATCTATTAAGTTTCTAAATGACATTTTAGCTATGTGTCGGTTTCTTGGATTAAATTTTGTTGCCATTAATTTACCATGTAATGTGTGATTTACTGTATAAGCTGCACACAAGGAAGTCATGTCAAGAGAGTTTTTTATTCGTCGTTTATGATTCATTCTTGATTAGTGTTTGGAAATATTTGGAGCAATATGAGGAAACTACTTTATTTCAATAGGCAGATTTAAGCTAGATAAGAGTTTATTCTCAGCTAAAAGTTCTTCTACCATGTCTTCATGGCTATTGGCTTATATCTAGTAAAATTGATCATTTGGACTTTGCATTTCCTACTTGTTATTCTCTGAATTCTTAAGTTGCTTGAATACAGTTAGATTAGGGTAATAAGTTCCCTTCAATTTGCTTGCCCAACTAATTAGGCAGGTTGGTTGGTTGACTAAAGTGCTCTTTGATGCTCTTGTTTTACTTTGTTTAGCATTCATCTTATGTACCAAACACTATCTTTTACAAAAGCTGTTGGGAATAATCGCAATTCCTAGAATGTGTGGAAATATAAGGTATAATCAATGCTACACTCGGTGCAGTGTATCCATTGTCTATTGGAGGCAAACACACGTATCTGTAGCTTTATGAGCAAATGGATGGTAGATGTATCACTTGGTGTAATCCAATAGGTGCATCAACTAAAACACTGTAGTACGGAGAGGATTTGTTCGGTTCTAATACTAGCTACATGATACTCAAAATGTTCCGTATTTGAGAATTTGAAGGTTGACTTACATCACTGTTCAAAGAGACTGAAGGTGGTTCAAGGAAATGATCATTCTTCCCTTTCGTTTTCCATTAATTTACTGGTATGTGAAAACAGAGGTGGTGCAAGTTGAAATGCAATATATCAAATCATATAGTATGACGAACCATATGTCATCACCTAATAAAATATTCAGTTCATCGAAACTGAAATGACATAGGACATACTTGATTCTAGGAAAATCATTGCTGACTCGTAATTACTATCCCAGCATTGTTTTGATTGAATAGGTTGATATGTGAGACAAAATAATTTCTTGTTCTATTTCTGCGATTTATAATTCAATAATTTCAGTGAGTTGGATCCTACACAGGTCTCAGAATGGGGAAAAATGAGTATGTGTGATGCCGAGAGAAGACTTATGGCGAATGCCTTACTCGACATATCCAATGAACGCTTCGTCCTCCTATCCGAATCCTGCATTCCCCTCTACAACTTCACCACAGTCTACAATTACATAATGGGCTCCAAATATAGCTTCATGGGAGCCTTCGACGACCCGGGCCCATATGGGCGAGGCCGTTACGACGAGAACATGTTACCGGAGGTTAACATAAGCGACTGGCGAAAGGGGTCACAATGGTTTGAAATCAACAGAGAGCTCGCCCTCTACGTTGTTGAAGATACAAAGTACTATCCGAAATTCTTATCCTTCTGCAAGCCAGCATGTTATGTCGACGAACACTACTTCCCCACCATGCTCACCATTCAAGCCGCGAGCCTCTTGGCCAACAGAAGCATAACTTGGGTTGACTGGTCTAGGGGCGGAGCCCATCCTGCGACTTTCGGTGCTTCGGACATTACAGAGGAATTCTTCAAGAGGATCTTTGAAGGTCAGAGATGCTTGTATAATGATGAGCCTTCATCTATTTGTCATCTTTTTGCAAGAAAGTTTTCTCCTAGTGCATTGAAACCATTGTTCTTTTTAGCCCCAAAATATCTAGGGTTTTAGTTCATACTTTCTATTTGGGGAAATTTTCTGTGTACAGAAAAGTATTGGAGAAGTTTTAGAATTATATGGAGGTTTAGGGATGGTTGCTACTGTATTTTATTTGAATAAAATTAATTTAGACAAAAAAAATTGATCTGTTTTTTGGTCCAAGATTTTTTGCCTTTGCTGTTTCTTATCAATCGTGTTATCTGGTTGTGAGCAATTCCTTGTAGAAATAAGAAAATATATAAAAATGCTATGAAGCTATCGAAATAAATATCGATATCTAAAGATATTTTGACAAAAGAAATTCTCTTTTACTCACCTTTGTGTGAAAAAATAAAAATATCAAAGATATATTTTAGGGACCGTTTTTATATGGGTCACGTGTATTTTCAACTGGAGAAGGTTTAGGAAATTACCGTCATAGCCGTGACTTGGACGTTACTGTATTGTCCATTTATAAAACAGTGTCAACCAACCACGTGGCCCCAACTAACGGAAATTTGCCCCATTTCTAATTCACCCTTTTATCAATAATTATTAATTTAAATTTTAAATTTTGGATAAAATATTTTTAAATAAATAATAAAGAATGTGATGAATATATATTTTTCTGGACAGAAAATATAAAATAAGATCGATGAATTTAATAATAACGTTATAAAAAATAAAGAACAATTTATTTTTACTTTTTTGATAGTATGAAAATAATGGATGCTTTGTCGCTGTCTCAATACGCTGTCGTATCAGACAGCTGTTTCTCCACCCTCTGCCAGTCTGTAAATTCGGGTAGCTGCCCGTACACCTTTCCCCTGCCCCTACCCCTGCCCCAGCCCCAGCCCAGTCCCAGTCCAGTCCAGTCCATACATTTCCCACCACCCTCTCTCTCTCTCTCTCCTCTATATAATTCCCCCAACACTATCTCTCTCTCATAGCTCTGCCACTCACTCTCAAACCTCACTGCACATTCTTCTCTCTAACACACACCAACACACGCTCAGAAACACGCACAAGCTGCAATGGCGGTGTCTCAGAGCAGAGCTTTAATGGTTACAATGGCGATAGTCACCGTTTTCGCTCTCATCGGCTGCTCCGCCGCGCAAGAGGCTCCGGCGCCTGCTCCGGCGTCGTCGGCTGGAATCGCGTCGCCGCCGCTCGCCTTCGGTTGCGCCGCCGCGGTAGTTTCTTTCATCTTTGCTTCCGCACTCAGGATCTGAGAGTGTAGCTGGAATGCATGTATAGGCCGATTGTGGTTTAGGGATTTGTGCAGTTGATATGTGTTTCGTATTTAATTCCGATGGATTTCTACTTTTAGGGTTTTGTGCGGGGAATATTTATTTCTTTTGCGATTTGTAAAATTTACCGCATTTTTTCTGCATTTTATATTCTATTTCATTGTATTATTTTGTGTTTCTGAAATTTCACTTGCATAATGATTAAATTCATTCGTATACATTATCAGGTCCAACTTTTCTACTAAATTTGGATTAGAATTCAAAGGTTTTTGATCTGATTTAAGAACAATTGGAGCCAAATTATTGCCATTTCTAAAACAAGAGTTAGAATTGCTTGTCTTTGATAAAATCACCATCATTCATCAGTAAAAAAATTTAGTCACTAACAGTTCTATATTGAATTCTCTATTGAATTCGGTGCTAAATCTTTATTTCCTTACTATATGTCAGACAGTAATGTCATGATTTGTCTTGAAATAAAAGACGAAACACAAGATCTAATAGAACATTTCATGCCTTCTTTTACTAAAGGTTAGTAATGGACACGGAGAGTCGTAGACACTCATTTATACATGAGTAGGACTTATGTGTCCCGGATCCATGCCCCCAATCCGATCCGTCTCACCCCTGTTAATTCAATTTTTTTTTTCTTCTTCTTCTTGCTCTTCTTCTTCAAGCAGCACATTTGTTTTTCTTCTTCCTCTTCTTCTTCTTTCTCCTTCTTCAATCTGATCTGCATCCTTCTTCTTCTTTTTTATCTGCTTCCTTCTTCTTCTTTTTCTCCTTCTTTTTCAATCCGATCTGAAAACATATAAATATATACATATATATAGAGAATCATCTATGGGGTCAAGGAGGAACCCAACCTTTGTCTATCAAATCCTCATTTTTCGATTAATAAGGGAGGATATTTTGCTGTTAATCCTAGCTCACCATTGATGCTTCTACTAGTTTTGTGTTCTAATTTTTTCAGATTTCAAAATTTCTATTTCATCTCTATTATTCTTTTATCTTCATTAAGATTTATATATTCAGGATTGTATATATATGTAATTTGATATGCAACTTTGTTGGTTATTGAATGAAGGTATAAAATTGTAGAAATATGATTGAGTAGTATGAATTTGTAGAAAATTTGGGGAAGAAGATGATAAAATTGCATTTTACAATCTATTATTTATATATACATATCACTTAATTTTAATAACAGACATTTAACACCTAAAAAATATATATGTAACACCTATAGAGTATATATTAAACATATCAGACATATAATATGAAAATATTCTAAAAGTATTACAAATATACTATATAGGTGATATAAGATCACATGCATCTATAAGATATAATAAATACAATTCCTTTAGATGTTATGAAAATATTTTAAAGGTATTACAAAGATACTCTATAGATGATATAAAATTACATGCATCTATGATATATAATAAACACAATTCCTTCAGGTATTATGAAAATATTATAACACCTAAAGAACATACATATAACACTTATAAAGTATATATATGACACCTATCATTCAATCACATAATATGAATTTTTCTTTATATGTGACCTCAAGAACATACATATAACACATAAAGAGTATATATATAACTCATATAGAGTATACATATAACATCTATCATTGAATCACATAATATGAAATCTTCTATATATGTAATATCTCAAGAATATAGATGTAACACCTAAGAAGTATATATATAACACATATAGAGTATAACTATAACACCTATCATTGAATCATATAATATAACTATAACACCTATAGAGTACATATATAACACCTATCACTGAATCACATAGTGTGAAATCTGGTGTGCGTGGGCGCACACCATATCAGGTGGGGGTGCGCGTGGGCATGCGTGGATGTGGCCCACGCACCGAGTAGGATCCGTGCCACAGTTGCATATAAGTTTTGTTCTTTATACATATATTCATGAGTTATGTAAATATAAGTTTATTGATGGAGTATATGTACAAATTGAATTATCTACAAAGTTGGATTTTGGAGAAAGGTTTCAAAAATTGGAAAATTATGGAATAAAGAGATCAATAGATATGAGTTTCAAGTCCAATAATAATTGAAGATAGTAACGGAGGATTTGAAATTCACCAACGTTATGTTTATTCTTTCATTTTAAGACTATCATAAATAGATTTGTTTCGAAATCAACATAAATTTCTGAAAAAATAATGTGAAATGACGGTTTTAAAATTTGAAACACATTTATTTAAGGGTTAATATCCAAAATAACCTATTTGTTAAAATATAGATCAAAAATGACCTCAATTATATCAAAAGAACAAATTTAGCCACTTTGTTATAATTTATCCCAAAAATAGACATTACATAGTCAACCAATCATTGCCAAATTCTATTTCCAATCCAAAATTGCTATTTCCAAACCTTTTCATATAATCAACATTTTCTTCACTTAATATATCAAAGATCCGTATCCGAAAACGGTATATAGGTTTGAAACCTTGCTAGTCGTACGCTTGATCTGTTTACAGGTCAAGACAGACTTGATAGGTCTAACAACGCCACGTATCGCCTCGGAAATCGATCCTTGAAAATGGTATCAGAGTCTGGTTTTATTAAGAACTAAAGTTATATTTATTATATTATTTATCTGTAATTCACAATTGGTGAGGAGATTTACCCTAGAAAAGAATGGATCTGGACATATGTCCAATACGTATATCTTACAGGAAATATCATCAAATTTTGACGATGAATGCTCGAGAGCATTTACACAAGGTGACATATTGGAACAACCAATATGCCCAAAGACAAATTGCAGGAACCAACGCAAAAGCGCTGAGGCAGTGCAACAAACAAGCAGAGTATCATACGGAACTCCTTAGGGTTAATCGGATGATACAGGATGATCTAACTAGCCACCAGACGGATGACCATCGGTTCCATAATTTCTGATGGAAGACCTGAAGTGGAAGGAGATACTTCCAGATACCTCTAAGATTTCTACAGATCTTAGAGAAATCCAGAAGACGGTGCAGAGTTATAGCAACCGCCATAATCACCTACCGACACAAGTTCATCAGATCCAGAGTCAAATGGAGACGATGATAAAACATCAAAATGAGACTCTTGAAATCATTCATGATATTCAAGAAAGAGTCAAGAATCTGGAGAACCGATCAAGTTCATCCGGAGGAAGGAGACGTATAAATTTTGGAACAGTTCCCTATTTACACCTAGATGGGAAACCAACCAAAGTTGTACGACCTATGATCGATGATGAAAAGCTCATGGTCATCATCAAAGGAAATCCGTTACAAACAAGTAATGGATTTTGAGAGGATAAATCTACAGGATTTACATGACCTAACCGAATCCATCGCAGGAGATGGATCTGCCTTGGTTACTTGTGATCAACAACAGAGACCACCAGTCAATCCCAATGTAGCAGAAAGTTTCGGATCACATCATGTGGACGAACCAATGCCACACGAAGGGGATTTCACCACAGGAAGAGATTCTATTGATATTATAGGAACTCGACCACGATCCAAAAGGCCGAATATTTTCAACACGCCTTATGGAAAGTCACAACTTGACCCGATACATCCGTATGAGTTGATGCTAAATCTGGATATCCCAGATTTCAAAAACTGAGAAATCTTTATCGATGATTGGGCATCGGCTATGAGGATTGCAGCAGGAACCCTCGATCTTATGAAAGAAGGATTCATCTTACTACTCGAGATGAGTCTGGAAGGATCTGTAAAGATCGCGTGGGATATGACAGCACCAGAGATGAAAAACAACGTCACAACTGGTGAGTCATTAAAAGTAATTGTCGATAATATGGTTAAATTATTCAAAATCCATTTTATCGGCATAGGCTACTTTGAGGGGATTGAAGAAGAAAAAAGAAAAACATATATAAATAAGCCCTCTATAGCCTTGAATTACATGATATTTGTCATATTGATGAATATATCAAGTTATTCACTGAGTATCGATGGAAGTCCAAGGTGGATGACAGAGAAGCTTCGCAATTATTCTTTGCAAAGATACCAAGTCCCTGGAGAGAAATACTGATCAGGGAATACAAGAGTGCAAATGACCTAGATACAGTGGCTAGAAGGATGTCTTTCCTAAAAGCCAAGTTATCAGAACGGTGTCATCAAGCGACACTCTACAAGAAATACAAGAGACTAAGAGGAATCAATAAAATGGTTCTCTTATGTTGCGAAGAAAATGACATTCCAACAGTCGTTGGAAGTCAACCACGGAGGCATAAGAGGCAGAAACAACGAAGCCATCCATACCACCGTGGAAGCAAGACCAAGAGAGACAATCGATGGTCTTCATGGAGATCAAGAAGAGTTTGGTCAAAACAAAAGGCCCGAAGTTATAAATCAGGGCAAAGACCAACACCAAACAGGAATAGAGCTCGGAGTTTTTCAAGCTCTGATAAGAGAAGTTCCAGCAGAACTACAGGAAGGAGAACTTTCAAACGAGCTCACACCAGAGCCAACAAAAGTTTTAAAGATTGTAATTACTGGACATGCGGAGCAAGAGGGCATATCTCAACAGATTGCCCAGAAAACCAGAAAAGAGGAATTAGACAGTTCGAGGCAACACCTGAACTCGAAGAAGCTGTCTACTATCAAGATCTCATACAGGTGTATCAATTTGAGGATCTACCCTCAGATGAAAGCATCCACAAAGAAGAGATCTATTCTGAAGATGGAAGTGAATCCAGCTCAGAATCAGAGTGAAGAAGAAATTCTTCAATCAACAGTGAGAGAGGATATGTCAGGATACCTCTCCCACACTACGGTGTCTCATAAGATTTTAATGAGGATTATGAAAGAAGATCCAAAGCTCCAGATGTACGATGGTTTCACCATAGGAGCTATGGAAAAAACGCTGGATAAAATTGGTTTTCGCAGCAGAAAACACCACTTTATCCACAGAGTAACGATCGGAGAATTTGTCATCCCGATGGAATTCATTGGTAACTTGATCGAGATGTAATTGATCCCATACCGAGAGATACAGGAGATCAAAAACAGAGTCAAGAGAGAAGTTGCAAATACACTCTCATGGATTCACATCGGAGCCATAAGAGTTGTTATTAAAGCAACCTTCAAAGAAGGAGTTGATTCACCGCTCAACCTTGCAATATGTGACAAGCGAATCTCAAATCTCAAGGATTCATACCTTGGGGCTGTTACAGGAAATTTGTGTGCAGGAAAATTGGCATTCAATGTCTATCCAAGAATTGCATACAATTTCAACCGAGTCTTAACCCTTCATCAAGATTTCAAACGAAATGATTTGATGAAAGAAGGGAACAGACCCTACTCGATCACATATAAGATTTCCTACGCTCTTTCTAATACACATCACTCAGATGTATTCTTGAGAAATAAATTCATCGAAGTTCCAAGGATCTTTGAGGACTTCGCCAGGGTAGTTCTACCAGAACTCATAGAATCTCCAACCATAAAGGAGATCGACATGAGAATCCAAGATCAACCCATCTTCAACAAGAGCCAAAGTCTCAGAATTGAGCCTAGGCGGATGTATTTCCAACAAGACAGGCTAATGAGTAGCAGTCGTTGGGAAGAAAAGAGACCGAGTACAATTCAGCAAATCCCAGATGTTTTCAAAACACAAGGAGAGCTGAAGTGCCCGGAAGGATGGAGAGGAGTTGAAGTAATATTTGACATTACCCAAGGGGAAAATACACTCCCATGTAATGTCCTATATTACCTCCAACAACCAATAGTCAGTAGATTTCAAGGAACCCTAAAAATAGGTGAAATGGAATTGACTATCAGAGGAGTTGCAGGAAGAATCTCAGATCAGTTGATACTGGGGATAGAGTTTCTTGAGGATCATAAACCTTGGGAAAGATTACAAGATGAAATGGAGTTCACAGTGGCCAATAAAAGATACAGAATCAGATAACCACTAGTCCATTCTCCATATACATTTCTATTGGAATGATATATGAGGAATACAAGGTCGAATATTTCGTCGCCTATATCGATTCAGGTGCAGGAATATGTACTGCAAAGCAGGAGGTTTTCCCTAAAGAAATTGGAGAGGATCTACCAGCTATCGCAGGAAGAGATTTCTCTAAAAGGATTCTTATCCTTAATCGAGGAATCAAACAAGCGGAATTCATGATTGGAGGTATAGGCGGTACCCCATGGTACAAAGTCAAAACGCCACCAATCTATTTCTATGATATAGGCACAGATGTATTGCTATGTAACAATTTCCTAAAAACATTCAAACGCTTCACACAGGAAAATGAGGCAAGAAGGCTTATTTTCACAACACTCTGTGATCATAAGATTATTGTCCAAAGATTACGAGAGGCATTCTACAGAAAAATGCCAATTATTTTTCACAGCAAGTGTGGTGATGAAGCCAAACTTCAAAATCCAAAAATGGCGGATAAAAGGAGATTTGACGATGCACTATTATCCTATCGACAGTTTGGACATACCAAACTAGGGATCAAAACGTGGGATAATCACTTGTATTCATTTAGGGTACAAGGAGAAGAAGAAGTTCCTCCAATAGTAATTGCGGAAGTAATATGCCTATTGAAAGATTCATCGACATCAAGTGAGATTTTCATTGATGAACATATTTCACTCAAAGATGTCAAAAAGAAGATCCAAAGGAATTACAATGAAAATCCTTTGGCATGGTGGAACAAGAATGAGCTCAAAGCATCCCTGAAGGTTAAATCTGGAAAGGAACAAGAGTTCGTAAGATTCAAGATAATCCTTATGAACCAAGCGGATCATGAGGATATGCAGAAGATACTTAAGGAACATCTGGACCTTAAGTTGATATCACCAGGAGTTTCTCCATATAGCAGTCCGGGATTCCTTGTAAGGAATTATGGAGAAATCAAGAAAGGAAAGCCAAGACTTGTTATTAATTACAAAGGGATTAATGACATCTTGGAGTTCGATGGATACTACATCCCGAGTAGAGAACACTTGATCAACAGCATCAAAGGTGCCAAGGTATTCTCTAAATTCGATTGTAAGTTTGGATTCTACCAGATTATGATGGAGGAATAAAGTAAGAAGTTTACAGCTTTCTCCACACCACAAGGACATTATATTTGGAACATAATGCCCATGGGATTGGCAAACGCTCCCCAGATATATCAGAGAAAGATGGATAATATTTTTAAAGATTATTTCAGCTTCATGTTCGTGTACATCGATGATATACTCATCGCATCCAAGAACGTGAAAGAACATCTCAAGCATTTGGAGATATTTTCAGATATTTGTCACAAGGAAGGATTAGTGCTTTTTGAGAAGAAGACAGTAATTGCTACAAGACAGATCGAATTCCTTGGAGTTGAGATCAACGAATCTGGAATCATCCTACAAAGCCATATTGTGGAAAAGATTCAGGGATTTCTAGATACCCTCAAAGACAAGAAACAACTTCAAAGTTTTCTTGGAGTTGTTAACTTCGCCGGTATGTTCATAAACAATTTGGGCACTACAGAAAAGTGTTTAGCCCATTATTGAAAAAAGATGCAATTTTCAAATGGGAAGATGAACATCAGAAAGGGATTAAGCAACTTAAGGAGGTTTGTCAACAACTTCCAAAACTTGTTATACCCCAAGACGAGGATGAACTGGTTCTCTACACAGACGCCAGTGATCATTGGTAGGCAGCAGTCCTTATGAAGGCTACACCAAATGGAGAAATGCCATACAGATACTGCAGCGGTTTATTCACAGACAGTGAAGTAAAATGACATATCAACGAGAAGGAATTCTTTGCAGTCAGAAAGACATTCAAAAAATGGTCTTTATTCTTACTGGCCAAGAAGTTCATCCTGAAAATTGATAATTCGAGTGTCAAAGCTTTTCTGAAAAACAAAATTGAATCTAAACCAGAAAAAGCTAGGATACTTAGATGGCAGGCTGAATGTCAATATTATGATTATGATATTGTCATTATGAAATCTCATGAAAATGTTCTTGCAGATTTCCTAACACAAAATGGAAGGACACATCGCTGACGAGGTCCTCAAACGAGTCAGGCATCCTAGGGATAACCTAGAGAGCCTACAACGAGGCTTTGATGCTTTATGTATCAAGGCAGAAGTTGCTGGACGACTTCAACAAGCTGATCAGAGATTCGTCTCTAATCAAACACGAACATGCCAGTACGCACATGAACATTTGTTCACAGTGCTACAGGGGCCTATCATTCAGGCTGCATCTCCAACGATGCAAAAGAAGGAAACAAGAGAGCGGACCTCTAACCCGATTGTTATGGATTCAAATACCATAACCAAGAGTTCTGCAGATGATGCATTCCTTGAGGATGCACCAACTGGAACAAAGGTTGAAGCTCCGGTGTCAAAACCTGAGTCTTCAAGTCAACCCAACACCTTTGGGGTTAAAGAGGGAGAGTTGAATCTTAGGCCATAGACTGGCAAAACTAAGGTTCAAACTGATGAGAATTTAGTTTCCCCTATGCAGGTTTACCAAAAGCAATGAGAGAAGCTGATCACCAGGATGGGTATCCATCCAGAGAGAACAATCATTGATATCTCTGGAAAGTACCCAAGAATTTGGATGAAACTAGGAAGTCATCCAAACGAAGTACAAGAATGGTATAAATTTGGGGCTCTTGCTTCAATCTATACCGTCTCACCCGGATTCCCAGAAATTTCAAGACTACCAAAATGGATTGGGACAGCGGTGCACGAGACTTGGGTCAATAATCCACATTTGGCTAGAGGTGATATTCTGGAATTGTATTTCTTTAGTGCAGCTCCAGAACCAGCCAAGAAAGGTTTCCATGAAGCCTTTCATTTCATCAAGCTGAGGAGACCTGACGGAAACGACTTGAAAACCATCAAGAAGACGAAGCTTCTACCCGACGAGCATGGGGACTATGGGTTTGCCTAACCGAAATGGACAAGGTCAAGTACCCATTCAAGTTCTTTCATAATTCGACAAATGGATCTTTCCTACTGAATTCCATGACATGAACAACGACGAGCTTTGCAGAAGACCTTTTTGAAACAAAAGAATGATCCTTTGGGAAAACAAGCTTCCGGCAAGCAAAAAGACTTACCAAAAATTCTGCAACATGATGCATATTGGTCGATTGATAGATCATGTCTGCCAAGCATGCCCCGAGCAGAAAGAACCCGAGTTCGGGAAAGGGTTTCGACTCAAACCCGACCGACGAAAGAGAGGGGCGGACAAGGACAAAGGGTCTTCCCAAAAGAAAAGTTATCCGCGGGGACCACGAAGACCAAATTTCTAAGATTCTCCGACAGAGGTAACATGGGCTGAGTCACACCCCACAGGCATCACATGCGAGAAAGTCACGGAAGGAAAAAACAGATTCCCCGACAATTTCACATGGGATAAGTTACGAGGAGAAAAAGTTGGCAAGCACTAACTCAGTGGTTGACCCACTCAAAAAAGGTGGACAGCTGACTTAAGCAAGTTTGGAATCCGCACTTCAAGTCCGAATTTCCATCTATAAATAAGGCAAGCAGAAGGAAGCTAAGGACATCAGGAATTCTCCATAGTTTTCTTCAAAATAAAATCATCCTTGTATAATTTTAGTGTTCTAAGTTTTTTAGTTTTTAGTTTATGTACAAACAAGTTACATCCATCTCTATGAGAGGCTGATCTAGTATTCTCCTCCCAAAAGGAGATTACAGATTATGTAATAAATATTTTTAGTTCTTAATAAAAAAGAGGTTTTTGCTTCAACATGTTTCCGTTTGATCTGTACATCTATTGGAAGGATCACCTTGTACACCTGGTGTGTAGGAAACGAACCAATGTTGTGCTAGGCAGTTGCTGAAGGAGTTAAATAACTTGTAGACCAACTTCCCTGAGGGTGAAGTTGAACAGTGAGGAGCTGTTCGTAAAACGGTTTAGGGGCAGTAATTTTCCAGCTAGTGGTGTTGCAAACCATCTCACCCGGTGCTGTTCTGGTCAAAGAAAGGTATGAACTCCAGAGGGTTAATTTATTTTACGGAAGTATGTTGGGTCTGATAATATTAATTCGGATCTAGGTATATGGTGTGGAAGAAATAAAATTACTATGAAAAGATTTTTGAATATTGTAAATTTGGATAGTTAATTAGGACAAATTGATCTTTTTATTGAAAAATGACTACTTTGAATATAAATTATAATGTTTGGGCTAATCGAAAAATTTCAAGATAGTTATGACTATTTTGAATACATATTATAGCAAATTGGGCTATTTTGGAAATGGTAACCTTTATTTAAAAGTTTCTCAATTCAAACACGAAAGATACAAATGAGTTAATCAAGTACAGTAATTTTGAATTTAAAATTCTATGTACAAATGCAAAGTTTCTTTTATGGGGCCCACGTGATTGGGTATTGAAGAGCTCTTTCGATTATTGATTGCTTTTCTTTTTAGCTTTTTCCTCCCTGTTTTCACAAATTATAGTGTGAAAAAAGAAAAACCGCTAAAGGGCTTTATGTTTGAAAAATTAAGGTGAAAAAAATCTAATTATGGTTTAATTTCAATTACAATATAAATTTTTGATTACAACACATTACAATATAAATTTTTGATTACAACACAAACAACGTTTAGTTATAACACTTCAATTTGGAACATATTAGAGTCCTCTAGGTTCTAATTGATGATGTCGGGCCTGAATTGTGAATTTAATTGCTAACATGTAATACTAAATACAATCATCATCCACATGCATATAATTTGAACTTCATGTCAATTATTGGAACCCGAAAAACCTATATATATATTCAAAATTGAAATAATTATTAAATTGAATATTTTTTATACTACAACCAACAGTTCGTATTGGTTAATTTTTATATAATTAACCCAAAATTAATGTCTAATTGTATAGACAGAACTAAGAAAATACTAAAAAAATTCTGATTAATGTTAATATTTTGTAAGAAGAGCAAAAAGATTAAATAAAAATAAATAAATGGACTCCTTATTGAATGTAGAAAACAGAAAATAGGAAACACTTGAGTATATTGAATTTCATTGGAAATTACAGATTTGGGGGAATATTCTTCACAATTTCAAAGCTAAACTTCCACAAAAATCCTTATCAAATGTGTTTTGCTCTACTCTGAGTCTGACTCGATGTTTCCCATAGCCTTCAACCCTCTTGGTCTCTGAAAAATAAACTCTCTTTGTTTGTTAGAAAGAGAAAGAGATGAGAGAGAGTAAATAAATGGGGTTGAGAGTACCTTCTTAGAAACCTTCTTCTCTCTGACCTCATATCGTTCCAGCGTCAAATCACACAACCATGAACCTGGACTCACCAACTGCAATTGTACAACAATTATTACTTATTTTATACAATTATTAGTTATGATTTATGCCACACATAAAATATAGTTTTTCTTCCTTTGACAAGTTTGGGAGAAGTAAAACGAAGTAATTAGGACTAGAAAATTTGTATGTCCTGAGTTCAAACTCTAAGTTATCGCAATCTAGATACTTATCTCCAATGCCTCTACCTAGATTTTTAGGTTTTTTAACGCCACATCATCGCCACCTCAAAAGTTAAAAAAACCTATACCTCTTAATAAATACATCATCAATCATTCTACCCAATACAACAAAGAGTTGGTCTCTTGTGAGACTGTCTCACATGCGACCAAATTCAAGTATATCTTTTATAAGTATAAGTATGTGTTTTTCAGCTATAAGTATGTGTTTTATAAGCATATTTTTACAGGTATAAACATGAGTTTTAAAAGTATGTCTTTTACACTCATAAGTATGTCTTTTTCAACTATAAGTATGTAATCTGGAATTCCGTCGCATGTGCAACAGTTGCACGCGAGTTTTGTTGTACAACAAAATAGAAAAGAGAAAAAGGATTGTGGACCCACTCTCCCTTCCCCTTTTTTCTTCTTCTCCCTCTCCTCTGCCTAGGTAGCAAAAGTGATACCTCCATCTTCTTCCTTTACCTCTACCCAAACCCACTCAACCCTCTTCTACCCAGTTTCCCTAGGTAGTAAATTTTGCCATGTCAGCATCTACCCAAGCATTGGGGATGCCCTATAAGATGAGATTCTACTTGAACTGGAACAAGCAATAAAATAATGTAATGCACCCATGTCAGAACCCAACACAAACCAAACTAACGTGCTGTCATGTCTTATAGTGTTTGGTTAGCTGTCACTACTGTGTGCCACGTGTTTTCTCCGGACAATCAAAGGAGAGACACGAAACAAAAGGTCCCAGCAACACCATTATTGTGTAAAATGTCATAACATATAAAAAGGTATTTATAAATTTCAAAACATGATATTAACTCTTTGTAAATAAGTTAAAATGGGTATTTTAAGTAAATACCTTAACAAAAGTGGTGATTACGTTTTTTTTTTTTTCCTTTGAAGAACAGTGTAATAGGCAAGATGAGAATAAATGATGTAAAAGGGGCCAAATATCAATTTTCCCTTCAGCTTTCTTGAATTCTCAAACAATATAACAAGGACAAAAAAAAAAAAAAAAGTTGTAAATCACTATATAATATTAAACTTTCTAGATAACTTTAAAAAAATAATAATTTTTTTTTTGGGGGGGGTGGTGAAATTTCTTTTCTCCACAGTTGAACAAGTCACAAGCAAAATACTAATACAAAAACTCGTTTTCTCTTGGTAGCAAATAATGTTCTACTCATTCCATATGTCAATAGTGATACGCAACATATGCTGATAATATGAAAATTAAAATAAAAAATCATTTCAGGTAGAAAATGAGTAGTTTTTCTAATAAGGTGTGAAATTTCAACTCTAAACTCTGTTTATTCATGCTTGTATTTAATGCACTTTATTTCTTTGAGCAAACTTGGCTACTTTTAACACAGGTTGGGAAGCCTAAATCAGAGCTCATAAATAAAAGTGGTTCCTAGTAAGAGATTCAAACTACGCAATCTCATTTAACACAGGTTGGGAGTATATGATTCGAACCTAAAACTATTTATCACTACTCAATAATAACAAGATGAATTGAATTTAGCAAAGCTTCCCATCATTAAAGGATTGGCTATGAAACTCTTAATTTTTATCCTAAAACTAAAAGATACATATTTGCCTGTCATTTCTAATGATTTCTCCACACGGGAAACAAAAAACTTCAATCTACACAAAATTTTTAGTCATCATTTAAATCATGTACCTCATATAACTCTGTCAAGAAAATGGTAGATTAATCATCAATCGATAACACATTAATAAGATGCTTGAAACTCAAACCAAGAATCAGCAAGAAAGGATAAATATCAAGAAAGTGGAATAAACACTTACGTTGAGTGTGCGTTGAATTAACTTGGCTCTTTTCTTGGGTCTTTGAGGTAGCTTGGACCCTTTAATTGCCATAAAATCCTCTTCTTTCTCCTTATTTGTCAAGGCGATCACGAACTTGGGCGGCCACATGGCGGCGATTGTGTCACCGCCGGACGACGAGCCGCCCTTTTTGCCGTCATGGGCGGTCTCCGATGACCCAGAACCACCACCTCCACCCCCACCACGTTGGTGGTGATTGTCATTATGATGGCTAATATTATTGTTGTTCTTGTTATTATGGTGGTGGCTGCTAATGGCGGCACCACCACCCCTCTTATCTCCTCTATCCGGGGACACCAATCCCCTCATACCGTTGCTATGACCTCTCATACCAAGCAAACTCTCTGAATTCCTAAAGATTGAATACAAATATGTCAAATAACAAGTAATTTTAGTCAGAACTCACAACATATGCATCACGTCACATCTCATGTACATGATACAAGTTATAATAAGATCAACAATAGTCAAATAAATGAACAAGTAAAAGGGTTATGATAGTAAAAAAAATGAAAAAAGTTAAAGTTAAAGAATTTAAATGCGTAGGATATGAAATTACTGGAATACCCTTGTGGGTTAGTGATTGCTTTTTTGGATCACAGAAGAAAATGGGAGAGGAGTTGATAGAGGTTGTTTGTTTGTGTGGTGGTGATTTGGGTTTCCCTTTTATTTAAAAAAGGGTCAAGAACTCAAGATATTTGGGGCAGCTAAATATGGAGGATTTTTTCTTTATGAAAATAGATATAAATCTTTTTTACGTGTCCTAATCTTATGCAAAGCAGGAGGTTGAGTGAGAGTGGTGGCCCACTTTCCCAACCCAACCAATCAGCAATCTTTATGGATGAATGGCCTTTCTGCAATTTGAGCATTTATTTCATTTTATTTTTTAAATATTATTAACACATACCAGAAATGAAAATATTAGCTTATAAAATTAGAGTAGCAGCCACAATTGGCAAAAAGAAGAATTAAATTGGGATTTGATGAAAGTGGCATAGAAGATAAGATGGGATAAAACAAGGGCAACATGAAAGCAAATAAGTCAATATACAAAAACAAGTTGAATTTCTGACTAACATCCTTTCCTTTTTCCTAAAAATGAACCCTCTTTTACATCTACCATTACAAGACAAAAGAAAGGATATAATACAACTTTGAATTAGTATGCAAATAGATATTATTCAGGGTTTGGATTTATTATATTTATGATATGATAAATAAACTTGCACACAAATCAACTTGCCTGATGTTTTGAATAAAAAGTTGAGATTTTTGGGGATAAGAACCAACACAGCCTTTATTTTCAAGTTTTTACATTTATTCTCTCCAAAATAAAAGCCTTTTACAAATTAATTTTTAAAATTATTTCCGTACTATCGACTCACGAATTATTTTATACGAGAGAATTAATCTACAACCCACACGGTTCATATATAAATTAATGAAAATTAATTGAGTTGGTGGTAAACATGCCATGAAAATTATCTGTCAAAATTGTTTTTAAAATATAAATTCCATCCCATTGCAACAATATTCCATTGCTTCTCCAAAAAACTTTTTCAACAATTATTACATGTTTAAAACCTTATCCTCGCGTGAGCAGACGCGCGACCACACAAAAAGATTATATTTTTGAAGATTAGAGAAATTAGTTAAAATTAATAATTAAGAAAAGAGAGGACATGAAGGAGCTTACCTCAAAATTCGTTGAGACGGAGAGGCCGGCCGCTGACGGAGATTCAAATATCCATTACCACCGCCGTTACTCTTGACGGCATTACTGTTGTTCAGCGGACTCGGATTCGGATCCTTGCCACCGCCATAATTGAGATCCGACCTCACGACCCGCCGGTCGACCCGTGTGGATGCTCGCTGAACTGGGCCTGAACCGGACGGGTTATTGGTGTGGTCCTTGGCCTGGAATTTCATGCACCGTAGCCTTTTCCGGTTTCCCCACTGCAACACGAAGTCAGACGACGTCGTGGCAGCTGACCTGGACTCGGATCTCAACAAAAGACCGTCTCTATTGGTGGAGTGGGTATTGCTCCTCTCCATCTCCCTCTTTCGTACACCTGTGGACCGTCAAATCACGTTTTAACGGAAGTTTAATGTTCTGTTAGCCAAACTCTGTTCAATTTGGTGCCATCTACAGTATAAAGATAAGTACAAGAAAGATTAAAGAAAATTCACATTTCAAATTGTTAGAACTTTTTTGCCAATTGTGGGTAATGGGAAAATATGGAATGGTTTAATCAATCATAGTATTTGAATTTCCACAAACTGAAGAGAATGCACAGAAATGGTGAAAACCGGAGCTCTGCCAAAATTTACTGTCCATTAATGGGAATTAAAGCAAGAATTGAAGATGCAAAATCCCATTGTTGAAAATTAAAATAAATAAATTGTTGATAGCAGAAAAGAAGGAAAGATGTAGTTGGAAATTTAGCTCTTGATTTTTAGGTGAACCAGTGAATCTGAAATCTCAGTGATGAGAATCTGTTAAGAGGAGAAACAGCAACACAAGCAAAATCCCCAAAATCCAAAAAAGAATTGGAAAATTTGCAGCAAAACTTGGAAAGGAACAATCAAACATTAGAAAATTCTGGAGAGAGAAACAATTTGAAGAAAGAGGTTCAGATTTCCCCAAAAACAAATGAAGAACATAGAAACGAAAAACCATCACATTACCCTGAAAACTTCGATTCTCTACAATCGTAATCTACTATCTTTGCAGATGAAATCTGAACCTTTTTTCCTTCAAATATCCGATAAAAGAAAGCTGGAAGCAGAGCTGTCGGAATCTGCAATCACAGGCACCACAGGTCCGGATTTTGATGTTTAACGGACAGATTCAACCTCGAATTCACAACAGCTTCAGCTGATTTACTCGCAGCAGCTTGTTTCAACAGGGAAAGAGAAAAAAACTGAAGTTTCCGAAATCAACTCCGATCTTCTCAACCAGGTAACCGATCTCAAATCTCCCAAAAATATACCTGTCGAGCAAGTATTAGCTCAGCAATCGACACTAGTGAAATTGCAACAAACACAATCGGAAATATAATGGCGATTAGCAACCTCTGGGCCCAAAGCTCCTTCCCAAAATCCAATCTAACTGCATCAAACCACCTTTCGCAATTTTTTGACAGAATCAACTTCAAAATCTCCTCAAAAACAACCCGACAATGCACCTGCAGTTCAAAATACGATCAACAAAAAATATAAACTCACAAGATCGAAGAATCTCACATTATCAGAAGAAACAGGATGTTAGATCACGATCATAACAAATTCACTGCATTTCCACTCACCAACTACTGGTTCAGAAATTTCTCTGTTTTCCAATCAATTTTTTAGAGAGAGAGCGGGTGCGATTTCTTCTTCTTCTTCAGAGAGAGAGGGGGGGGGGTGCGATTTCTTCTTCTTCTTCTTTTGAAGAAAAGAAAATTACGAAATGCTCTCCTTCCCCTTCAAACCACCATTTTTATACCGTCCCGTTCTCCATTTCCAATCTCCGACCGTTGAAATATTATCGACGGTGTAGATTGGTTGTGATTTAACTGTTAAGAGACGACGTTACTGTGCCCAACACGAACACAGGATGATGGTTCACGGCGTTAAGTGGTGTGACGGAATATATTATGCCGTTAGTTGGCTATTTTTTTTTTGTTATTTCTTTGCAATTGTTTAAAATATCGTGGAGCATTCTCGCACTTAACATGTGATGAACCTCACTTTTGGTTACTTAATCTACCATGGTTAGGTTAATTCAACACTTTTTTGTTCTTTTTTTTTTTTTTTTAATTATTGGGTTTGGTTCTAAATTTTATATCAATTTTATAGAAGTGTGAAATCATTTGCCCCTCTTCTGCAAATTAGTATTATATTCACAATTGCCCTCTTTCTCGAAAAATAGGAAATCTTTTCATGGATATAATTACATAATTTAAATATGAAGAACTTGTACAATTTTTATAAGTGAATCTTTATTTATAAAAGTTATAAGTTAATTAATGGGTTATCTTTAAGGCAAAATATTTTATGCAACTGGTGCATGGATCTAGGATCTATGCACCAGGGTCGACCCGCCCCACGCGCCTCTGACGCGCGTTTTTACGCGCCCCAACGCGCTCTCACGCGCCCCCACACGCCTGGTGGGTGCGCTCAAACCTACCAAAATTCGCTCAGGCAGTCATACCCTCATGTTATGTTAGTGTTACCCGTGTTACCCTCACGAGGGTAGCACTAACATAACATGAGGGTAACCCTAACATAACATGAGAGTAACTCTAACATAACATGAGGGTATGATTAACATTTTAGTTTAGTGGTTTTAAACTAATGGTATGAAATCTGGATATGGGGTCACATTAACATAACGCGAAGGTAACCCTAACATAACGCGAAAGTAACCCTAACATGACGTAAGGGTAACGAGCAAAACACGCGAAATAAGTAAAGAGGCACGGGCTGGGCGGGCCAGCCCAGCCCGCGTGCGGCCCAGTTGCACGAATCACAGATCCGTGCAACTGGTGCACAGGAGATTAACTCTATCTTTAATTGTAAGAGTTATTGAGAAATTAAATATTTATTAGTAAATACAGTTGGTTTTTTTTTAGTTTATATTATATAATTATGAAATTTACCACAAATATAGTGTACCGAGATAATGTGCTACTTGTATTCATAATTCACATATTTCTTTTATTTCGAAATGAAAAATTCATCTTGAATTTAGCAAAGCCTCATTTATGGAGGATTTCTCAAATTAGGTAACCTAATAGATCAAGTAAAGCCCAAATAAATCGAATAAGTTTTGCGTGAGGCCGTCTCACAAATTATTTTAGATAAGACGAGTCAATTCACAACCCACGTTTTACAATTCATATATACATTTATGGAAATGTGTTTGATCAGTGAGTAAAAAAGATATGTCTCACGAAAACAGAATGTTTCACCCAAAAGACAAACCACAAATCATTTCCAAGACCAAATTAAAACCCAAATTCATCAAAGAGGACTCTTATCTTAAACACCAACTGCACATTGTATGCTTCTGAGATTTATGTACAACAAAGCCAACATACAATCAAAGTTGTGTATAATTCATCCTATACTTGGTGAATAAATGTATTTTTCACCATTAATTTCACACAGAGTGAGCAACTTAGGATACCGATATGTACATTCTACGTACGTAAAGCCAACACCACTGTACATACAAGAGAATTCAGCTTCGTGTGCGCCCGAGCGTTTGAAGCTTGAATCAAGCACTGAAGCGTCTGAGAAGAGAGCCCCAGGGATTGGAAGGAAAGCTACGTACATTCTACATACGTAAAGCCAACACCATTGTACATGCAAGAGAGTTCAACTTAGTGTGGGCCTGAGCGCTTGAAGCTTGAATCAAGCACTGAAGCCTCTGTGAAGAGAGCTCCAGGGATTGGAAGGAAAGCTGGTACAAGCCTGAGCTGATGCCTCGGCCATCTGCTCTATGCTCGTACCCGCATTGCAGATGTTGGCAATGGATCGCATGTGTTTCATTCCATATTGTGATAAGGATCCACAATGAGTTTCGAATGTTTTAACCTGCATAATAAATTCAAGCATCGTGATTTTCTGATACTTGAAGTGAAACTTAATTCAATATTTAGGAACTGAAATTGATGTATTACCAGAGATTTCAAGCATTTCCAATCATCAACGAGAGGATGGCCGCTAGGTCGGATGGAATTTATCAGTTTGGGACCAGCATCAATTCCAAAAAGAAGTTTCCCGATAAGTTTAATGCTGTTATCAATGTGTGTCCTGTGTGACATAGCTTCAGTGAGTTGCTTCTGAGCTTCAGATTTCCTCTCAGAACCTTCATGTGCCTTGCGAAACTGTGGGTAATGAATTTTTTTCAACAACGAGATAAGTGACTTTTGCAATAAGTTCATCTATCATATATGCACCAAAAACTGTTTTATATAAGCACTTTGTACTTGCTAGCTTTATGTAAATTGCAATTAATATAGACAACTATGGAAGAAACATGGATGTTTGATTTTTCCGGTGGGACACATACCTTATGCCAAAAGTGTAAGAGATCAGCATCACGTTGGTTGACGGCTTTTGAAGATGGTCGAAGAGAATTGTTATCCACAAAAGTAAAATTATCATTTGCAGGATTTGTACCCATATAAATAAAAAGAGTCTCCGCACTTAGCTTCAGATCACCATATTGCATAACATGGGAACCATAATAAGAGTTCTCATTTGCTGTTCGCTCCTTGACCTGAAAACGGGAACAAGATGTATTTCTTCATAACATAGAAATCAGGTGGCTGCATCATACTTGCTACAAGTGCAAGTTGGCATATTGTCACATTCTAACCGTTAAAATGCACATAAATTTCCAAAATATCTTACCACTTGGTACTGCTGTCTCAAAGTTTCTGACCGAAGATTGTGTATGTCACTGTTGATAATGCCACAAGAGGGTATGGCTCAGAAAAATATTAAAACCAGAATTATTTGTTATAGAACTAGATGAACAACCACCAAGAGATCTCATTATTATCCTTCACCAATATAATGTCTTCTAACTATTGCTGTTTAAGATATATATGTTTGTGTGTGCTTTGTGAACGTAGATCAATTTTGAAATGGTGTATTTCATCCTACACCCATTGTATTCCACTTGGTGTAAAATCCACCACAAATTTGCACGCAAATGACTTCTTGGTTGTTGTCATTTGGTGGTATGCACCAGGTTTAGGATGGAAGGGACCATTTCAAACGGTCACCTTTTGAAGTACAAAATTGAGGCATATTGCATACCTGTCCTCCATCCAAGCAATGCTATAGAGGTCACCCAAGCAGGTATCATATTCAGGGGGAGGACTAGGGTACTCTCCTGGGCAATAGGTTCCCCAGCTACTCTCTTCCGCATTGGATGCAGTCGTTGCATATATATTTAGGCCTTGAGGAAGCAGGCCTTCAAATATACTTCCAGATTCACAAGCTTCAAGATAAAATACCTATCACATCCATGGACGTTATTAGGTCTGGTTTCCGAGATTAATGATTTCATGTTAAATGATAGCCCATAATTCATTTACCAAGCTCTTATATGTTCCAGAAGCATGCTTCTTTTTCAAGACATCATTTAGGTCATCCGCATATATATAAGGACCGGCAGGCATCCCTGAGAATATGATGTAACAACATCACGAATAGTCAATCCAGTGTAAAAACTTTATCAAAAAGAAGCACAGAAAGCCACCCCTATACATCAAAAGACTTTAAGTAGGTAGGAAAGGAGTTACATCGTTGCATTACATATTGTGCATAGATAGATAGGTCAAACAAAATAATGAACAGAAGCAATAAGATATTATATAAAGTGGTGTTACTAACCAAGCACTCCAGGACCACCATGATCTGTATAATATATGAAGATATGATCATTTGGGCCACTATCTACAACCTTCCCACTACCTCTTCCTTTCAGTGCACTTTTATCTCCACGAAGTACAGCGTAAAAGTTGTGCGCATTTACATCATCTCCAACATAATCCTGTTAAAACACTGTGTAAGGAAAGTCCTGGTTTTTCTATAGTCAACAAGCATCTGAAAGACTAAAACGAAAAATGACACAAACCTTTGGAACTCCCTTATAGACATCCTCACCATGAGGGTTGTTAATGATGACACCAGGCCTTGGGTTCTCTACATCATATGCAATGTCATCATACATAAAAACAACAATGTTTTCGTCCTTCAAACCACCCTTCTTTAAGATTTGGTATGCATGACATACATCAGCCTAATACAAAACAACAAACCACAAGATTGTATTATTATCATTGGTCAGAGTAAAATCATAAAGATCTATTCATTCATAAGAAGAAGATATTCCCCATCACTATATTCTCATCACGTTACTTACTGCCTTACTTCCCTACATGATATCTTTTGCAGTTCACTTCTGTTGCATGTAATAAATTATTGTAAATAATATTAAAGAATCTGTGAAATTAAAATCTAGCCAAGATGAATTGTGCCTTAGCAGTTCAATTATTGTTAGGTCATAACCTGACCCACTTACATTACTTGTCAAGAAAAAAATTATAATGCTTCTAATTTGTGGGCCTCTCTATTATCACAACAAGACAGGGACAACCGCTAGCTTGAACAGCTTATCATCTTTTACAACTTTTGTCAATTTAATAATTTTTTCTTCAATCATAGTAGATGGTCCCATAAGTTTAATATTATACTCTAAAGCAAGTTATTCAAATCCCTTCCAAGAAATTGAACTAAAATGAACCTCAACCTTTGCTAAATGAAAGCAAGACTCTCCACCCAAATCCAGTGTTCAGTTCAAATCCTCTATTCCCACTTTTCCGTGTCTCACGTTCTAATAGGACACGGAAAAGTAGAACATGGCATCTCATTTGTTCTGCTCAGTAATAACGCAGTAAGCAACCCCCTAGTCATGCCATGATGGTCCAGGTAGCCAGTTGAAGTTGTGGTAAAGGCTATTGGCTCTTGATAATAGAGATTTTGACTTTCTCAATACAGTGATCATTCATTTTGTCTCCAAAGAATAGATAGATATTGAACACATTTTTGCAGATATTCAGATTTCACTTAACAAGGATGGAATCACACTACTAAAAAGGTGGAGAAAATTTTCATACTGCATAAAAATCAGTAAGCAAGATTTAGATAAACAGTTAAAATTAGAACAAGAATTTCAGAAGTATAGGTAAATAGATAACCATTAAACTTAATTAACGATGAAGAAAGAAGCATCCTAAACTACCTTCAAATAATCACCATCGAAAGAAACTTCGAAATTAACACACAAACTCAAACATATGAATAAATTAAATCGAAGTTTAAATCCATCTATTTACTAATTTCAGGTGATCAGAACAACAAACTTTTAGCCTGCAAAATCCAGAGAGTCCACAGAAATCAACGATCGAATATGAATCGAGCAATTTTGACAAGTATAGGAGTGCGCGATCACCTGGTGCCTGTAATTCCAGTAGCCACTGGACCCTGCCACCAGCACAGCCCATCTAGTTCCGACGGAGTCGTCGTCTTCTCCGGCGGTCTCTGCGGCGTCGCCAAGGAAGAAGCGGCGAGCTTCGGAAGGCAGCTTGATGAAATCGTGCCGGCAATCAACGGTCAGGATCGAGAGAACAAGGAGCAACAGTGCACCGGCGGCGTAGCGTATCATCGTCTCCGGTGGAAGGGAAAATATCTTAGTGGGGTTGAGTGCGAGTCCTTGGCTTAATAAATCAATGGATATATAAAGAAAGGACGACAAGAGTGACGTGTCTGTGCAAAGCACCTGTGGGGTGGGATCCTCTGCTTTGCACCTTTGGTGGACCATGTGAACTGTACTCCGTTGACTTTAAGGAATCTCTTTGGCTAATTCTATACGCAACCAAAAAATTCAAAACACACCTTCTTTATTTAATGCAAAATGAAAAGAATTACAAAAATACTTAAATACCCTTATTAATCATTTTAAAAATATATATATTATAAAAATTACAATTTCTAAACACACCATCTTATATCTACTAAATACACCCCATCCTATATCCACTAAACACACCCCATTACATAAAAAACATTCTTCTTCCTCACCATCACATACACATTACATGCAACTCCATTAAAAGCTTGAAGAAATCCTCCAACAAATCATACACTTGTTAAAGTTAAAGAAACGAAGAAGAACTCGTCATTATGGATAATATAAGTTGTAAACTTCGTTTCTACCAATATATTTTGCTCTAAAAGTAGGTAATAGTTCATCAAAAATTTGAAATTCGCGACTTCGCAATGAAAAGAACAGGCTGAAATTTATATGGTTGGTTCGGCCAGTACTAGCCGAATGAGCTAAAGATATTTCGGCCAGTACAGGCCGAAGTGCAACCCAATAAATCGGCCTCTAATGGCCGAAGCCTCTAAGAAGCTTTCGGCCAGAATCAGCCGAAATCTGTATTTTCGGTGTGTTTTGGCCGAACCGATCCAATTTTTGTTTTTCGACCTTCTTACGACACACATCCTCTTGATTTGAATTGACATATTGAGCAAAGTATACTTATGTTGTGTTATTTTGCATATGGATAGGAAAACGAATCAGATGGGACGGAAATGAGTATTATTAACCAACCTCAAGAGTCGAATGATGATCCAATGTATCAATTTATTGATTTCTCGGAGGAGTTCGTGACGACTGAAATTTTTGAGAGTCGTGAGGAAATGGTTAACTGGGCGTATAAGGTTGGAATACGTCTGAAAATGGTTGTCCTTATTAGATGGAGTGACAGTGGTGAAGGTGGCCGGCGAGCTAGAGTGTTTTTGGGATGTGAGCGAGATGGTAAGTATCGGCCACCAAATAAGAGATTGGGGTCAAATCGGCAAGACTCCGTTGAGCAGCAGCCGGTATCTTCACGAAACACCGGCACCAAAAAATGTGACTGCCCTTTCATGCTAAAAGGAGTGCAGGTGAATGAGCTCGGACATTGGAGCTTAGAGGTGGTGTGTGGTTTGCATAATCACCCAATGGGCCGGCATTTGGTCGGACATTCATTTGCAGGTCGACTAACACCTGCTGAGGATCAGCTTGTTCGTGACCTTTTACTGAACCGAGCAAAGCCCAAAGAAGTTTTGAGCACCTTGAAGCAATCCTTTAAGGAAAATGAGTCTACATTGAAGACACTATATAATGCTCGTCAAAAGCATAAAGTTGTAAAGCATGGAGGACGAAATCAGATGCAGTACTTGTTGGGGAAATTGAAGGAGGAGGGGTACTACCACTTGAATAGGAGATGTGAAGGTACAGATAGGGTCACCGATCTCTTCTACGCTCATCCTACAGCTGTAGAGTTGTTGTGTGCATTTCCGAGCGTGCTCTTAATGGATTGTACCTACAAGATTAATATGTACAAAATGCCCCTCCTAGAGATCGTTAGTGTTACCTCCACCAACATCACGTATTATGTGGCCTGTGTGTATTTGGAGAAGGAGCGTGAGGAGAACTATTGGTGGGCACTCACTACACTCAAGGGACTAATGATCGATGATGTAGTACCTGAATATGATAGTAACTGATCGGGAGATTGCCCTCATGAATGCCCTTGTCGTGACTTTCCCCACTTCTACACATTTGTTTTGTAGATGACACATTAATAAAAATGTCCTGACCAAATGTCGACCACTCCTTGGTAGGGCCGACAAGTGGGAGTGTTTTATGCATGCATGGAATATTCTGATATCTGCTGAGGATGAACCCCGATCCACTGAGCTGCTGAGGAGGTTCCACCTTAACTATACAGATGTGGCCCGTGCCGTGACGTATTGCATGAAAACTTGGATTGAGTCATATAAGGAGAGGTTTGTGCTATGTTGGAGAGTATAAAAAACCCCGTGGGAAATGGTCATTATGGTTTTAGATGTCTCGCCCATGCAATTGGCTTGGGCGAGAATTCCTGGCCCCAAGTATGAAGTGAGATAATCCGAGAGTTGGCTGATTACGAAGGGTTGTACCAATGCATTAATGGGGTGCGAGATCGGACCTCAAAAATCCTCGACAACTTGCATTGCTTCGAACCATCCACATATGATGTGAATCATTGGTGGGCATTCCCGGAGATGACATATCTTGCCGCCAATGCTTACAACATCCCCATTGTCCACTTGTCTCTGCAACTTTGTGTCACGGTTCTACCAATAAGATCGCAGGTGCCATTGAATCCGAACCTAATATGCATTGCCCTCGTTGGGAACAACAACTGGATTATGGTAATCTTCGACATTTTTTACTGTTTTCACACTAATGATCTTACAATCCTAAATTTGCTTAATGTTATTGTTAGGTGAATTTGGATGGGGAGACACCCTTACCTCCAATCATTGAAGGGTGGTTTGGGCAACGACGTAATTGTGCGTCCGGTTGGTCAAAAATTTACAAGCACCGAATCATGAAGTATGCATTGGAAATTCGGAGTGGTAGCTCTTCGGCTGAAGTTGACATAGTTCATTTGGATTGACGAATTGTAGATGATTTGGAGTTGTAAATTAATGTAACTAAACCACGTAAATTTTGTAAATTAATGTAACTAAACTTCGTCCAAAAAGAGTAACTCGTTTTTTTATTACTAGTACACTTGTGCAGGTACGTTTCGTGGACATTTCATGATTTTCATTTTTCAAGTTGCTTTAGGATTGTCACTGTTCGACCAGAACATTGTGAAAACTCTGGGACAGATTCGATAACAACTGGCTGATTCCATTCCCAAAATGTCGACCAGTACTGGCCAAAGTAGATGAAGGTACCTCGGCCAGAACCGGCCGACTGTTTAATTACACTTTCGGCCAGTACTGGCCGAAAATAGTGTGTTCTTTTCAACAAGTTGTGGTCGAACAGTGGAGTTTCTTGTATTTTAGGTAACAGAAGATTGAAATCGTTATGTTTTACGTAAATAATCGAACAAGTTACTTAGACTCAGATGTTTAAACTTAAATGCATTATAATAAACTTCCATGAAAAGTCACATTTCAAAGGTAAACTAGGAATTAATTTACAAGTGTACGAGGTATCAAGTCCAAAAAGCAGTACAAAACTGTCAAGAATGAGTGTCAAGTGTACTAAATCTATCAACGTCCTCAACAAGGTCTACGAGTTGATGCCCTAGCAGAGGACTCTGGGGCATCATCCTGGATGTTCAACGCCTGATAGGCCCCAACAAAAGTGGGCCACACCACAGACATGTCCAACGCGTCCTCGTGACCATGGTATTGCTGATATACCGGAGTCATGATACCTATAGCATCCCGGGTCATGTCCCACGGCTAGGGTCCTACATGCGTCGAGGTAGTCCCAATGGCAGTTGAGGAGTTTATCGGATTCTGGACAATGGAGTGGGAGAATTCATTGTACCAACTCAAGTAGTCCGGCACCATCTGCCAAGGTGGATGTGCGAGGTTGCCCCTGGCCCTTTGATCTAGAACGTGGTTGTGTCATTGACGAAAATAGTTGCCAAAGACGTCGTACGTGACCTTGTACTTCTACCCAGTGTTTCCTCTCCAGACCACACTAGGCACGATGGGCCACTCTGGGATTGTCTGGACATATCCAAACTGATGGATCTGGATGATATGGCTCCACACAGTCGAAAGCACGAATACACCCTTGGTAGAAGACGACATCATCACGAGGATATGCCCGCCTACAAGTCGAGTATGGCATCCAGTTAACCTATTCCAAAAATGAAATATTAGTGTATGAAAATGGATCACATTATCAATAACAATCATGTAAAAGGAAAAAGACGAACCTCGTGCATGGACATGTTGTCCAACATCTCACGTAGGGCAGACACACGATCCATAATGCCTCCAGAGCGTGATCTTTGGATCCACCTCACAGCAAATGGATCCCCCTCCTCGTATCGGACATTGTGAGTGGGACGTGTTAAGGGAAAGTACTCGTAGATCCAGACCTACATTGTAAATAAAAAGTCACAACTCAAAATCAGTATTTCAAAAAGTAGGTTGAAATTATTGTCAAAAAAAGTGCTAGTCTAACAACCGAACAAACCTCCAATAACGTCAGATAACCACAAATCTGATGCACACCATTACGAGATGCGAGGCCGAGCTGTCGATATAGATATGCAAGCGCAGCTGCTCCCCAAGCATACTGGTGAATGCGATCGACCCGCTCTAAGAGGCGCAAAATCTTTGTGTCCACACGAGTGCCACTCTTATCGGAGAAGATTGTGCATCCCAGCACAAACCACAAGTAGGCCCGCACGCCACATACGCGTCTCTCCTCATCATCAGTATGGACGGCCTAGCTGAATCGTGATCTCAGCCACTCAAGTTTGACAGAAGCCCCAGCTTGCCCGAAGATAGCCTCCTGTGCCTCACTGTAGAGGACACCAAATAGCCTAGAGACCATACGGCCTGGTCTCTCAACTGGACCGCGACTTTGTTCGACTGGCCACTGTCCTCCCACTGACTGGCAACCCCGTCAAACAAAGGACGTCGTCCAATGTAATCGTCATCTCTCCCCACGGCATGTGAAATGTGTTGGTCTCAGGTTGTCAACTGCTCAACAAAAGCACATATCAAATTTTTGTTTGGAGTTTTGTATAAAATGTACCTCAAGTCAGCAATCTTCGTCGACTCAAGCAGGCTCATAAACTTCGGAGTTCTTTAACTATGTGTGCGTCAGATTTGTGGTTATCTGACGTTATTGGAGGTTTGTTCGATTGTTAGACTAGCACTTTTTTTAATATATATCAAGCTTTCATTATTGCAGTTCTTTAACTATGTGTTTCTAAAAATTAACATTTATTAGAAAAGTACTATTAATTCATTGAAAATTATTACATTACTTATTATTTTCACATTTTTTTGATTGTTTTATTATGCGAATTAGGCATTAAAAATCTTATTTTATTATGTTAATGCAAATAAAATGTATTTCATTATTATATAGAAGTACCAATGATAAATGTTTCTTGCACAAAGATGAAACTAAACGGAATATGCATCATTTAAAACAAGGAAAAGTAGATAAAGATATAATATTCAATGGGTACCACCAAAATAATAATAATAATAATAATAATAATAATAATAATAATAATAATAATAATAATAATAATAATAATAATAATAATAATAATAATAATATATGTGTATAGTTGTTCAATATTTTAATTTTATTGATTAGTTTTTTTAATTACCTATATCATTTACAATATTAAAGTTTTAGTAAAATGTAATATATATACATATATATATTTCATATAACTAATAGTAATTATTATATGGTCAGCTGGTTCAAATTAACTAGTTTAAGTAATATAACCAAAATTAAATAAAAATGGAGTGGTGGGATATGGAAAAAAATACAGTGCCAAAATGACAAGTTTTGAAAAAATTGAGGGACATGGAGATGACTTGGATGGAAGGAAAAAAAAGGTACAATAATAACCTAAATAAATATATTGTTTAATGTCAACATTTGTACTCAAATTTTCAAGACCTAACACCTTAAGTCTGTACTCAAGATAGAAGAAGGGAGAAAATTAGTATGTTTCGTCCAATTTCATTTCATGGCTCATGTTATGTGAGACTAGTTAATTCATAATCCATACCCAACAATTAATGTAAGAATTTGTGTAAGTGGATTCAATTAATAGACAATAAGAATCTATTTCATGAAAACTATCAGTAAGACCAACTCATATAAGTTTTTATATATTGAATACTGATTACATGAGTTCCTTATATTGACTCACACAAGGGAATATACTATCTTGTTTATGTATTAGCCTTTATTTTTATTTTTTTGGTCACATGAAAAGAAAAAATAGGGTTATTTATCAAAGTGAACAAAGGTTTGATTCTAAAACAAATGCATAAAAAATAAATATATCATTTTCATGCTTATTCACACAAAGACAAATAGGTAAAGTATTACGTAATATATGTATTATTGGTGCCATTGTCAATGACTTATAGAGTATTGACCAATCATATGATTATATCATTTTCTATCTAACATCAAATCCGATGACTCCTAATTCTCCACTTGCTTCTTGACATGGGATTCTTTTTTTTCTTGATTTGGACAATTTTGTCCCTTTTCTACACACACATATATTTCATTTTTCAATTGAAGATGTTATTGAAAAAAAAAAAAAAACTAACGTGTATGGTTTGTTTGAAATTGAATTACCCTAAAAAAATAAAACTGAAAGACGACAGACATGTCAAGTCATGAACTTTGGTTATTGAAGTTTCAAAATGTTTTTGAGTACTCAAAATAACATTTATGATTTATTATAACAAAATTTGGACGATAAATGAAAAAATATAAATGACATCCCACATCTTTATCTTTATATACATTAAAGCTCCATTTTGATAGAGTGATTTAAAATTCAGGAATGAAAGAAGTGAATTTCAAATCCTCTCAAGTTGGAGTGGATTTCAAATCCACCAAAATAACTCCAAAATTAGTTCAAAATCAAAACCATGAATTTCAAATCCATATGCATCCAAACAGTACCGGTGGATTTGCTACCATGAATTTCAAATCCCTCCTCAAATCCACCTGAATGTATGATTAACATTGTTTTTTTACCTTCATGTTATGTTAATGTTACTTTCATGTTATGTTAGTGTTACCTTCATGTTATATTAGTGTTACCTTCGTGTTATTTTAATTCAGTGGTTTTAAATTAAGGGTATGAAATCTGGAGATGGGATCACATTAACATAACGCGAAGGTAAACCTAACATAACACGAATGTAACACTAACATAACGTGAAGGTAACGACCAAAACACGTGAAAAAAGTAAAGAGGCACGGGCTGGACAGGCCAGCCCAACCCGCGCAAGTCCTTGTTGAGATCCGTGTAACTGTTGCACATGAGAGTAACTCAAACGAATAACCATAAAAGACACTTGTCAATCTGACAAATTTTCTCATCTTAGTATTTTTTACAAATCAAATCTATTTAAAACCTAGTTAATGTTGCTATTAAATGCTATTAAAATTAATATTGATAATATACATTAGTAAATAATATAAAATCTTTATCTTTATATATACTAAAAGATGTCAATCCCACAAATTTTCTCATTTTAATTTTTTTTACAAATTAAATATATTCAAAACCTAATTAACCTAATTAATGTTGCTATTAAATGCTATCAGGATTAATATTGATAATATACATTAGCAAATAATATAAATTAATTAACTAAAATTTTAAAGTAACACATGCTACGAAAATGATTTATAAATTTGAAATTTGTTAATTTAAAAAGTTTATAATAAAATATAAATCAATAATTAATAAAATAATAAAATAAATATGGGTCGATTGAAAAGAAATTATTGAAACGTTTCAAATTAATAGATTGTTAAAATTATATAATTTTTTCGAATATGTGTTTTGAAATAATATATGAAATTTATTTGAAAATATTTGACTTTAATTTTTGTATTAATTCATAAATAAAATTTGTGGGTTTGAATAGTGAATACAAAAATATTTAAATTTTTTAAATAAATTAGAAAAAATAACCATGTTCTTTTAAAACTATAGTTAGATATCATTCACATTAGAAAATTGATGCAACGTTAATATATTTTCTTATATAATTAATAATTAATTTTCTTTCTAAAATTACTAAATTTAATTTAATTTTTGAATCCTGTATATTTCACCGGTTCTATACTAGTGCTTATCTATATATATAAAAGAAGAGTTGCAACTCTCCAGGTTGAGACATGTAAGCATTTTAAATGAATCTCTGATTGACATGTGTAATGTTAATTTTGCCAACTAAGCTTTCAACCATGCCATCTAGGATTTTAAGAGTTTTTCAATGACATGTGTAATGACTATTGAAATTCTAAAGAAGAAAAGAGAAAAGTGACCATCTTTTCCATCTCGGCCTTAGAATCCCAACCGTTGCAATTTCTCTCAGTCTCACCAAGTCTCCCAATCTGTGTCTCTCAAGCTTGTATTGCCGGCTTAATTTTCTACATTAATGGAAATGTTGTGAGACATGGGGTACTTTAAGGTGTGAGTCACAAGGTATGTTATGTTTTTCTTTTCGTCAACACTGAATTTGATTAAAATCACCACTACGAAATGCAACGCGGATATTATGATTCTTGAATTTTCAAGCTATAATATACATCGCTCGCTACAATAGTGAGTTGGGAGATATGACTTTCAAAACTCTTCAGATCAATCAGTTATGTGCAGTTAAACTATTCGATGAAATGCATGAACGACAACACATATGAAATTTTGCAAAAATTGTTAAACCAGATCGTGTTTTGGAGCAAAGCAATGGCGAAAGGGTCGATACAAGCAACTGCTAAGGACATGGTGAGGAGGCAGAGTTCTACCACTGTGTTGTAGGATACTGAGGAGCCAATAGATTTAGGGGCACGGTCGCAAGGTTAAGACTCAAGCCGTATTTCAGGTGGCCTCAATTCTGAGGAGCCATCCATGAGCCGTATTTCAGGTATTCACAGTTCTGAGGAGCCATCCATTCACAACATTCAAATATTAATTAGTCCTTAGAAAGAAGTTGAATTTCATAACTTGAATATGGTGTGCTTAATTCTGACCCTTCTCTCTATTTGTTATTGGACCCTTGCCCCCAAACTCCAAAATGGAAGCTTTAGGCTATCAACCCATTTTGTTCCTCTGTCACAAGATTGGTTAGCTGGTGGCAATTCTTTTGGGGATTTTGTTTTTGTGATTAAACTTGAATCATTGAGCTTGACTCTCATTCTAGGATCAATGACTCTCATTTATGATAGAATGACCTATATTATAATTAACATGCTATTTTGTTTTCATTTTTTTTCTTTTTGTCATAAGGGTCATTACATAATTGGTTCATGCACCTAAATGGTGATAACCCAATGTTCCAACGGACTATAGGTATTAGAAGAGGCCTTTGTGGCTCTTTGTTGTGATACATGACATATTTATAAGAAAACATGGTCTCTCCCCTGCCATGAATATTGATGAAGTTTGAGTTGGTTTTTAAATTTGATTTCTGTCCTTTTTTACAGAATTTCAGTTCATTCATAGACCTCATTGTGACTGATTATTTTATCTCAAGTATTTTAAATCATGTTGAAGGACAATTCTCTACTAAAGTAGTTGGTGTTACTGCTGCAATATTTGCTTCTATATGCCCCAAATAATTTCTTTGTGATTGGAAGAAACTTTATAAGATTATGTGAGACACTTCCTGAAGTGGAGTTGGTCAAATTGTCTTGATCGGGTGCTAGAGTATACATGTAAAATTGTCTTTTATCTTTGCAATTTTGTGCTTGAATTTGAAATAATTTAAAACTTTTGTCCACTTTTAGCTTCTTTTTATTTTAGGTTTCCTTACCACATATGTTTGAACTCTATAGAGTGATGGAGATGAGACTCCTAGAACAATAGAGAGATCTTCAGGTATAATTATTTTTTGCTTACCTTTAATTCTTTCTTGATGCAGGTACTTAAGAGGCTAAGAAATAAAAATGGTAGTTCAATTTTTAAAATAAAGAAACAGGAGTATATCTTCCAATCTTCAACTGGTATGTAGCAAGTGTATCCTTTGATATGTTAGGGCATAATTAAATATAATTTGAACAAATTAGCTTCTTTTTTTTGAGATCGCACACATTACAGATTGTCTGGGAAAAGAAATTGAAATCTGTGAGTCAATGTTTTTGGGTGCTTTACTAATTTATAGGTACCATGCTATCTTTCTATGCTTACATGTGTAGATAAGAATTATATAGCTAATCTGGTGCTGAGCGTGTGGCGTAAGTGACGGTGTTGCACTCATAGTCATTGATACTTCTCCAAGTGAGGTTTTTTTTTCTTTTTCGTTGCATTTTTATAATCGAGTGTTAATACTGTTGATTTTTGTGAGAATAGTTGACCTTTTCAATGGACTAATATTAGGATCCAATTACAATGACACTGAAAAAGTCAGATTACATATTAATCTCTAGGTTTGTGCTTCATTTTCTTAGTTTTCCGCAATTCTGAAATAAGTGATAGATATGGGGATTTAAGCAGCAAATGAACCTATAGGAAACAATTTTTTGGGTTTACTAAAATCGAGTTTCCTTTACAATTATATTTTCAATTTATGTATACCATGTATTCGACATAATATTGCTCCAACTATTTACTATTCCTCAGTGATCCTATAGCCTTCTGTTATCTTAATTATTTTTGGTTGGATCTATGATAAATTATATTGTATCGTATGAATAATATCTGGGAGCTTGTATAAGTGATGAGAAAATAATGAAAAGTATGGGTTAACATTGGATTTTCACTGTTAGTGCATTGGATTGCCAGAAAAAGAATATTTAATTATTGAATTGTTTGTTGTTTCTTTACTTCGGCTGGTGGGATGAAATTTAGTTGACTATTTTCAATCTTAATTTTGGATCAAATTAGTTTTTAATGCATCAAACAGAATTTGAGGAGAAAATCATGAACTTCAAACTTAATCTTTTGCTTTTGCGTATGTCTTCAAATTATGTGTTATAATATCAAACAACATGAATTGCAGGCTAGATTTTGCATCCAGTAAAACTTGAACATTAATTTCATTGACTCATCTTGTGTAGTTAACATGTTGGGTTCATAAAATGGAGCATTTGCTTAATGAGTTTAAAGAGCAAACCGTGTATGAAGATTTCTGCAAGAAATTGGCTAGACTATTCAAGTGAGTTACATTGTTCCTTTAAGATTTCTTACTTTAGAAAGAGGGTAGTTTCATTATCTTCCCACATTTGGAGACGTTACAATTGATGGAAAATCCATTGAAAACTGGATTGAGGTTTTTTGATCTTGTGCCTTTCCTTTGAATCATCACCATCATGACTTGATTTCTTTTTGTTGGATAGAAGTTTTGGACACTTTTCTCTTTCTTGCATTTTAGATTCAGAGTTTGTTTCAGAAGAATCAAGAACATGGCTAGCCTCTTTAAAGAGACTTTGTTAAATGAAGCTAATAAATTAGTTGTTGTCCAAGAAACTCTCACTCGGAATAAAGCAACGTGAGTGGAGATCCTAAAATGTATGAGGGTGGGTTTTGTAGTATGTATTTTTTATATCTGCACCCACACACATCTTTGGATTCCAATTACTTGATTTACAATGGTCCTTTTGTATGACTTCTATGAGGTTTTTGGGATCCGCACCAATTGTGTGTGGTTTTTGTATTATATATAATGTGTAAGCAAAACATGTACAAGATATGCAAGATCATAAAAGATACATACAAAACAGGAAAATATACACATGCTAAAACTAATTCCTTAATTTACGCTGTTACCCCCCTCGCAAGCAAAGCGTGGGGTTCGCCAAAACGCGAAGCTTGGATCGCAGAAGTAGATACGAACTCTTCGAAAGGCTTTTTGTAAAAATGTCAGCAATGTTGTGAGCGCTGGAAATAAATCTTGTGTAGAGACGACCATTAGCAACAAGCTCACGTGTGAAATGATAGTCCAGGTCGATATGTTTGGCACGTTTGTGGGAAATCGGGTTATCGCTAATAAAAAGAGCTCCTTTGTTGTCACACAGAAGGACTGGACAGGCGGACATAGAAACATGCAGCTCTCGCAATAGGTTTGAGAGCCATATCACATCAGCAGCAGCATTAGCAAGAGCCCGATATTCGGACTCACAACTAGAACGGGAGACTGTGGGTTGTTTCTTAGAGCTCCAGAGGACAAGATTTGAGCCAAGAAAGATTGAGTGGCCTGAAACAGAGCGTCGAGTATCCGGGAAAGCGGCCCAATCAGCATCAGAGTATGCAAGAATAGTGGGCGGAGAGCGATCAATAGTAAGACCGAAGTGAGTAGTACCTTGGAGATACCATAAGATACGCTTGACGGCTAGAAAATGATCAGTTGTCGGAGCATGCATGAATTGACTGACAGAGTTGACAGCATAAGAAATATCTGGGCGTGTAATTGTTAGGTATTGAAGAGCCCCAACAAGCGAACGATAAAGTGTGGGATCATGAAATGGAGAGCCATCAAGATTTAGGTGCTGATGCGCAACCATGGGTGTGGAAACCGGCTTACTACTGTCCATTTGAGCTCGAGATAGTATGCTAGCAACATATTTTGCTTGACTAAGAAAAATCCCTGAAGATGTGTAAGATACTTCCAAGCCCAAAAAATAATTTGGCTTGCCTAGATCTTTGATCGCAAACTCCAAATGAATAGTGGAAACAAAAGTAGAGATGAGAGCATCATTATTGCCAGTGAGAATTATGTCATCGACATATACTAAGAGATATACAATAGAAGAGCCACGACAATACACAAAAAGAGAAGTATTAGACCTGGTGCAAGTAAAGCCGTGATGAAGAAGAAAATTACTGAACCGAGAAAACCATGCCAATGGTGCTTTCTTCAGTCCATATATAGCCTTTTTAAGACGGCACACATGATTAGGATAGCGAGAATCCACATATCCTGGAGGTTGTTCCATAAAAACTTGCTCCCGCAAGAAACCATTCAAAAAAGCATTTTTTACATCGAGTTGACGCAAAGACCATTTCCTCATGACAGCAAGAGAAAGAATAACTCTCACTGTGGAAGCTTTAACCACAGGGCTAAAAGTAGCATGATAATCCGATCCTGGAAGCTGAGTAAAGCCTTGGGCAACAAGGCGAGCTTTAAGCCTTTCAACAGAGTCATCAGCGTGATACTTGGTTCGGTAGACCCATTTAGACCCAACAACATTTATTTTACAGGACAGGGAACTAAGTCTCATGTATTATTGGCGAGGAGTGCGCGTATTTCATCATCCTATAGCTGCGACCCACTCAGGATGTTTCGAAGCAGTCTTATAGCCACGCGGCTCGATATTTGTAAGAAGAGCCGATATAAGACCATCACCAGAGATAGAGTGAAAAAGTCCAGGGTATTTTGGTTTAAATATGCCAGCACGAGACCGAGTTATCATGTGGTGCGTCGGTCTAGGAGCCGAAACAATAGGAGAAGATGACGAGTCAGAAACCGATGGTAACAACTATGGTGAAGAGGTTGCAGAAGAAACCGGTGTTTGCTGAACAGGAGCAGCCGACGGTGATGAGGGAGAGTTCAAACAAATAGAGCATGGCGGCGGACTCGGCGAAGCAGTAGGCACAACTACTAATGGCGTGACCATAGAATGTGATGAAGGAATAGGGTCACTGAACTTCTGCAGAACTGCATCAGTAGGAGATGCAGGAGAGGTGCCCGTGACAAGAGGAAATGTAAGGTCAGCAAAGCGCGCATGACGAGAAATATAAATTCTGTTGATGGAAGAGTCAAGACACAAGAAGCCCTTATGGTTGGAAGAATACCCAAGGAAAATACATGGTGTGCTGCGCGAAGCTAATTTATGAGCAGCGTAGTCACGAAGATAAGGATACACGAGACATCCAAACGGGTGAAAATTAGAATAATCCGGAACCATGCCATATAAGAGTGTAAAAGACGACACATTATCAAGAAGAGGAGTAGGTAGCCGGTTAATAATGTATACAGTAGTAGCAAAAGCATGTACCCAATAAGAAGCAGAAACTCCAGATTGAAAAAGCATAGCAAGCCCAGTCTCAGTTATGTGTCGATGTTTTCTCTGGGCCCTACCATTTTGCGCAGGTGTATATGGACATGATTTTTGGTGGAAAATACCATGTTGACGAAAATGTGCAGCAAATTTTTTATTAACAAACTCTGTCCCACCATCACTTTGGAAAATTTTTATTTTACAGGAGAATTGATTTTCCACAAGAGTTTAAAAAGCACAAAAAGCAGCATAAACATCAGACTTAAGGCGCAGTGGATATAGCCAACAAAAACTGTGAGAAATCATCAATAAAGATCACATAATAACGGAATCCATCAACAGAAGTGATAGGAGCAGGCCCCTAAACATCACAATGTATCAAATGTAAGACAGAAGTAGCACGTTTCTCATTACGAAGAAATGGTAAACGACTGCTTTTGCCTAATTGGCAAGCAGTACACAACGTAGTATCCGGAAGAATTGAAGAGACTAGACAAATGTCCTTGCTTATTTAATAAAGAAATATAGCATGGCCACCATGACCTAAACGTAAATGCCAAAGCGTAAAGGAACCCGTAGGTTTGGAGGAGGCAGCCATCAAAAAGGCAGAATCAACTTGATGCAGCACGTAGAGACCATCTTTACGAGTGCCGCGAGCTAGAAGTAGGCCTGTCTTTCGATTCTGAATCAGAAAATGATCATTAGAGAAAACCACATCAACAGGATAATCAGATGTAAGCCGACTAATAGACAAAAGATTCCGTTTAAGATTAGACACAACGAGTACGTCTTGCAAAGATAAAGTTGATGATAAATTGCAAGAGCCAATATGAGATACAGATAAGGTATTACCATCGCCCACAACAACACGTGTCTTACCATTGTACTCAGTTGTCGAATCTAGATAATGAGGCGAGGGAGTCATATGAGCACTCGCACCAGTGTCAACTAACCAATCTGGAAAGTCAGATGAAGAAAGAGCCGCTGGAACAGCCTGAGAAGCAGCAATATTGGCAAAAGAGGGAACAAAATCATTATTATTGCGTTTCGGACAAATCGGCGCAGCATGGCCCTCCTCTTGGCATATCTGGCATTTGCCAAGATAAGGTCTACGACCTGATCCTCGACCAGAGGAAGCACCGCGAGCAGGAGAAGATGAATTACCACGTCCAGAAGAATTACACCCAGAATAATTACCTCGGGCAGAGAAGTTGCGAGAGCCACGACCAGAATAGTTGGAGGAGCCACACCCTCTAGACGAGGGAGCAGAATAAAAGGTGGCCTGAGGAGAGTGAGCACCTTCAATTGACTGCTGAAAAATCTCGAAACTCATCGCCTTCGGAACAAGATCAGCGAAGGAAGACAATGGAGTTTGAGAAATCTGACTGGCGTAAAAAGTGTGAAAAGCAGGTCCTAATCCACGTAAGTACCAGTGGACCTTATCGGTGTCATCTACCGAAGAGCGAATTGCCGACAATTGATCGCAAAGGGATTTAAAAGTCCGAGAATATTCAGCAACAGACTTGGAACCTTTGCGAAGAGACTGGAGTTCGTCTTTAAGACTGATTTCACGAGCCTTTGATTCATGACGAAAGGCGGCGGCTAGAGCAAGCCAAACCTGGCGAGAAGTGGAGCAACCAACCACAGCAGCCAGGGCTTCTGGAGTAAGAGAGGATTGGAGAAGCGTTCGGAGTTTCTGATCAGCCAAACGCCAGGCGGCGTATTCGGGATTGGGAGATGTAACTCCATTTGCGTCAGTGTTGTGTGGACAAAACAGGAAAATATACACATGCTAAAACTAATTCCTTAATTTACGCTGTTAACTTCTTTTAGGCTCAGACATGGACTCCATGCAATCCACAAGCTAAACCTCCACCCCTTCCACAATTTGCCGCCTCAAAAGGACAACAAATGTCTGCATTGAAAATTGTCAATGACCTGCTAAAGGTTTATATAGGTCAAAAATGCTCTGATGTTAATGTTTAATTCATGGTTGGTTTTCTGCTTGAATGGTCTTTGAACTTGCAAGTAAGATTAACACGTCTTTCCAAATTGATCGTCATATGAGGAATCTCAATGTTCGGAATGAATCTTCAAGAGATTAAGAAACTCAATTTGATATTTTGAATTTGGTTACAAATTCAATTAATTGAAATGTTGGACAACGATGATGATGAAATATTGTGCATTATATTGTTGGTGATAATGCTACAATCATTCATAAATAACAAGCATTTGTTCAGTATGATGACTATTGCTATAGGAGTTGACTGTTTTGGACAATTCTTAAGATTTTTCCTGAAAATGTAGTTAAGAATGCATGTTGATTTGTATAGATAATGTTATACAATCCAATCTAAAAAAAAAAAAATTAGGATTATCACTGAGTACATTATTTGAATTTTAATTTTACAGAAGAGTGAAAAATACTCATTAGATGTACGACAAATGGAGTCTGCAAGGAAGTTCAATTAGTTTTTTTTTTTAAGTTACAAATGCAAGAATGCTGCTTATATTGAAGTTGTGTTGGGCAGTATAAATACACAAAGACCACTGATGAACATTACACAAAGTAATCACAATGATTTTAAATTGTACATAATTGCTTGTTCACTTCAAATTTCTATAAGAAAATATATAAGAACCAATTCAATTTAAGAGTTAATTATTTCAACAAAAATTCAATGCAAATACACGTGAAGAAATCAAAACAATTCACGTGAATGCAAACTCTCAAGTGATGACACTTGGAGCCCCACAATCATACCAATTGTCCCTCTCTCAAGTGATGACACTTGGAGCATCATAATCATGCCATGTGTCTCTTAAAAAATATGTTATTTATGAAATATCAAACACTAATGTTAATTAATATCAATTAAATACACACCCCATTACACTACAATATTAAGTACTTGGAAAAAAAAAGTAAGTTACAAATATTTGCTAATATTTATTGTTTTTTCCTACATGAGATTTTTGGTTCCAAGTTTGAATAATTGTTTTTGTCCAACATTTCAATTTGAAAAAAAAAAGAACAAAAAGTAATTATGCTAAAAAATAAATATATATGTTACGAATGCTTGCTAATGTTGTATTGTCTTGATACACACCCCACTACTCTACAAAAATTAAGTGCTTGGAGAAAAATATGTAAGTTACAAATGTTTGCTACTAGTTGTATTAGTTTTTTCCTACATGAGGTATTTGGTTCCAAGTTTGAATAATTGTTTTTGTCCAACATTTTAATTTGAAAAGAAAAAAGTAAACAACAATGTTACACAAGTCTCTATAAAATGAAATTTTCATAACAAGAAAGCAAAATTAGAAGAGTAATTATGCTAAAAAAATAAATATATAAGTTACGAATGCTTGCCAATGTTGTATTGTTTTTTCTACATGAATTTTTGATTTTAAAGTTGAATTATTGTTTTTGCCCAACATTTAAAATTGAGTCCAAGCAGCCCGTTAAACAATTGAGAAACTGTTTTTAAACATTGCAACAACAAATGTAGCAATTGGTTAAAAGTAATAAAAATAACACAAAAGAAAACAATTATAAAAGAAACCAATATGTAAAGCTAATTAATAATGAGTGCACTCAAAATCAAAATTTGAACAAAACAGATGTATTCGATCGATAAAAATGAGATTTATTATATTTTTTTTATAGAAATATATGAAAATGTCTAATGCTATAGTTAAAACACCTATAAAAAAAACTATATTAACAATTTTATGATAAAGAACGTAAGAAAGAAATCAAAATAAAAAGTAAGAAAGATTATAAAGAAAAATTATCACACTCATAAAAAATGCTACTAACATATTATAAAAAAATACTATTTGATGCGGATAGGGATCATAGTGGTAACATGCAATAAGGGTGCAACTAGACGTGGATGCATATGTGGCAGTAGATGTGGAGGTGGATGTGGCAGCGGATGTGGGTGCCAGACTTGAGGGCAGAGATGGCGGAGAATGGATAATGCCGGAAGTAACTGAAAGAACGGATACGAGGTGCAGTGAGGGGAGAATAAGGATTTGATGGGCTTTTAACAGTGCGACTCAGGTGAATGTCCGGACAAAAAGACCAAAATACCCTCTGTCCTAAGAGAAACTATAAATAACATGATCATGTAATTGGAGAGGGGTATCGTAATCTTCGTTGATATATATAGCAATTTGTAATCACTACTTATGATATAGAAATGAGATAGATGTTAAATAAAGCCCGTACATCGCACGGGTTCAAACCTAATTTATTAAAAGAGCGTAACTTTATTTAGTTGACGAAGAAAGTACCTTTATTTAGTTGACGAAGAAAAGTTATACACAAAAACTCATGTAAGACGGTCTCACGGATATGTGTTGAATCTATTTTCACAAATTTCAATATGAATTGTTAAGGGTGGGTTATGGGTTGACCCGTCTCACATAAGAAGATTCGTGAGACGTTCTTACATAAGACCTACTCAAAGTTATATTGTTGAGATAATCACATAAATTATTTCAACTGATAACCTTACGTTGGATCTGACAAAGGTCGACACTTATGTTAAACATTTTTCCTTTCTTTTTGATTTTACTTGTATAATTTAAAAATTAGGATGTGTGAAAATAATATATAATATTTCACTCTTCTCAAAAGAACCGTAAATTTGTTTTCAAAGAAAGAACCACAAATAATAAAGGAACCCAAAATTTATTTTTATTTTTTTAACCAAAAGTAGTCTCAATATTCTCTGGATCCAAGACCAATAGCCTCAGGCCCATTTTACCCAGCCCATATTAAGGCACACGTCCATCACACGCAGCCTGTATTAAGGCCATCACGATCACACCCAGCCCATTAAGGCCCATGAGTATCATACCCAGCCCATATTAAGGGCCCAAAAGCAAAATATTCATAAATCTCTGTTTCTTGCCGCAGTTGTGTATTGCTATATGCTCTCTACTATCAGCAATTCGCTGCAAAACCCATAATCGAAGGTGAGTTTGTCCATCTTTAATCTTGTAAATTCTATGCGCAATTCTAGGTTAACAGTATTTGATTATTTCTGTTGTTTATTGGTTAGGGTTTTTTTTTTTTAACTGGAATCTGCAAGTTATGTTGTGCAGTGTATAAATTTCCATTTGTACGTGATAGGATGAAAACATTTGTTTTTGATTAGATATGACGTTGATATTGTTTCGGGGTGGTGATTTCGGTGATGCATTTTCAAATATTTTGGGGGAATTTTTTCGTTTTCTCAATGGTTAATATTATAGTGATGGTGTTTTATTGGATATATATTATAGGAAACATATTGGTGAGGGTTATTTTGTGGAGTTTTTGGAGATTTGTTTTTAGAATGCTGCTATTTGTTGGTGAAGAATTTCTTATGTTGATTAATTTGGTAATCGAGTAGGACTTTGATGTTTGTGAATGCAAGTTTACGTGTGGGTGCCTCTTGATTGAAGATGGTGCATTTCATGTGTGTTAAACATGGACTTGGGAAGAAGAACAAACGATAAAAGTTGCTTGTATTTTGATCTTGATAGTTCATCTACAGCTAGACTGGCTATTAGTTTTTTAATGAAACTTTTAATACTATAGTCTGTATGTCAAGAATGCTTGACCTGGGGGCGTTCTGCAGGTTTCTGATCACATGGATGGAGGAGAGAGTTTGCTGGACACACTTTTTGACGAGGAAGGTGTTGGGGATGTCCAGGATGTTGAGATGTTTGATGTTGAAGAAGGTGAGCTAATCGAACAGGTTTCAAATACTAAAGTAGGTGAAAGTTCTGATGTTGGTGGTGATCAAGGAAATCAAGCATCTGAAAAACCAAATTCAAGACATAAGAAGAAAAAGAGAAACAAGAAAAAGAGAGGCAGTAGTACTGGCCCAAATGTTACTAATGTCAACAGGTATGAAGTTTTTTCATGTCATTATGCTGATTAATTTACGAATCTATTCTCATGTTTTGTTGTGGTTAACTGATCATGAAGTACTAATTCTCTGAGTCTTCAATCTTTTCACGAATTAATTAATTCATCACCTGTTAATTTATCCTACAAAATCTGCCAAGCCATATTAGTACTTTTATCTTACATGTCTTCTTTTCATTGATCTAATTGGCAGATTTGCTGCAGTTTCATTTTTTTGGGCTGCTGGTTTTATAAGAACGTCCAGATTTCCCTTGCTGTAGTTTAGCTTCTACCTTCTTATTTTGGTGTTAAATGTTCATTCTCATGACAAATTTCTTAGATTCGTCTTGGATGCATGCAAGCGTTTGAGAGAGAGAAAATCTTATCTTATGTATACTGCTGTTGGCTGTCTTGGTGTTGCGGCATTGAGCGATCTCATCAAAGAGGTAAAATTCTTTCTTTAGTATATGTATGCTGATTTATAGAAGATTCCTGTTGGACCATTTACTGTTGCTTATGTATGCTTTTAATTTTTGCTGTAGCCTGCATTCCAGGGAAGTTTATTGATGAGTATTAAATGTGTGTTGTCATTTTTTTTGTCATTAGGGGTAGTTCATTGTTAGGTTGTTGGTGAAAATGGTAGTTTTGGATAATATGAGGAGTTTCTAACTTGAGGGCTTTGTCGCACCTCCAATCTCGTATCATCTAAGATTTGCAGTTTAAAGACAGAAGGAAGAAATAGGTAGGACTATAACTCTTTTGGTGCTTTCTCTTTTGTGGATTTCTCAGCAATGCAATATGGTTTTTTTCATGGTTGATTGTTCTTGATATTTGAATCCAGTGAAGTAGATCAAAACTTCCAGAGCCCAGATGATGGTCATAAGTGATTACTTCAGATATCATCACTAATTTGATGAATGTTGGTATGTGTTTGCATTGGGAAAAATGCATGCTTAATCTTTTTACAAAATCATTCTTTTAGTTGGGATCACATTCCTAATATCCTTTTCACTACCATCAGGATTTTTGCATAAATTGTTGGAATTTCCTAGCAGGGCTAAAGTTACTATGGTGGATCTCATGCCTTGAATCATCTCTGTACACTTTAAAGTTTATAAACTTTCAATCCTTGGGTTTTGGTAAACCACTTGGTATTTTGATTAAGGTGCGGCTCTAATTAACCAGTCTTACACTACACGCTTAAGGACCAATTCATCCTTAGTTTTGGTTCTCAAAAATCACCGCCCTTCAATGAGTTCAATCACGGTTTATTCGGGCTGAATAAATTATTGTTATCAATATCATGCACATGAAACTTTTGTCTATCTTTACAAGATTACTTAAGTTAGTGTAGGTGGCTTGAATGCTTTCCTCCTCATCTGTTAAACCTCTGACTTGTGTACCAAGGCAGAAGATCATCAAAACCTATGTAATACCAACCTTTTATCAATTGAAATCCTACCTGCTGAGAGTAAGCATTGAATGTGTGGAATAAGAAGAAAAATAGCAGTGTAGTTGTTTATATGCTTCTGCTAGGTTTGAAATTGTGACTTATATGAAAACTATGTTACCAACCTCATCAGAAGAGTTGATATGTGGTCTCCTTTATTAGAGGGCTCAATCCCTTCCCGCTAGTACTGTCCCAATATGTTATAAGGGACCTTCATCTTGACTATGAATCCAATAGGTTACAGAAGAATTGAAACATAAATTGGAGTCTGAATCGAATTTCCTGAAAATACTCAAAATCAAGTTGACAACCAACTGAACCTATCTACTACTTGCGTTTCTAACTATTTGATTATCCTGATAATTGTTGATCTACAGTGTCATTTGGGAGTGAAAATTCTGGCTTGTTGTAATTTTGAAAGTCTGAAACAATAAGTGCCCTACATTTTCTGATATTTGTCATCGTACTCCACTTGGATGAGATTGTTGTTTCCCCTTCGCTGATGTTTTCTTTTTGTCATCTTCAACTCGAGATTATTAACATGAGAATGAACATGCAGGTTGATGCAATTCAGGCTTGTGGAGGTCAGAAGACTGCCGATGGTAAGCGTTTTCGAAATGGTGGTGGCATATTGTGGAATATTATCAAAGCACGTGATCCTAATGCTTACAAAGAGATAATGAGAAAAGGAAAAGAGTTTGAGGTATGTTTGGTTTCTATCTAAAGTGAATCAATACAAGTTTTCTAAATACTATTTTTCTTGCTTTGTTGCAGAGGCTATGAACTTTAGTTCCCTTTAAATTTCTTGGGGATAATGGTTAAATTGAAGTGATAATCTTCAACTTGATGAACTTTGCAGAAGCAATTCAAGCCGCAACTTAACGACAAGCAAGAACCTAAACAACAAACAGAAGCTTCTTCTAAGAGCATCTCTCTTGATGCTAATCATGTGAACAATAACCTGCCCGATGGTTTGGATGTTACACCTCCGGATCAAAGCCAGCATGAACTTTTGACAGCACCAAAACGTGCACCTGTTCACAATCGAATACGAGTACCAGTTGCATATGATGATCTTCTCGGTGGAGAAGATCCCAAAGATGAATTAGCTTCATTCAGATGAAGTGGTGACTGCTATTATGGAATGGATGGATACATCAGAGAACCAATTTTTCGCCCCTCGATTCGGATGTTAGAAAAGCTTCCCTCTTTTTCTCCTTGATACCTTCTTCATAGAAGGGCTTTAAATCCTTTTCTTATTCTTAATTATATTCCCTGCTTCTTTTTCAGATGATTTATGGTGAAGATGAGAGAAGTATCTACAAGTTTTGTTACTTTATACTTGAAGAAAGGTTGAAAGAGATTACTTTTCTCCTCATTTTTCTTTTCTTTGTAAAGAATTTGTTGATACGAACTAATTTTAAGACTGATAAGAGTTTGAAAATCTATTATAGTCCTTTTGAACTGATTTTTAAGAATTTCTTTTCTTCTTTTGAGTATATTCTCTTAAAAAGTTATTTGGCCATATTTGAAATCCATTTTATGTTGATTTGTAATTTCATCATTTCAACAGTATTTAACTTTATTGTGTTAAAGTGCATACATTTGGATTAAAGGAATTTGAATTTCAGGGTTCTTTAATATGATGAGTGGATTCTCACTCATGTTACTCATCGACATTTAAAAATACTAACAATGAATATTAAATTCACTAGAGGAGTTGTAAAATAGATAATTCTGGTAGCCTAGTTAGAAATTTAACATATCAATAAATTTCATTTTTCATATAATTAGAGGATGAGATCATCGCACGTTATTGTAGGGCGGATACATTAAGAATTGTCTTGTGGGCATTTTATCATTTTTCCTCCGAATAGATTATAGATTGTTAGTTGATGAATTCACCATCCAAAATTTCCATCCAAATGCAACCTTGGACTTTATTTTTGTGAAACAACGTAAGTAAAAATACACAAAAATCACATTCACAAGAATCACTTCTCATTATCTCTTGTAGCCTAGTACAACTTCAAGATTATACACACAACCTCAGAAAGAAGAAAAAAATAAAATCCTCCAAGTACATAAACATAGGAACACTATTGTTGTCACTTCTGCAAGAAGACACAAACAACAGTGCAATCATCTCTCTTAGAATTGGGAAACTTGAGTTTCCATGAACAGATAGCTGCATCCACCACTGCTTTTGCTGCCCCCTCTTCACTCTCCGACGTCGAAACTATCTTCATAACTTCTTCATTACTCAACACATCCCAAACCTATTCGAAAAATCATCACAAAAAGGTCAGAAACTCAACACCCACAACACTTAACTTAACCACAGAATCCAACTACACAAACATTCTTCTCTTACCCCATCAGTTGCCAGTACAAGAAACTGGTCATTTGGATACAGATGATGACATGAAACCTCCGGTGTCGAAATAATGCCATGATACTTGAGCACGAAATCTCCGAAGGCCCGGGACATGGCCAGGCCCGGAGAGTCATCATAAGGCAGCCACACTCTCTGTATGTGTGGCTCTTCTTGCAGTGCAAGAACTCTTCCTTTGCACTTTCTTATTCTCTCTGCCTCACCTGCATCATCAATATCTCATTCATTAATCTCCTATATTTAAGACAACATTTGTGTTCTTGATTGCCATGTTGTTGTACTTGAAATAATCTCAACATGGAACAGATTTCTTACATGGTACAGAAGGCTTGAGATCAGTAGTCAATTGGACAGTCATAATCCCATCCTCAGTTCTTGTTCCAAGAACTGCTCTTGAATCTCCAAGATTTGCAATCACAAGATCTTCACCCTATACAACAAAGTCATGTTAAAATCTAACTTAACGAGACAATAAATATATCAAGGTTACAGAAGTTGGAAATCACTAGTCAGATGTTTTCCAAGCGAAAATTGGGTTAAGGGACTAGACCGCCTAGGCCAACTAGTCGGCACTTAGACTGCCTAGATTTTTATGACTGTTTTCAACAAATCGGATTGGTTAGAGACCGACTAACTACTAGGCACCGACTAGTCTAGCAACTAGACCGATTTCTGCAACACTGATATATATTATTTCAAGTTGGAATTTGTGGGGTTACCTGTTTGATGACAACAGCAGCAGTGCTTCCACTGCAAGAGCAATCCAAAGCGTCAAGAAGCTTGATTTGTTTGTCTATGAGTTTGAATGAACTGAGACAAGCTTCTTTCCATTTTAGGAAACTCTTGCTTTCTTGATCACTTTCCAAATTTGGGCTAAACTTCATTGTGGAATTTCTGTGGCTTAGAAGCAAAGAAGGCATCCTGTTTCTTACAATCTTGCTCACTATATGTCCATTCTTGCCATGTCCATCAAACACCCCACAATAGAATCCATCTTCAACTCCATAACCCTGATAAAATTTCACCAAGATTTAATAATATAGCATTGAAAAGCATATAAATAACATGCACACAACAACAATAATAATAAAGGTACCTGATAAAGAATAGCACAATCTTGGTTTAGCCCTTTGCTTCCTGTATGAGAATATGTTGAGCCAATTGTTTTTGGTGAAACACTTGTACTAATCCCTGTAAAATATACAGCATTTTCATGGCCATATGAATCATCATGAATTTCTCTAGATGGAATAGATCCACAGATTCCCATGTTCCTTTCTCTCCCTTCTCTCTCTCTCTCTCTCTCTTAGATGTTTGAATATTTCTTGGGCTTGTGCATATACTTACAGAATCCAAGAGGCCCCATATATAAGGAGTTGTGACCATGGAATATGCAGGTAGGCTGAATTTAATTTATATAATTCTTGAAAGAATAGTAAGAGTTGAAACTTGATCAATTATTGAGTTTTTTTTTTTCTTGAATATTTGGATTATTAATTCAGAATACCTCAAGATTCATTTCAAAGGGCACCCTATGTGTAGTTTTGTAGGATTTAATATCATATAGTAGACATAGGTTGCAACTTGAGTAAGCAATGGCTAAGGTGTTGACTTCCAATATTTTAGACATAAGTTCTTGAATTTAAAAAGAATGGTGTCTGAATTTTGAGTGATGATATAATTGGGTACTTGTTAAATTAATATTAATAAAAGTATGAACATTTATGAATTGAGTGTAAAAGGTTTCAAACAAAATAGTCAAAGTTTTGAAATAAAAATTCATATACTTTTTTATTGAACTTATTCAATTGAATTATATATTACATATAGTTACTTGTTGTGACTATATTAGCCACATATTGATTCTGATAATAGAAATAAATTATCAATAGTATAGCTGGCCATCTCCCACTCATTTGCCAAAGTACGTATTTGACAAAAAAACAAATTAATAGTTATACAAACTCCAATTTGAAAAGCAAATTGATAAGTTTATAACTTGGCTTTTTCTATAGGAAATTGATAGTGTTTATTTATTGAATTTTTGTGAGGTGTTATCAAAGTATTATTTGAAAGTCATGAAATAGGAAAAATACAAGGTCCCACTTGATTGGAAGGAAACAGATGTTAGTAAACAAGAACATTTATATATTTGTGAAGATAGCTTTTCAAATCTTTAGAAAGTTAATAGCTAATCAATTTTTATTTTTGTGTATTTTATAATGTTTTGGGATTGTCAAGTGTCACAACTTGTATAATGTTTGTTTCATAATTGGACAAGTTAGTGCACATTTTGTTTATAAAGGAAAATGACAACCTCAAAATTATACATGAAAATAATAAATTCATTATTACTACATAAATATATAGACTTTACATAGTTTTGAAGGGGCAATAATAATGACTTTTTATATTATTATCTAAGAATTCTGTTAGGATCTCAACGACTCAACCACACATGCACCTCACAGTTTGTCTGCATGGATTTGTTTTTAATGTACATAACTATTCATCATAATATATTCTTCATGATTACGTATGAAATTTATTTCACAATAATATTGCCACAATTTAATCAAGAAAATCTTTGATTATGAAATGATTTTAGATCTTCTTAGTTCTTGCAACTAATTTTTTTTTTTTATAGCTATTTCCTGTACAAAATTACCAGTCATTTACCTCCTTTTTAATAACAAAAAAAATATTCAAAAGTAGAAGAGAGTATAACTCTTATATGATACTATTTCAAAGATATCTCTAACTTTGTGGAAAAATGCATCAACAATTCACATATAAGTTCCACCAATTAATTCACATATAAGTTCCACCAATTAAAAATGAGTTTTTGTTTCTCATGGATTTATATTTATGAGTCAGTCTTATACAAACTTTTGATAAGTAAAATAATATAACTCAAAAAATAAATAAACGAATAAAATGGAGAAAAAAATATATTTACAATTGATAAAATATAGGGAGCAATACTTTAGTTATCATCCCTATTAAGATTTTGTTCATAAGAGCATATAGCATATAAGTTAAGTTTATCACCCCATATGATAAGGAGATGACAATAAACCAAGTCAAACTATATCAAATTTCAACCGTAAACACAAAATTCATCCATTATTGACAAAACTGAATACACTCATATATATCTATCTATTATTACTTATATAAAAGTACGAATATTTCTTACAAAATATGGTTTGCCTAATATATTCTTATAAAATATTTTATTTAAGGTTATAATAATAATTTTATATTAGGATTTTAAACCAAAACTATATAGAATTCTATTATGAGTAGGACTCTAATTTACTATACATTTTTTCGAATTTAATTTAATTTAACATATATTGTATATCCTTATAAAAATATTATTATTTAGGGTTGATAATAATATGATAGTTTTGATTTTAAAAAATTATCCTCCACGTACGACACACGTGCTGATACTCGTATATATATATATATATATATATAAAAGTACTATAAGATAATGCTAGACCAGATTCTTTAATGTGTTGTGTTGATCAAGATAAGCTAAGAACAAGGAAAATACTAAAGTCATGCATCTTATCTACAAATCTCTTGATTTCTTCCATTAAACAATCAAGAATCTGATTAAATGCATCGAGTTTTAGTCACTAAATGAGGTGGCAAGAAAAAGTCACGAACTGAGACACCGATATTTTGAATCTCTTTTCATTCACAACCGCATGATAACAGTAGAGACTATCCATACAAAGGAGCAAAGTTTAACAACAAATCCACAAGTACATATCGGCATTTTCAGCACGGATTACCTAAAGGATTGATGGACATCAAAAGGACATAACGCACAGCTTAATTTCTCAATTTCTTGGTCAATGAAATCACCCTCATTGAGTGGAGACAACAGCATTATCATCCCCCTGTGATGAGTCTGCTACAGGAGACTTCTTTATCAAAGCCTTGGGTAAGTCGAGGTCATCCTGATTGCAACGTTGCTGGGGATGGCATAACAGCTTACACATGTCACGGAAAAGGGCACGTGTCAACCCTAGACCACTCTCAAATATATAGCCTTCAAACTCACTGATCTCATCGAGGGCCTCAACCAGGGTATCATAGACCATCTGGGGACAGTTATCAGGTCCAGGTTTATCGTGGAGGTACAAAAAATCTAAGGTGAAGAGCTTCAGTGTTGAAGGTAACTGATATTGTGGCGGCATAGATGACCTACAGTAGATCAAGATCTGAAACAATGGAATACAGGTTAAGGTTATGAATGAATATGGAGCCATAAACAAGAGGGGATGAAAAAATTAATGGTGTCAAAATAAACTATAAGAATTTGGGAAGATTCATACAAAGATGTTGAGCAGAGCTTGAGAAAAAATCTGAGATCACAAATTACACCCGTAACTTCAAGTAACCAGAAACAAGATTCCATTTTCAAATTCGTCCGAAAGACCACCTTTATGAGAACATAAAACACCCATTTGATAGTTGTCAGAAAATAGATGGTTGTTTCCAGTTAAACTTATTATTTTCTTTTTTCTTTCCTACAAAAGACAGGTAGCAGTTCCATTCATTCTCATCCCCCTTCTGTATGATAAGTTTTATATAGAAAAATAAATAAATAACATAATATACATATATATATTATATAAATTTATCAAATAGAGAATCACGCAATTAGCAGTCTCCCATGATGAATTTTCCCACCACTTCCAAAATTTGAGTTCTATGAAGATTGATCCCACAACTAAACATGAATCTAAATGCCAGAGTGAAAATACTAACTTCCCAACAAATATTGGGCAACCAATTGGGGGGGGGGGGGGGGGGGTAGCTTTCTTAATATCAAAAGATTATGCGAGAATCTAAACAAGTTGACTCAAGACTACTCACCAATCGGAATATCCGATTCTGTGCGCGAGACTTCTTTGCTTCATGAGTCGCTACTCTAAACAGCTGCGAGAGATCTGCTTGACTGGGTGACGGATCCACTGAGACACCTCGTAAAGCAGCAGATGCAGAGTCGACATCACTGTTGAACTCTTTTCGGAGCTTTACGATGAGCAGAAAAGAAAAATCGAAACCATGTGCTTTATGAATAAGAGTAGCATCACTGATAGAGTGACAGGGAGAAAGTAGACACACAGACTGTCCATAGTAAGAACTTGCATACACTAATTGCTTCTTAAGCCACTTAGGGGATACTGTATGCTAAGATGAAATAATGTGTTAAAGCAAAAATCCAACTATTTAGCCAGAATCTAATAAGTAGCACATATTTCAAATATCCAACTAGAAAGCTGCCTTTTAAAACTTATATAAGCAAAGATATTGTTTTATTCACCATTTCCTCCACTAAATTCAAATGTTGAAGACCCAGTTCTTTTACTTTAAGATATATCGATTATCTAAGTTTCAACATTCAACCCAGATCAGTAATTTCTCTTAATTCGTGCATGTAGCAACAAAATATAACTTCTATCAAATCAAAGCATTCACTGGCAGATTATATTGTGCCACAGAACTTTCAACCTTCCCTAAACCAACAGCAACACATAGTCGCTCTAGCATACATGGATTGCATCTGCTGGAGGAAAATAATCTATCAGCTAAGGTGTAGCTATCCATTAGTAGATATACAATCTTCAAACATGAAGGCACACGCTTACATTCTCTAAGTAGTCTATAAATTCATTCCTAGAAAGAGAGAACTGATGCCCAAGACAGGGCATGCAGGAAATTGTGAAAATCATGATCGTTGGAAAGCAATACTGCATATGATCACAAAATCTGTGGAGTCCCACAGGCAGTGCACTCAACATGTGCCTCCACACGTTTCGGTACATAACAACCACTAGGTAGATTAAACATGCACCCTTCTTAAAAATAAACTAAAACATAACAAAAATGTTGGGCACAAGGTGCCCGAATAACAAGTAGGGCAATATATTTGAATATCTTATACCAGATAAATATGCAAGATGAAGCTATGGTCAGATAATGGCATAATTCACTCAATAATATCAGGCCAATGACAAATTAAGCACTAGATAACTAGAATACAAATTTGTTCAATCCACTCCGATATCTTGCACCAAAATGTTATTGATCACAAATCAAAGTTTCCAGTGCAAATTCAGAATTCCAAAAAAATCATATCTCATCTCTTAAGAAAAACACAGTTGATGTGATCAGCACTCACTCACACCATTATGTAAAGGCTAATTTCTAGTTTCTACAACTAATTTCAAAGGGAATGTGTTCATAACTTTATCGATTATCATCAGAGTTAAAGTAATAAAGTGAACCGAGTAACCTAATCACACGCCTATTCTCATAAAACCCTATAAATCAAAAAGAATTCACGCCATCAAAATCAACTACGAGAAACATCTACTAATCCCATGGCAATGCAGATAATACTGCTAAAACGATCAAGAAATGAGTACCCAATACGTCGTTTTCGAGAGGGCGGCGAAGGCGAAACGATGATCGGGGTTAATGCTGAGCTTGGCATGGACGAATAGCATAATAGCCTGCTTTATGGAATCCAATCTGGTGTAGGGGCGTCCATTGGGCCCGTTCACCTTCATCTCCACCATCGTCTCTGGGCCCACATCGATGCAGAATAGTATGTCCTCACTTGAAAATCGGGCCGCCGGAAGTGTGAATCCGCCGCCGACGCCCTGTACCGGCGGCGATTGAAGGCCTCCCGGCTGTGGGTTAATGCTCCGAACCTCTGTTACTTCCATCTCTGGGATTTTCCTTTGTTTCGCCGGTGTCGATATCTGTACTCTATTATTTGCCGATTTGGGGGACGATTTTGTAATTTTAATTTTCTTTAGGGACATAAATGTCCTTTCCGTGATGTGGTAGTACTCCACACCTCACAATATACATATGAATTTGGGAAAAAATCAATTTCATTAAGGGCTAATATCGAGGAGAGAAAATTTAAAATTTGAATCAACTTTCTAAATATTAGTAAATGAACAAAACTTATATGCACCTGTGGCACGGATCCGATCCGTGCCCCTGACCCGACCCGGCGCGTGGGCCGCATCCAGGCGCGCCCACACGCCCCCACGCGCACCCCTACCTGATCTGGTGTGCGCCCACGCACACCAGATTTCACACTATGTGATTCAGTGATAGGTGTTATATATGTACTCTATAGATGTTATATATGTACTTTGTAGGTGTTAAAGTTTTATTATATGATTCAGTGATAGGTGTTATAGTTATACTCTATAGGTGTTATATATATACTCCTTAGGTGTTACATCTATGTTCTTGAGGTATTACATATATAGAAGATTTCATATTATGTAATTCAGTGATAGATGTTATATGTATACTCTATATGAGTTATATATATACTCTTTATGTGTTATATGTATGTTCTTGAGGTATCACATATAAAGAAGATTTCATATTATGTGATTGAATGATAGGTGTCATATATATACTCTATAAGTGTTATATGTATGTTCTTTAGGTGTTATAATATTTTCATAATACCTGAAGGAATTGTGTTTATTATATATCATAGATGCATGTAATTTTATATCACTTATAGAGTATCTTTGTAATACCTTTAAAATATTTTCATAACTTGAAGGAAGAATTGTGTTTATTATATCTTATAGATGCATGTGATCTTATATCACCTATATAGTATATTTGTAATACCATTAGAATATTTTCATATTATATGTCTGATATGTTTAATATATACTCTATAGGTGTTATATATATACTTTTTAGGTGTTAAATGTCTGATCTTAAGATTAAGTGGATATGTATATATAATATCTTCATTCCCAAGCTCTTCTTGTTTCTCAATCATTTCCTTTGCAGACAATATTGCAGAATGGCTGCAATCAACAATGTCAATCAATTTGAGTGTTGGTATATTTCGAAGATCACATGGGATTTTCTCCAACTTACGTAACCCAAAAAGATAAATGTGTTCAAGGACTGGAAAATGGTCACTCTCAGAGATCCAACATTCCAAATCAGTTGAGCTAATTTGTAGAGATTTTAGTTTGAGGAACCCTCCTTCAATTGTTTCCCACTTGACTCCTCTTGTGCAGTAAGCACATAGATATAGCTCTTGAAGATGAGGCAGATAACTTGTCATTCTTGTTATCTCTTCCCAATCCAACTCACTACCTCTTAAACTCAAACTTTTCAGAGAATCAGGGAAGTTGTGCTTCTGCAGCAAATCACTCCACTTTGTGTTATCGACTGAGAAAAAATCACAATACAGTGATTCGATCTCAAGAAGCACAACTGCCGGAGACGAGCAGGTCGTCGGCGAGCACTACAGACCCACTAACACACCCAACTCGCCCAAAACCGCAGCCCACAACACCCATGAAGAAGAAGAAGAAGAAGAAGAGGAAGAGGAGGAGGAGGAGGAGGAGGAGGAAGAGGAGGAGGAAGAGGAAGAAAAAAAAAAAAAGCTGCGTGAAGAAGAAGAGGAAGAGGAAGAGGAGGAGGAAGAAGAAGAGGAAGAGGAAGAGGAAGAGAGAGGAGGAGGAGGGGGGAGGAGGAGGAAGAGGAAGAAAAAAAAAAACTGCGTGAAGAAGAAGAGGAGGAGGAAGAAGAAGAAGAATTTTTTTTTTTTAATTAATAGGGGCGGGTCAGCGAGTCGGGACATAAGTCCTACTCTTAGTAAATATAGCGTGAACTGTCGTCTGTTTTGCAATTTCAACCAACACACGGTTTTTAAATATATTAATTTTGAAAATAACTAACATCGTGTCAAAATTGAACAGTGACTTAACAAACAGAATAATATTTATTTTGAAATTGTGTAGGTTAATGTCGAAATAAACATATAAAAAATATGTATGTTGGTTAAATTTGTAATAAAATATGAAAGTTCCTATTATATTTGTTAATATTCAAAAGGTTAGTTAAAATTGTAAATTAAATAAAGTTTGTGGTTTTTTCTACCATTAACTCTTTCATTAATAGATTAAAATAATTCGTCTCATGAAAAAATATACGTAAAATTGTCTCACACAAGTATATTTCGTGAATAAATAAATCACTTGCAAAGTTTTGTTAAATTACCAAATAGAATTACAATATTTTAGCCATGAATGTTTTGTTCGGTTCTCGTCTATTTTGTCGGTATTGTATTATATAAACGAGGTTGTGCAGACCTAGATATTGGTTTTTTGATTTGGGATAGGTTCTTTTAATTAAATTGATCCATCCTACTATTTTATTTTATTTCTTTATTTTTTGTTTGGTGGAATAAATTTAAATCTGAATATTCCATTCGAATATGTTCACATAAAAGTAGAATAGGAAGGAACTTGGCACTTTTCGTACTTGAGATTTTTCGATTGTTCTCAATTAATTCGTTGTGTCATTAACTTATTTAATTTTTTCTCCAAGTTAAAATTTGTTCAATTTATATTTTGAATATGACTTACTTAATATGATTAGGTGAAGGAATAATTTTCCATCATCAATTATTTTGCATTGGTTTATTCAATTTATTCAATACATTTATACTCGATAATTTTTTGCAAATTACTAGTATTGCATTACAAGTTGTTGCCGTGTACGCAACCAAAATCTAGTACTGATTACAAAGATATTACAAATACAAATGATACGTATCCACGTTCTACAAATTAATTTATAATTTAATATAACCGAGTTGGTTATCATAATAAAATAAATTTAGTTGATATTCTCACAAGAGTTATGTTTATTTGAAAAAACTCTCGATTTATGAGTAATATTCTAAATGATATTTTCATTAAAACATATATTTTAGTTATACATATATATACATTATGAGTTTAACTAATACCTTATAAATATATAACTAATATATTACTTAAAATATATATTCCAGTTACATAAATATAATACTTTATAAATATGCAGTTAATATATAATGAGTATATAATTAATACTTTTAAAAATATACTACCAATATCTTATGAATATATAATTTATACGAAACTAATAATATAAATGAAGTACGTAAATCAAAGATATATAAGTTTTTGGCTTGAGACACCAATTGAGATCCTAAATCATATAACTTCATTGTATCCGTTATGTTTGAAATTATAAGGCTTTGTTAAGGGGAAAAAAATTTGCGTGGCATACATTAAGTTTGAATTTGTATAACAATAAAATTTAAAATGGATGAAAGAAATTTGAGATAAAAATGATAAAAGTTAACATGCAATATTAAGCCGTGTTCTAAATTCAATTTAGGCTACTATCTAGGTGCAAGGCGTTGGGCGGCTTAAAGTTGAGCTGATTTTTATCTATTCGACCACCTTATGTGCTAGACAACCCTATGTAGACAAATTCGAGCATAGACTATGCTAGGCACCAAAATAATTTTTTCTTTCTTTCTTTTCCTTATTTTTTTCTTTTTATTAAAATGACGGTATTCTTACATTCAATCAAATTATATTATTTAATTATACTAGCAGTGTACCCGCGCGTTGCGCGTCTTGTTATATAATTTCCCAACTGTCCTAATATTAGTATAGTATAGATAATTTTTAATATGGGCGGGAAATTTGTAGTTCTATTTATTTGAAATAATTTTTAATATATTATTATTATTATTATTATTATTATTATTATTATTATTATTATTATTATTATTATTATTAAAAGAATTTATTAAATTTTGTTGATTTTTATAAGTTAGGTAAGTGAGTGTTGTTAAATGAATAAACATTCTTTATAGAAGACAATGATTTTGAGAGAAATTTTGATTTCAATGACTTGAGATAGAAGCTTAATTTAAAATTACTAAATTAATTTAGAAAATCAAGATGAAATCTTGAAAAAAAAAGTTATTTACACAAATTTATGTGACATTTTATATAGTATGATTTAAAATTACTAAATTAATTTAGAAAATCAAAATGAAATTAAAAAAAATAAAAAAAGTTATTTACATAAATTTATGTGACATTTTATATAGTATGATTTAAAATTACTAAATTAATTTAGAAAATCAAAATGAAATCTTGAAAAAAAAATAAAAAAAGTTTTTTACACAAATGTATGTGACATTTTATATAGTATGAATATAGATATAGATTATTTTAAGATGGAAGACTATGTTGCAAGTCATTCTATTGATTTCTCCAATAAAAGTTGTTTATAAATATCTATAGACTATAGACATAATCATGACTTATACTTTTTAATATTATTTAATTGTTGAAGAGTATCCTTCAAGCCAAACATTAAAATAACTAATAATAATGATCAAATAAAAAAATTAAGAAAGAAAATACAATTAATGTTCAATCACATTTTGACATTTGGACAAAAGGATAAAGAATAAAATGGGCAGGAAAATGACATTCTTGTAATTTTTTCCAAACATTTTGCTATTAGTATAGTATAAATTAAAAATATATATGTTAAAATTTTGATTGTCATATAGTCTTAATGGTAATTTTTATAAAATTTCAGACTCTATTCAATAATTAACATTGTATATGAGTACTTGTTTAAACAAAACTGATTTTGCTTTCGAATTCTAGTGATATCATATGTCATGACTGACGTCAGTGTTTAACACAGTAATATATATTTATGATGGATATATAATTATTGTCATTAATATTTATGTGTAGATTAAAGATATATTAAAAACGAATATGGTAAAAATAGAGAATTTTTTTTGCTAAATAAATTTCATTGATTGTTGATAAAATAAATCTCACTGATAGTTGATAATAGAAATGTAACACGAGGCTTAGTTGGGAGGAAAATTACACTTGATGGTGTTTTAACAATTCGTGTGATGATTTGATTTGTGTTCTTATTGAAGACAACAGATGGGGATCTTAACCTAAAATAATGTCGACAACAAATTTAAAATATATGAGAATCACATTAATAAAAAAATTGTATGATGAAAACTGAAGCATCGTTGATCTTATAGACTCTACTAATACATGTGTTTCAACTAAAATTGGTGAGAAAATCGAGAAAATTTGTGTAAATAATTTTTTTTTCAAGATTTCATTTTGATTTTCTAAATTAATTTAGTAATTTTAAATTAAGCTTCCATCTCAAGCCATTGAAATCAAATTTTATCTCAAAGTCATTGTCTTATATAAGGGTAATTCTGTAGTACACCTGGTGTATTAATACACCAGAGTTTTTTACCACAGTAACTTTTTTTAAGGTAACTTTTTGAATTTTGGACTATAGGAATTGTGGGCTTTATAATATGTATGAGCTGTGTAACCTTTGAACAATGGGCTGCAATGTGTATTATGGGCTATGAAATACATTGTGTGCTTTACATTTAATTTGGGTTTATTTTGGGCTATGAAATACATTGTGTATTTTACATTTAATTTTGGGTCATACATTTGTACGCTTTAGAATACTCATTTATATAAATTATAAATCTTTGTTACAAACTTATTTCATTTGCATAAATCATACCTAATTTAATAAATGATAAAACATTAACAACCATTGTGATGAAATTGAAATTAACTATTTAATATATTTGAGATATACTAATATGTTTTGATCTTGGAGTTTTAATAAATTTCATAATAAAATTATTATTATTACGTGTTGTTTTAACGACGATAACAATTTTAACAATTTGATGTAAGTGCAACCATTATAACCTTGCATGTTTTTTTAAATAGGAACATTGGTTACATGTCATTTTAAAATTTTCATACCAGTGCAACCCTTTTAACTATGTTATACGGTGCAAGCATTGTATGTGCAAAACATTGTATTTCAACCTACACTATTGTATATTTTGATCCTGCAACCATTTCCTTCAACCATTAGATTGAAATATTTAATATATTTGAGATATATTAATATGTTTATTGCCCCACAATTTTAATTTTTATTCACGAATGTTTTATATATTAATTTATATATTTACATATTACGCCCCCAATTTTGGATGTCATTAATCATGGTGTGATATCATGCAACCAATGTTATGAATGATCTATTCCCAACTATTTTTATTTGAATTCATCAATGTATACATTTGAATGTCATTAACTATTGCATGATATCATCGATAATTGAATGTCATTAACCAATTGCATAATGTCATTGATATACAAACTAGTTTGTATATATTGCATATTACCCTCACAATTTTGGATGTTATTAATATCTTGTAATATATGAACGAGTCATAGGATTATGAATTGTATATTTCCCACAATTTTTATTTTAATTCACCAATGTTATCTATGTTGTATATATTTGCATATTATAGTTTGTATATATTACGTATTATACTAACAATTAATGATTTGCAATGATATTCCAAGTGATATAATGCAATGCAATTCATAACATTGGTTTGGTTGCATGTATATGCGGCGTGATGTTATTACATAATGCAATGCAATTCATAACATTGGTTGCATGGTATCATGCCATTGATATAATGCAATGGATCGTGATGTTATTGCAATGCATCATACTACAAACCATTCTAACCAATGAACTATGCATTATAATTTTTTGGATGACTTGCAGCAATGCGTTGATGCATTGCAATTGAATGGAATGTCTTGCACTATAAATGAATATTTTCCCACATAATTTATGTTTCACTTAGAGATAAAGTTAGACATACTCATGTATGAAGTTGTTAAGATTTTTTTGTATCTCATTATATCTTTTTAGATATTGTTGAAGTGTATTATATATATATATATATATTAGACTTTATATCAATAAAATACAAGTTCCTAATTCTTCTGTCAGTTTTATACGCAATATGATGTCTATAGAATATCCTCAATAATTTTACTGAGAAAATATCCTTTAATTTAGTATTATATTGACCCGTTCTCTCCTCAATAATTTTACTGAGGAAATATCCTATCATATCATATTGAGCCGTTCTCTCCTCAATAATTTTACTGAGCAAATATCATTTCATATAGTATTATATTGATCCATTCTCTCCTCAATAATTTTAGTGAAAAAATATCTTCTGATATATTTTTATATTGAGCAGTTCTACCATTGCATATTTAATGCATGTTTATATTTAATATGTGCAACGCACAATAATTTTAGAGGATTATTTTACCCTTCAATTTTGGATGACTTGTAGATGCAATGTTGCAATGGTTTGCAGCTGACATGTATTGCATATTTAAATGTTCACAATGTGATTAACCTGATACATAATGCTAACATAAATGCTAACCAAAATAAAAGATGTGTACATACGTCATACATAAGTTAATTACATCAATTCATTAAAAGCTTTTCACCATCACAGGAAAATATCTTCATCGTCCATAATTTCTTGGTTATTGCCCTCTTCCTCCATTTTATCTGTTATTACTTATTATGTCCCGTTCTTCTACATTTTCCACAACGCCTCTTACGCTTCCCACCCACAACATTGTGTTGTGATGATCCCTTTGTTCTAACAATTTCTGGATCCCGAATGACAGTATCCTCATCTGCAGCCGATTGTAGAACATTTTTGATATCACTTGTTTCTTGTTTTGTTTCATGACCAAGTAAAGTCCCTATTGTGTTCTCAATCTCCTTCATTGTAAATCTTGTTAGCTTATCGCTCTGAGATGCAAGATGACAGAGTTGGTATATCCTAGAATTCAGCGCCCCAAATCTCATTTCCTTCAATTGTTGGCTTGATATGCACTTGTTAGCCTGGTCATCTATACTATTGAAACTAATCTCTTTAGCCCACCTCGGTTTGAGCATTACACTCGGTATTGTCTTCAAATTGAGTGCTTTCATGGCACAAAACATATGTTTACATGGCCACCACTGAGATTCAAACATTCCACAAGTACAAGATAAAAGTTTATCTGAATTGCGGATACTTATGGTCGTCTTCTTGTGTGATTCATCCCCGTATTTTACAACATCCACTTTTGTGACTTTCTCCTCGTTTTTTATTGTTAGTGTTGTGAACCTGGATTCCTTATTGATCTCACCACGTACCTGAAATAAGAGTTTTTCTTCATTAATAAAATGGTTTTGAAAAACATATCATCACCAAATAGTAGGGTATATGTATGATTTACCTTCCGAAAAACAGATCTACTGTAAAATTGTGCTGCTGCTTTTTCCAACAATTCCAAATGCGTAACCAACTGTGGAATGGACTGTTCGTTGACAAAATCATGATGCATCTCAGTTTGTCTAAGTCTGCTAACAGCTCTGTGGAATTGCTTGACAAACTTGTATAATGTGAGATCACTATTTACAAAACGGTTCATATATGCATGTGTACTCTCACATATTGAGGTGGTCGTCATTCCAGCAAAGAAAACGCCTTTGAAAAATGTGGCCGCCCACCTTTCCTTCCTTTCATACATCTCTTTTATCCATACATGTTTTGTGACTCCATGTTTATTTGTGAATGAAAACCATCGTTCATCGAATTCATCCTCCGTGTACTCATTCAACATGATTTTCCTAAAATCACGAAAAAGTCCTCATCTGATGACACTGTCCTTGCATTGCGCATGAGGTGCCAACTACATAGTCTGTGAATTGCCTGTGGCATGATACAACCTAATGCATTTTGGATAGCCCTGTCACCGTCTGTCAGAATGGAAATAGGTTGTCGTCCACTCATTGAATCTTTGAATGCCCTAAACACCCATGTATATGCATCTGTAGTCTCCTCCGATATCAAAGCACAACCAAAGACCACTGTGGTGTAGTGGTTATTGACACCTACAAACTCCACCAGCGGAAGCCTAAATGCATTCGTCCTATAGGTAGAATCAATGACCAGCACATCTCCAAAGTTTGCATAGTCTAATCTTGATCGTGAGTCGGCCCAAGGAGAGGAAGAAGAAAGAGTTGAGATTGTAAAACATCATCGTAAGATTGCAATCACATCGTAAGACTTCTATACGTATACGTCTAATTAATTATCTCTCTATATTATCAAATAGATATTCATTATCGAGTTAATTGTATGATTTTATAACATCTTCCAATTCTTGATAGATTCGGGTCGTCCAAGAAGTGAACCATGACAAGTAAGTAATCTACATTGTTTTATAAATTTAAAATTAGCTAAAAATTTGCTACTTAGATAAATGGGATATCAGTAAAAGTAATTTCTCAAACTAGTATTTGTATAGATATATGATTATTACTTCAAAAAAAAAATTAATTAATTGTTTATAATATATAAATATTGTTACATGATCTAAGTTATCAACATTGTTTTCGATTTAAAATTAAATTCATGAGCATGCACATTAAAATCCTAAAATTCTAACTCACTATCCATGTAATACCTACTACTTATTACTTGAATTTCAATTTCATTATACAAGAATTACCTTCAAATGCAAATATAATCGCAGATAATACTTCGGTTTTATCTTCATCTATTGACACCCAAACTGATGATGGAGGGTTCACGAAGTACATAGGTTCCAATGCTTTTACTGCATGTACAGAACCTTTAATAGTTAGTCGAGATGAAGGCGTATCCATGGATGAAACACCAACACCAAGTGATGATGATGGTGATTCTGAATTATATGTTACGATATCCTCTCTTTCTACAGATTCCAGTATAGTTAATTTATGCAAGGAGTTGGGATTGTCGGTTAGTGATCTAAAATATAAAGTGCCAGATAGAGACCAATGTTTAATGAATCCACCAAATGGGTATATCACTGTGTATGAGGAGTACTTTAGGTGTGGACTGACTATTCCAATTAAACCTTTACTTCTTGATATATGCTCTACCCTTGGTATTTGCATTAGCCAGTTGGTACCAAATTCAATCTATTATTTCAACTACTTCTGCAAGGTTTTAGAAAAGCATAAACTTCCCGTAAGTGAGGAAAGCTTTCACTCTTTATTCTCTCTCTTACATATCAAGGCTTCTTGCTTCTTCTGTTTTTCTCCACGCAAGAACTGTAAGTTCTTGTCTCTACCAAGGCATCGTATGAATTGGAAATCCCATTTTTTCTTTGTCAAGCAAGAAGGTTTGTCCTCTCACCCATGGTCTTCTTCTGCAATTTATGTTCCTCTTACTAAACCGAGACGAGACCTTCAACTTCTATGTCGCAAAAATTATTTGATTCTATAATACATCTCAAGACACCCAGTCACACTAACCAGCAATCGAGACATAGAGCTGAATTAAAACCACCAAGTGTTTCCAGTAAGACTTATTTGTTTGTCATATAAGTCCTAGTCCTATGCCGCTAAGAATAATATTATAATATAAATTGTGTTTCTAATTGCAGATGAACCAAGTCACACTAACCAGCAATCGAGACATAGAGCTGAGTTAAAACCACCAAGTGTTTCCAGTAAGACTTGTTTGTCACATAAGGCCTATGCATTGCTAAGAATAATAAATTGTGTTTCTAATTGCAGATGAACCAAGTCACACTAGTCAGCACACTAACCAGCAATCGAGACATAGAGCTGAATTAAAACCACCAAGTGTCTCCAGTAAGATTTATTTGATTGTCACAAAATATTAATATTTGTTTGTCACAAAATATTAATATTATCTGTCAAATAAGTCTTATATTTGTAAGAATAATATGAATATAAACAGATGATGTTACTAATTGCAGATGAAGGTTTAACACTTGATTCTGTTCGAGCTTTTCGAGACAGTCTTCGTCCTCAAAGTTTGGTTGATGGTGGTCCTGTAACAAAACAATTCAACATTACATCCGACACATCCAACAACAATCCAATCGAGAATGTACATGTTATGGATGCATTGGACGACAACATGTGTAGAAGTCATGGGACATCATCTTTGAAAAGGTCACGACAGGATATTGGATCAGGTTTTAACGACGGCGACATATTCTCCCTTTTGGACGAGGACGCTAGCTTGGGTTGGTTGAACACCAGACAACCCATTCCTAACTCTGATGATCTTAATGCTATCAGGTCCTTTCCTAACTCTGATGATCTCAATGCTGTCAGGTCCTTCTCTAACAAAGACATAGTTCGAAAGACTGCAAATAATTGCATCCAGGTATTCATATCATGACATATATAGATGACATTTTAATAAAGATTTTCACTAATGTTTTGAACAACTTGAAAAAGTAATGATTGTTCTGTTGTTTGAAGTTGATGCATTACAATATTGTGTTGGATGAAAGACTGCAACAATATCAAGTTTTGGGTGAACAAGGTAAACGTGAACTACATGAGAAGAATATTCAACTGCAACTCATGAATGATACTATTAAAAACTTGGAGAGAACAAAGCAAGAATTATCTATGGAGGTGCATGATCTCTCAGTGAAGTATGCAGCGGAGTGCTCGACTGGAGAGTCTTTTCTACAAAGTGAAAATGGGCGTCAATTATTGGAAACAACAAGAATGTCTGCAGTTGAAACATTTCGTAATTCGGAGGGCTTTAATATGGAATGTAAAGTTAGTGCGCTTAAATTGTGGAATGAAATAGTTGTCGACTGTCAGAGGGTGTTGCGAGAGTCTGGCCGTGTATCAGAGGATATTGTTCAGATTCTAAACGTTTGCTTAACCCATAAACCATAAGGATCGTATTGTTTTAAGTTTACTAGGTGGATTGCATTTTTAGACTGATTTCATGGAAGGATCGTATTGTTTTAAGTTTACTTTGCAACTGATTTCATGGATCGCATGGATTGTATTGTTTATGAGTTTACCATTTTTCGACTGATTTGTTTTGAACTGAGTTTTTAAAACAATATTCGACTGATTTTATATTTATGGTTTTGTTTTGTTTAGACAGTATTAAACATGTTTGGTTGGTTAGAAGTATTAAATCTTTCTACCTTATTAAATATATGTAAAATATGAAAAAAATAAAAAAAATATTGCACTCATTTTCTTGATTAATTTTCAGCGGGGTGAAATACAAGAATAATATGTATTTGTGTTAAAATCTAAACACACCAAATAATTTTTCAAACCTATTTTTTATTTTTCAAACCCATAAAAGGTTTTTCAAACGTATACAAGGTTTCATCATCAAACCTAAAAACGGATAGGAGGATACGAGATACGAGACACTAAGAATGGATACGAGGATATACTAGGATATTAGTGAATTTCTATAGAAATCACTATTTAACTGATCACTATTGAGGATTGCATGGAGATCACTATTGAGGATAGGATTGCATGGAGATCCTCATGAAGGGAGGATTGCATCGCATATTGAGGATAGGATTATTTAACTGATCACTATTGAGGATTGCATGGAGATCACTATTGAGGATAGGATTGCATGGAGATCCTCATGAAGGGAGGATTGCATCGCATATTGAGGATAGGATTGCATGGAGATCCTCATGGAGGGAGGATTGCATGGAGGTTTGATCACTATTGAGGAAAGAACAGATACGAGGCACTAAGAACGGATACGAGGAGATAAGAGGATCTAAGAACGGATACGAGGAGAGGAGATACGAGGATTGCATAGAGGTTTGATCACTATTGAGGAAATAACGGATATGCGGATATTTCATCAGACAATGAAATACGGATACGAGGATATTTTATCAGTAAAATTGGATTGCATGTTTGATCACTATTGAGGAAAGAACAGATACGAGGATATTTCATCAGTAAAATTATTAAGAATATTCTATAGAAATCTAATATTGTGTATATAAGAATTATGAGAAATTTGTATTTTATTAATATAAAGTAGTATATATATATACATTTGAATATCTAAAATAATATTTTATTGGTGAATTTTGAGAAGTGTTTACGTTGAGAGAGCATTTTATAAACATTCATAAAATACATAATATATTTTAATATACATAATTAAGTTTATATATATATTATATATTGTGATAATTAAGTTTATATACATTGATCTCAATTAATGTATATATTATGATAATTAATTGTATATGTGTGTGTATATAAGTAATTTAGGATCATATTTTAATTAATTAAGTAAAAGACTAAAGTAGTAATATTACATGTAAAATAATGTTTTAATTTGTTGTTGGGTGTGTAAAATAGTAAAATTAAATCCTCATTTCAAATTATTCAATCAAATAATTATTCAAAGTATTTAGTTAATAATAATCTAATTAGGTGTTTTTCAAATTATTCATGTTCAAATTACAAATTTTTATTTTCTTATTGTTTTATTTTTTTAAAAACGGGCGGGCGGGGCGGGGCACGGGGCGGGCACGGGCCGCAAGCTTCTGCCCCGCCCGCCTGGTGGGTAGCCGACATGCCCCATTGTCATCCATAATGTAACAATTGTCATCCATAATGTAACCATCGTAAATTACAATAAAATATATCGAATATGGATGTCAAATGAATCGTCGTCGAACGATGCATAATACTAGAATACGTGAATTTGGTTTTATGGATGATAATGGCTGATAAATTCAATTTTAGGAGAAGGAGGATTTAGACTCATTATAAAGGACATTATACCATTTTGGGGAATTACAAGAAGTTACCATAGTAAATATTGAACAAAGGTAAAAAAAGGTAAATGAGAAATGAATGGTCAGGATTTAAAGTACTCAAATCTAATGGACAAAAATGACTGACAACCTGGTGTATTAATACACCAGGTGTACTACAGAAGGACCCCTTATATAAAGAATGTTTATTCATTTAACAACACTCACTTACCTAACTTATAAAAATCAACAAAATTTAATAAATTCTTTTAATAACAACAACAACAACAATAATAATAATAATAATAATAATAATAATAATAATAATAATAGGTAATATATTAAAAATTATTTCAAATAAATAGAATTGCAAATTTCTCGTCCATATTAAAAATTATATATACTATACTAATATCAGGACAGTTGGGAAATTATATAATAAGACGCGCAACGCGCGGATACACTGCTAGTTGTAATAAAATCATATTTATAAGATTTTAAATCATATATAATTATATATATATATATACTCCGTTAGAAATATATTTCACTTTTTCCCCCATTTGCAAACCCAAAATCTCTCTCTCTCTCTCTCTAGAATACACAGAGTAACCGACCAGAAAAATGGCATGCTTGCACGATCACAGCTGCGAAGATCACGATTGTTCCTCCGATTGGTCTCTCTACAAGAGCATAGATCTCTCCAAGGTTTTCTCCCTTGATATGTACTTTGAATTGCATTAGGTTTTACATACCCTAATTTGTGATCATGTAATGCTCGAGCACTGTTACTCGCTCTTATTTTTGTGCAATACTATGTTTCTCACGAGAATTTCTTTATCCGTAGTTCAATTTTAGTATGGTTTTTAAGAAAATGGTGGCTGAATCATTTTGGTTGTGTCGAAGGTATCTGCACTGAATGAGGCTACTTCCGGAAGTGTGAAGTCAGTATTCAGAGCTTGGGAGCAGCGTCTTAACACTTCAGAGGTGCTCCTTCACCCCCCACCCCCCCCAATTTTGTGATTGTCACTGAAGAGTGTGTTGTGTGTGTGTTTTGTGTTTCAATGTTCATAACATGAAATTGATGTTATGTTTAAGTTACTGTGAGTTTGCTGATTCTCTTAATCACAACAGTAGTAGTGCTATATTTTGTATTGAATCAGGATGAAGGATTGTGCAGGCGAAGTTTTACGTTTCTTAAATTTGATTGTGGTTGGCATCTTTAATGGCTGTTGAATATTTTTCTGAACTGCCACAGGGTCATTTGGAAAGCAACTATGGTGATCCTGAGTTGATAGTCTTTATTCCGTAAGTACCAACCTCTCTTAGTCCTGTAAACGACTATGGTGAATCGTGAATGTCATTTTTTACCATGGAGAAAGAAATTAATCAAGTAGGCTGATTATGTAGCACTTATTTTTATGTGCATAGTAAAGGCCTTTGCGGCTTTGACTTTGAGCTTACATACCGCAAGATAGAGGCAAAGTCTACATGTTATGTGATTCTTCAGTATTTGGCATGTTCACCTTTAGAATATGTTTACGTTGTTTAAATCCATGAACATAATGGTGAGTCCTATTAAAAGGAAGATGTATTTGCAAATTTATGCAGGTTATGTGATTAAGAATGATGTTATTTATGTTATATGGATCTGATCCTACTCTGTTTATTTCTGGCTTGCCCATCCCGTTTGATTAAAATCTATGTAGTTTCTATTAATTTGGTGAATGGTTGTATAGATTTACTTCAGACGTCAAGCTCAAGAGCATTTCAGTGGTTGGTGGAGCTGATGGAACGAGTCCTGCAAAGATGAGAGTGTGAGTTCTAATAACTGATGCATATTCATTTTGATATACAAAACTGTAATTAAGCTTGCAACTTTTTCCCTTTAACGTGGTGACATAGTTTGGTACATATATTGCTGCAGTTTGGTCAGTTATAATGCTGATCCAGTTTCAATTTATTTTATTAACACCTGTTGCCACCACTTCCTTCGGCTTTGGTGCCTAAATTATCATATTTTGTTTTACAGATTCATCAATCGGGAGGGTATTGATTTTTCAGATGCTCAGAACATGCAACCTGTGCAGGTTTGCTGGTTTCCTAGCCTTTTGGTGATATATATTTTTCAATTGTTTACTTGATGGATTATTTGATCATCATAGGAGTGGGACTTAGCGGAAAATTTACAAGGAGTTTTGGAATACCAGACGAGGTGAGGTTTCCGGTTCAAAACTTTACTTAGCATCCTATTCTTATACAGTGTAGTCAAATGATTTCAGTTGCGATTTTTGTGAAGATGGGAATCTGGTTAAGGTTCCAGATTTCTATGAATACAATATTGAAATCTATCTTTTTGTCAGTCTTTACTAGTGACATTGTAAGACATAATCAACAGATATTCAAGATTTCAGAGTGTGGGGAACATCACTTTGCATTTTCCAGATAATTTTGGTGGCCATACAACTCAAATACATTACATTGGGTTGAAAGGAGAAGCTACACAGGTACTTTTGGGTACAAAAGTTCAATCCAGTATTTTATATGAAACATGCACTTTTGGGTGCAAAACCCTTTGTTCCTCATTTATCGATTTAAATTTCAACTTCATGCAGCTGAGGAGAGATGTTGTTGCGACAATAGTATATGAAATCACACCAAACCCTTCAGATCACAAGTGAGTTATCAATCTTTACCATAATGGTTAACTAGACTACTCGAGGTATCTGGGCATATTTGCTTGATTTTGTACATACATATGAGACGGATTATAATTCTGTGACACTTTTTCATGCGTGCACCTTCCACTCGATACTTACCCGGTTATGTGAAAATTCATAGTTGATGAATTATAGTCACTAACACCATACTTTCTTGTCTGGAAACCATGTCTTAATCATACAGACGCCTAAATTTCATTTGCGAGTTATTCAAACTCACCGCTGATCCGTTTCTAAATGCTTGATCCGTTGCACAGAACACGCTCTGAGACAGGTGGTGGCCTTTCACAAGTTGAATGAGGTTTTAAACCTTAGTACATGGCTGGAGCTTCTTCTATCGAAGGCTTTCCTGTAAATCTGATCTTCATGAGATAATAGCTCGAAAATCGCTGTCTCGTTTCACCAAAAAGTTCAGAAGTTTCCCTCTTTTTACCATATAAGTGCTTTCTACTTATTTAAGATTATCAAGTTTTAAATTGTTGAGAGGATTCTAACAAACTCACTATCAGTTTTTGTCCTCATTTTACAATATCCCAACTTTCTAATCTTAAAAACTAGTAACATAGATATGGATATGTTTAGTTTGAATCTTGATAATCTTGATTGTTTAGATGTATAATATTTTATGGTATGTATTAATATGTTTCTATATTTTCGAATGCATGGTGGTTATATAATTAATAAAACATTATCGATTATTTATGTCTGACTATAGTAATAGTAAGTATAGTATATAAATATTTTCGTAAGTTGCTCAGACTATATGGTAACTCGTAATCTTCATTTGTTTATGTGGTAAGATACTCAATACTTTTCAAAAAATGAAAATTTGAAGATACTCATTATGATAAGTTATTCATTATTTGCTAAATTAGACTAATTTTTTAATCATCAAGGTATTAGAAATTGCATTTTTAGAAAATAAAATGAAGTTTTAAAAATGTGTTTTTCTATATCATTTCTGCCAAAGTTTTCACTACACATGTACATATATGTACACACATGTGTGTATGTTGTGTTTCGCGCACCGAAGGAAAATTTTCCAAATAAATAAAACATTGAAAAGTATTTTATGTTGTTTTCCTTTTAGTATAGATATTTAATTTAAGAGCATTGTTCTTGTGCACCAGTTGCATGGATCTAGATTCATGCAACTGGGCGCCCACGGGTCGGGTCGGATTTGACCCGGATTTGCGCCCTTTTTTTTTTTTTTAATTTATGCGATAACCTTTATGTTATATGACCATAACCTTTTTGTACAAACATCATAACCTTTAAATTAATATACTCAGACTTTTTTCAATATAAAATGTAAGATAATATAGCTGAAAACTTTTATGTTGTGATGATTTAACCTTTATGTTATGTTGATTTAACTTTTATATATAAATATCATAACATTTATTTACTTAAAGAATAACATAAAAGTTGTGTTAATATAACATAAATGTTAATATTATTATGCGTAAATGTTGCATTATTACAACTTAAAGGTTTACAGTGTGTTAAAACCTTAAAATTATATACTTAGAATTATTTCAATCATATAATATAATTGAAAACTTTTATATTCTTATAACTTAACATTTATGTTATATTGATATAATTTTTATATACAACTATCATAACCTTTGAAAAATATAAAAGTTATATTATTATAATATAAAAGTTAAATTATTATAACATTAAGGTTAAATTATTATAACATAAAGGTTTAAAAGGTAATATATATTTATCTTACTCTGTAAAATATTAAACCATCATGATAGAAAGGTTATGCGTATATATCATAAGGGTTATGTAAACATAATGAAAATGTTAGGCGGGTATAACTAAAAGGTTAAGCGAAATAACTAAAAGGTCATGGAGTGAAATTAGGGTTTGAGTGCGATTTGGGGGTGCGTGTCAGCGCGTGGGGCGCGTTCCAGCGCGTTTTGGGCGTGAAAATCACCTCCCAGGTCATATGACCTGAATTGCATAGGTTATAACCCATGCACTTGCTCTATAGAAATAATTGTGTTAATTTAATTATTTTATAAAATCCCTCTCAGTTTTCACAAAATATAGATGATCTTAATTAAAAAAACAAAAGTAAACCAAACAGTACCTTGACTTTTTTTCAAAAAAAAAAAAAAAGTTGGACGAGTTCGGAAGAATTGATTCGAACTTGACCATGACACAAAATCCTGATCATTATAGACTAAAAACCACACAATCTCGTTATTACATAATCGTTCATACAATGTGTACCTAAAATGGTCTTCATTTTTTGAAGGTAAATAAATATCACCACACCAATGCGCAATAAATAAATGAGGTGTGTTGAGAGAGAGAGAGAGTGTGTGTGTGTGAGGGCTGCGGGTAAAGAGAGAGGCGCGCGCTTTTCATAGCAACTAGGTTTTCTTTTATTTTCTCCACCACTCTCATTCTAACTCCTTTTCCTATTCACAAACACCTTCTTATATCCTTGCTATATCGGAAATTTCGTCGCAATCTCAGCAATTTTCGGGCCGCCACCGGAGAATCGGAGCTACGTACGTGTTTTTTTTTTTTTTTTTTGTGTTTTTTGAGGTTGCATTTCATTTATTGAAGCATAGGAACTGGTGAGCTAATTTGAATGATGAATAGACGTTATAAACCCTTGATTTCATTTTTCGTTTCGTTGGGTTCAAGAGTTATATTACACGTTGTTTTATTTATTATCTCGACCTATTTATGAGCTGTTTTACAGGCGATTTTGGAGTAGAGTTTGGATTATCTTTCTTTTTTGAGCAAAAAAATTTCAACTTTTGTGCTTCTTTAAGTTGGTTAGTGAGTTTTCTGATTATTTTTGTGTGTAATTTAGTATAGAAGCTAACTTTTGTCTTTAGCAAAGATGTGAAGGTAACTTCAAGTTCAGATATTTGATTTGAATATAATAGTAGATTTTTTTTTTCTCTTCCGGTTCTGATAAGATTTTTTCTTATTATCGGTTTTGAATTGAGTAATCTGGAAAAATGTTTTATATTGCTATTACATTATGATTGTTGATGTCATGCTTACCTGAGATGTAATCGAGGACTCGTCTTCTAGCATTTGAAATAATTGTATTATGTATAAATGTCCAGCTTGAAGAAGATAATATCAGGCTTTATGGCAGTTTTACTATTTTTTAGTATGCATATGGTATTTTACTTTTTTCTTCTGATTTTCTAACTTAATTTGCTGGTCTGTTATTTCAACGGGAATTAGGACTTCTGTGAGCACTGTATTCTAAGAGTGCCAGGATGCAGGCTTGTGGTGGATCTGCGATGATCAACTCTATTCAGCAACCAGTTGGGACCAAGGCATCAGTTTTTCCTTCGAAATGGGTTGGTATCAACGGATGCCCAAATCATGTTAAATTGAGTTCATTCAAGCCTTGTAGGTCGTCGTCTCAACTTGAAGGGAGCTTAGTCACTGGGAGGCCACCCTCTTCTGTGTCTGTTCCCATTCCTGAGATCAAAGGTATTGTTTTGAAACCGTAGAAGCTTGTCTGTCATATGGGTTTTATAATATATGTGGGCATACTGTGGAATATGTTGTGTGTTTGTTTAATTTCAATATCTTCAATTGCACTGTGTTTGTAATTTTTGTTATTCCTCTGATCTGCATGTGGTTTTGTGATGATATAGACAACCAGTGCGCTCCCATCTATAATGCATAATTTGTGGCCCATTTCTTAAATTGGTTTAATTTTGTAGTTGTAAGACCATTCTCTAAGACGAACTGAAATGATTAGGTGCTGGAAGTGGCTTTGTGGATCATGGCTTGAGCGAAGCTGATCCTGAAGTTCGCTCCATTATTGACAAAGAGAAGAATCGTCAATTTAGAAGCTTGGAACTTATTGCTTCAGAGAATTTCACCTCTCGAGCTGTGATGGAAGCAGTTGGTTCTTGCCTTACTAACAAGTATTCTGAAGGATTACCTGGAAAAAGGTGAGTAATATGCATACGAGGGGAACAGGATGAATGCAGAAATACTGAAACATTTGATTTGGAATTATCTTTATCTCTACCAGCATCAAATTTATGAAATTCTCTTATACCTTAGATATTACGGTGGCAACGAGCACATTGATGAACTTGAGATTCTATGTCAAGAGAGGGCTCTGGCAGCTTTTAATTTGGACTCAAAAACATGGGGCGTAAATGTTCAGCCACTATCTGGTTCTCCTGCTAATTTTGAGGTTTACACAGCAATTCTTAAGCCACATGACCGGATAATGGTAATATTGTGCTCTCCAGTCATTTGCATCATGATTTGACATATCTGGAGGTAGCATCTTACTCTGATGATTTCAATTGATTTCAGGGTTTGGATTTACCTCATGGTGGACACTTGTCCCATGGGTTCATGACTTCCAAGAGACGGGTCTCAGGCACCTCTATCTACTTCGAATCCATGCCCTATAGATTGGATGAGTCTACAGGTCTCCCAGCTCTTTCATTATCATGGCCTAGGGTTGATTTGCTTTCGCATATTAACTGCAACCTTTTCTGATTAAAAACTTGTCAATGCAGGCCTTGTTGACTATGACATGCTTGAGAAAACTGCTACCCTTTTCCGTCCAAAACTTATTATTGCTGGTGCGAGTGCTTATCCTCGCGATTTTGACTATCCTCGCATGAGAAAGGTACAAGTTTCCATGCTTATTTCCTATTCAAAATACTTTTAATACCATGCTCTTCTTGTATCCTATATAATGTCAGTGTCTAACTATTTCTTCTTGTACGCCTTAAAGATTGCAGATGACGTTGGTGCTTTTCTTATGATGGACATGGCTCATATCAGTGGACTTGTTTCCGCATCTGTTGTTGCTAATCCTTTTGAGTTCTGTGACATTGTAACAACAACAACACACAAGGTTTATTTGATTCCTAGCTTGTCTTTTTATATTTACAAACTTGACGCTACAAACTTGATAGAGTGTTGTCTTTATCTTTAGTCACTTTGATGAATAAGGTGCTTTATGAGTTTCTGTTGCACCTTCATTCTTGTACAGCTGAATGTTCATTTTGGGACCATGACCTGGATATGTTTCTCTAGTCTCTCAGGGGTCCTCGAGGTGGCATGATCTTTTTCAAGAAGGACCCTGTTCTGGGAGTTGATCTCGAATCTGCAATTAACAATGCTGTTTTCCCTGGTTTACAGGTCCGTGAATTGTCTGGATACTGGAATCTATGTCTCTGAAACGGTTTCTCTAAATATAACTTGTTTTCTGGTTTACCAATTCACTTGTTACTGTCAACAGGGAGGTCCACATAATCACACAATTGGGGGGCTTGCTGTTAGTCTAAAGCATGCCAAATCTCCAGAATTCAAGGCTTATCAGAACAAGGTACGAGGAGTTACTTTTGGTTACTCGTGTCTCTGCTTAATTTGACACAATTATTTTATGCTGTAGGTGGTCTCTAATTGTAGAGCTCTTGCTGCCCGACTAATGGAGTTAGGTTACGATCTTGTCTCTGGGGGTAGTGATAACCATTTGGTTCTTGTGGATCTTCGCCCCTTAGTAAGCATACAACTTTCAACTTTATCTCTCTCGTTTTATATCTCGTGTACAGGCAATTTCTTCTAGTAGTTGACTGATTTCTTAAATTCTTGACTGCTAGTTAGAGTATCGTTGCCATTTAACCAGCATTACTCGAGTTAAATAAGCTGTGCTTTCTAAATAGGGCATTGATGGTGCTAGAGCGGAGAAAATTCTTGACATGGCATCTATAACCCTCAATAAAAACTCTGTGCCTGGTGAGTATTTACAACTTTGTATTCTTGTATCGTGTGGTACTAGAGATGGTGAGCAGCCAGCAGGGCCATCTATAATCGCCTTCTAGCCTGTATTTTTTATTCCATCCATCATTGCAGCCGAACCCTATTATTTTAAAGGTTAAATTTCGGACTGGCTAAATCGTGAACTGTTAAGCTATTTGAGCTGGGCCAATTAGGCTCAGCTTTCTCAGTCTATCAAATGAAAGATCTAGCTCGATCCTATTTTCCATCCTGTTTGGGGTGGCCCATCAGCCTAGTCCATGTGGTATTCAAACTTGTATTTGAGGCACTGTATATATTCATGTACTCATGCCTCTTTTCGTCATATAGGTGACAAAAGCGCACTAGTACCTGGTGGGATACGTATTGGTTCACCAGCCATGACTACAAGAGGCTTTGGTGAAAGGGAATTCGTTGCAGTTGCAGACTTCATACACGAGGGCGTGCAAATCACTCGAGAAGCAAAGAGGACTGTTACGGGCACTAAGCTCCAAGATTTTATGAAATTCGTGACATCTCCGAGCTTTCCATTGATCGATCGGGTGTTGGATCTGCAAAGCAGAGTTGAGGCACTGACAACCCAGTTCCCTATACCAGGCTTGTGAAAGCAAATATAGTGTTGAAGCTTGACAGTTAGATATCTGTTTGCTCTCTTTCATAAGTCAGTTGATGAAACAACTTTCACAATGTTGTTTGTTTGCAAGTTTGTAGAACTTTCACAAGACTGTTTCAATATCTTTGTCCTAAAATTTTGCAACTCTCTCAGACACATTGCCTAAATTATTGAGAAATGTGTCTGAAGCTAAACTAGATTTCACAATTTTTACTGTGGCCATATAGATGTTATGTCTGGTTACTACACTTGATGCAAGTACAAAATCTATTGTAAATTTGCGTATATGATATATTCCGAATACATGTGAATGGATTTTATTGATAGCTATAATATCTTTAAAATGATGTTTTCTGAATAAAGCTATCTACTTTTATTTTCGTTTATACCACAAAAAAATAAAATTATATCAATTTAAAAATGTTGAGTTTTAAAAAATTAGAATTTTATATATTTGTTATAGGACCTAAAAACAATTCAATGACCAAAACCAGTAATAAGTATTCACCTAACAAAATACTCCACAAATGAAACAAAATTAGAGAAACTAAGAAAATTTCAATCTATGTCAAATTTCCTCGGAGATTCTTATTTCCATCTATTTCTTCCATCCAAACATAACCTAAGCAAATTTCAAATCTATCATAATACAAAAACATTTAGCATAGCTTAAAATCATAAGGCAAGGCAAAACTCAAAGAGGATAAAAGCACATATGAAAAAAGCAGTATCCTGCATCCATATGCCATGACATTGTTTAAACTTCAACAATTTATGTTTCGAAATGCATATAAAAAAAAAGGAAATGAACCTTTATCAAAGAAGTACTTAATAGGACTTGGTTGCAAGAAACAAGGCCAAATTATTTCGAGGACAATGATCATCCTATGTTTCCATATCATCATCCTCGGATGAAATGTCGATGACCACCCTCTCACGATGGGTTCCATCACCAGAATCTCCAGAAACGTCAAGCTTGAGTTGCTTGACACGCGGTCCCCCCACACCACTTAGAGCCTCTTTGCGCTTTCTACCACCATCTGTGTTTGAGCTCATCAAGCAGAGACCACCTGGAGATTCATTGTTCGTTGGATCATGCATTTCTTGGTCCTCGACTGCATCAGGTATGTTAAGATCAATTGTTTCCTCATATGAAGATGAATCACTCTCAAGGTTAAATATGCATGCCACTGCTTTATCGTGAAGCACAGCCATGGTGCTGTCAAAAACCGCAATCCCTTGATCTTGAAGGATCAATAGCCAATCTGCAAAGCACAACTCACAGTCACACATCTCAGGTTCGACAATTTATAATTTATAGGGAATGGGAGCGGAGGTCCAATATTAGATTTTCCTGTAATGTAAAGGAATAGTAGCTCAAGCTGTAGGAAACCAGAAATCGAGTGAATAAACAACTCACGGGTGAGAGCTATAGGGGTGGTGATTTCAGGTATAGCATTTTGGTCCACCATTCCAGCTTGACCATGCACCCACTTAATCAACTCAGCCACCAATTGAGATTCACGGAAAGCATCAAGGTAAGAAGCGACCCTTTCTTCATCGGCTGTAGCCCTGAATTCAGCAAAATTCACATTCATATTGTAGATATTGTTTAGTATGATGCATAGTGGGCTATGGTACTAGTCTAGTACCTAGCAAACTCAATGGCATGGTGAGCAGCTAACACCCATACAAGAGCCAACTTTTTTGAGTGACGAACATCAGGCTGGACCCATCTCCCAGAATAAAATGTATAGTCAATCAAAATAACAGCATCATACAATGCTTTTTGTAGAAGAACTGCATCTGCGGGACTCTGCAGAAAGTATAGAATTAGCATAATTGAGCCGAAAATCTTATGTTAGACTTTTACCAATATTTCATTTATACTCAGCCAAAATCAAAAGTCATGAATAAATCCCATATAGAGTTTATCTCCTGAAAAGATAATACTAAATTTACCCTCTTGAAATGTTTCTAAAGGTAAGAGTTCATACAAAATCCTGGCTATTGAAATACTGAATTAACATACCAGTGACGCAGCAATGGGCAAACTGGGCTCCAACAGCATATTGAGCAGCAAATCTGGTGAGGAGAAACATACATCAGTTAGCATTCGAAGTGAATTTGTTGAAATACATGGCCTTTGAGTTGATATGGTAGGAGTGTAATTTTTGTCATGAAAGATAGAACTAATTATATGATTTGACACTTTTAATAGTACACTTATATACTGATCTTCAAAATAAATTAAGAAAATTGACACCATGCCTGCTAACGCAGGAATGTTTACAGTGGACAAGAAGAGACCATATTTTGTTGTGTACAGAACCATAAAATAACGTATAAAGAATGTGCTACAAGATGAACAATGTTATCTATGTAAAAGATGAGATGAAAATGCTAGTTAGTGTTAGCCCTCCTTTTATGGATATGAGAATGTAGTCCACATATCCGTATTCATTCAGGCTGAGACAGAGTATAGTAGTAGATGTCTGACAAATGTATGGCTCAAGTACAGAAACAGGGGAAGATGGCTTCTAAGTACAGTTAATATGGCACATGTGAAGCAGACAATTGTAGATCAAGTTTAATGGGTTGATAGGTTTGTTACTAAGCTGGGAATAATATCCACCCAAAATATGGTAATCTACAGATTCTACATCAACACCAACAACATCAACAATTACAAATTACAACTTATTCCCATTAAATCCTACTTGATGAAATTCAACCCAATAAATACTTTCTCCAACCACAATTTCCATTTTCAGAGTTGATCTAAAGAAGCGGCAAAAATCTGCCACAAAGTAATTTCACATAATATCATGGACAGTGGAGTATTCAATCAATTCAATCTAACACTACTCCAATTTAAAATCATGCAAAGGTTATGTCATGCTAAACTCAACAAAAAACACATGAGGGGTGACAAAAACAGAATAGAACAAGTAAAAGTTGGCAATCTTTAACCAACAGGACCTAAGGGCATCTAAAGTGGACTCAAAAACCTCAACTAAACAGCAAAATAGAATACATGCTCACCCAGAAAGTAGAAATTTCGAAAACCCTTTATTGTCTGAATGGCTAACTTTAGCATCTCTCTCTGCAATCCTTCTCTATCAATTCCTGGAGAGATTTTCAGACACAACCTCAACAAAAGAGCCTCGTTCATAACAACCCCAGCCAAGTACCCTGAGCATGTGGTGACTTCCCGTTGAAACTCATTACTTAGAGTAGGAAAGAAAGATGCCAAGATATTTCTTTTGTTGCGATCCCTGATATGATCCACAGTCCAAACCCTTATTAAATCCACAATATTTTCCCCTAAACTATCTGACACACGATAACCTTCATGCTCCAAACATTGAGAACAGCAAATGCTAATGTAACTCACTATTCCGTCTACAGAAATTCCAATCTCCTCTCTAAGGGATGGATCTATCGCTGAAAATTTAAGGTCTAGGTGATACAAAAGATAAAGGACAGGAGCAATCACAGCCACCTTTTTTACCATACTGCATGAAGATGAGCATGAATATAGTGTTTGCAACAATTCCTGAGCGACAAAAAGTTTTGCCGGAGGCATCAGCATTTTAGGTTTACATCTGTGAAATTCAACCGCGCCATAAAACCACATAAATTCAAGAGGCGGATCTTTTTTGATTTGAACCAACCTCTGAAATGCAGATACCCAATTGGACAAACTTGAATTGCCTATAGGATACTCACGTAAGAAGTAACGGACTAATTGTTTGAGTAAGTAAGATTCCAGTCCGATCTGACCATTCCTCAAATCAATGGCTGTAGCATCCATGTTAATTGAGGGGGTGAACTAGGCTTGACTCTTGAGATAACAAATATGGAGCAATAGCTCAATACAACTTTTGTGTGTGTCAGGAAAAGCAGCCTGAAAGTTCTGCCATGATATATGATGAAGAGTCAACTTTCGCCATTAATAAATTGAAGATTAGATTTTGAAGTTCCTTCACAGATTCACCTAATATTTAAAGCGACATAAATTGAAGGCAATCTGAAGATTACTCAAACCGTGTATAGATTGCAGTATTCGTATTTCATCATTAAATGTATTTTTCCACCCTTGAAAACACCAAACTCGGGATAAGGACACATTAAATGTGCACCAACGCAAAATTATGTATTACAATCAAGGTTGAAAATATCACTAGCGGTAGAAATATTAATACTTTGATTTTACAAGAATACCGGTTGAGATATCGACATCGGTATAATATTGAAAAAAGTGATGAAAATTATATTAAATAAATCAAAAATTAACATGAGATTTGGCAGTGTATTATAACAATTTTTTATCCATAAATGTAAAATACTAACAGATTGGTAAGTTCATGACAGACATATAAATCATAAACTATAAGAATAATTTGTATTACAACAATAAATTTTCAAAATTAACTAATATGTGAATGATGTCCTATTTAGTTCAAACATAATAATACATAATCTGGGATTTGATTAAAGATGAACCATTCAATTTGTTTGGTAAAAACAACAAATTTCCGAACTTTTCAATCAATATTAATACTTACCGATATTTCTACTTATAATTAATATTGTGATTGATACCAATATTACCAAAATCATGTGAAAAAATAATTAGCCTTGTTTTGACATCAAGATGCCCCAAAAAAACCAAATTCGACAATTTTTTTTTTCAATCATTGACTACAACAAAAAAATTCTTATAGCATTCTATAATATCATTCTATAAGTATATGCCCTAGGAAAAACAAATGTTGAACTACTTAGGCAAGCATCAGGCTTTTTCCTATAACCAACTTTTTGAAACCATAGGATTTGTTTTATAAGAATAAATAAATATTGAGATGTCGAATTGACACTGTAGCACATCCTATTTCCAACCACATATTATGCTGGACACAATACAGCTACTATGCCCCTGCCAATTTCCATTTAACCCTATGAATACATTTTTAGGGCCACTAACTGAGGGTGTATCGGTGTCCTAAAATAAACCACCCAAAAATTAATAATACTTTGTACTGGTTATAAAGCAAGTATAACATTGGATATCCCTATAAATTCCCGTTTTGATCTTTTGTTGTACCAAATGGAATACATATTTTGCATTATATCCAGTGAGTGGACCTTAGTTGAAATGCCAAATTCTCCGTAGTTTTTCTATGTCTTCTTTGACTTATGAAAATTCCACCTACAAGACAACCTATACTTTAATATGTAGTATGTGTTTAGAAAGTCATTTCAAATTATGAGTTGGGTAATTTAGTTTAAGTGAACTTTTAGAATATTAATTTGTCTTAAATTTCACTTTGGAGAAGGTCAAATTTATGGTTTTTTAAACTTGTTAGAGGTGCAGAGGTGATCCTGGCACCCAAGATGCAAAAATTGAAAAATAAAATAAAATCTTAAAAAATTGAAATGTGCATATATTTTGCAAAAACAGTAATATTAACTTGTTTGGACAATCTTAAATGTCAAGGAAACCCAAGCTCCCTAGTGTATTTCCCTCTTAAAATGTTCTAATCATTCTCTTATGTTTTCCTTAAGAAAAATCATCTCTAGAATCTGAAAAGGAGTCTTAAAAATGTGTTTGGGGTTTGTGGTTGAGCCTGTCTATAAGAGGCACGCTCAACAACACAAAATTGGTATAGGAGGCACCAGAAGGTGTGTGTCTGCTTCATTCTTGTAGAGGTGTGCACTACAGACTGCATCCTAAGGCATGCCTCTAATGACCGCAGGTTTTAGGTATTTGTTCTTTCACTTCTCTTGAATGGACACTAGAATACATATATGTCAAATGATGACAAGACTTGTCACTTTTGTAATGTCCATACTTAGTAGTTATTTCAAACAAGAATTTTATTCAGAAGTGCTCATCAACATGTCCATAGCATTTACTATAGTGTTAATATAAAAGACAACAGTTTATTGAGTTTCTACTCTCCCTTTCCATACAAAATTGCTTCATTATCTAGCTCATGCATATAAAAATTGGATTCCAAAAAACTAAAGTCCTGCTTATAAAAAAAATCCATCGAACTGAAGTACAGAATTTCTCTTCGGATAATGAAATGCCTTCAGGTCGTTTGAAAATTATGCTTCCACAAAGGAAATTACCTTTTGAATACCACAACCACATTGAAGCCTTAACAGAAGCAGTATGATATGATTGATATTAGGTTAAAAGGTTCAACACGTAAGTATAGCACTTAAGAGTGATGAGAGACGATCGATAGAGTAGTCAAAAGAATTCTCACCTAAAAAGTGGCGATTCCGGAACCCCTTGATTGTCTCGACCGCTTCATCCCGTGTACTTTTCAGATTATCCTCTTTACACATTCCAGAATTAATACTCAGGTACAGTCTCAGAAAGAACACTTCACACAGAACAATTCCAACCAGTTGCCGTATCCCAGTCCGAGCATTCATGCCCTTCCTAGTTCCATCAGTCAGAAGAGGAAAAAAAATCTTCAAAGTTTCACCAAAATTGCAACTCCCCCCACCTCGATCAGTAGTCCAAACCCGAATCAAATGCTCAAAACAAACCACCACATTATCACACTCAACATCTTCATTGCCATAATCATAAACCCCAGCAGACATCATAACATAGCTAACCACATTCTCTACCAATTTGCACACCTCCATCTTCTCACACATCTCACTCTTCCTAGTATCACACACAACACTGTACAGATCATATAAAACAGGAGCAAGCAACGCAATCTTCTTCGATGCGCTGCTTAAATTAGAACACGAAATCAGTAAGTTCAGCAAATCTTTAGCTATCAGCACTTTGTTGGAGCGATTGTTCCGGGGGCTCAATTTCGCAGCGTGGAACGTAACTGCAGAGTAAAACCAGGTGATTTCAAGCGGTGGATCAAGCATTGTTTGGATTAAACGGAAGAAAATCGACTCAAAAGGTGAAAAATCAGTGCTGCCACAATCATATGAAGTTAAAAAGTGCTTGATCGATTCTTTCAACAGCGACTCCTGATTCTGAATCTGAGGGTTCATCTCGATCGGAAATGGCAACAAATGCGTGGATTCAACGTTGAATTGATGCAATTTCGAATGCATTGAAGATGAGAATTGGGGGTTTAAGATTTGAATTCAAGTTTTAAAACCCTAACAAAGACGCGGGGCCAGGAGGGAAATTTTTGGGGTCTTTCTTAAATCTTAACGGATCAATATTTTGAAACGCATTTTTCTATAATTAATTTTCCATGTTTCATTAAATAAATAATTAAGTACACCTCTTTCCAACAAAAATAAAATAGTGCACAAATAATTATGTCATTCAAAGTATTCAAATTTTTTAGACTACACGGGGTTTTTCTTTTATGGGTCACCATCTAGTTAAAAATAACTATAATAAATATTTCATTTATTAAATATTTATATTTAAAGAAATCATTAATAACTTTTATTTTACATTTATTAATAAAAAAATTAAAAAATATTAATATTTTATTATATTTAATTTTATATTTATTATATAGAAACTCAAAAGAAAAAAATAAATATATAAATCTATCTATATATTTCTAATAATATAATAATAGATGAAAAGTTGAAAATATTTACAAAAATACTATTTTCCCCACAAAAGTGTCACGTCAACAATTGTTTTTTATTTTTTTATTTTGTATATTTAATACATTCAATTTATAATATATATATTGTATTAGTTTATTCTTATTTTATTAATATTAATTAAGTTAATTTGTTTGAATAATTTATTAAATACCAACAATAGATATTCTTCAAACAATAATTTGAATAATAAATATTAATTTGTTAAAGGATAATTGATATCATATATAATATAAATTAATAAATAAGTATACACTATTAAAGATGTGTGTATATACATACATGTATATATAATATGTATTTGGTGTGAAATTAAATGTCATCATAAGTATTTTTAAATTAATATTTTTAAGTGTCACATTAACAAAAAAAAAATTATTTGCATTTTTTTACTATTTAATCCATTTGATTTAGTAATATAAATATTGTATTAATTTATTCTCATTTTGTTGATCTTAACTAAATTAACTTTTATTGAATGATTCATTAAATACAAACAATAGATATCCAAACAATAATTTCAATATTAAATATTAATTTGCATGAAGATAATTTATATCATATTTAATGTAAATCAATAAATAAATATTAAAGATTTGTGTATATACATATATGTATATATATAATATGTATTTTGTCTGAATTATATGTCATCCTAAATATTTTTTAAATTAATATTTATATTTAAAAATACATAATATCATTCAATATGTTATTCTTTATCAATATATTTTAATGATAAATTGAGATATTGTTAAGTATACAATTATAAATATTTCATAATTATAAATAAAACTTTCGTCTTTTACTTTACACTTAAGACTTCGTATATTTTTATATGAGAGTGCGTTGTTAAATGGCTCGGCTGATTATTTAAATTATATGCTTAATTTCTAATTATATTGTCATCATCATAATCACAAGTACTACATTTCGATTTTGTGTTGGACTTGAATTATAATGATCAATGTCGTGCTATATGAGTGTGACACTGTCTCACGAATATTTTTTACCTATAACTTACCCTTACCGTTAACAATTCATATAAAAATTTGTAGATTCAATTTAATGGTAATAAGAATTCATCTCACATAAACTCTCTCACGTGAGTTTGTATATGATTTTTTCTCATTTTACAATTTTACACGTGTATATATAGTATAGTAATGTATAAAATGTCATTGTTGCTGGATGATAACTAGTGACAAAAATGTATAAAATTTTCAATTTTGATTTAAAGATCATGATTCATACTTGTGTTTTTAGTATTAACTAGTAGTGTACATGTGCGTTGCACGGTGTGTTATATATATAATTATTAAAAAAATATAATAACATATAAAATGTAATGATTATTATTTTAACAAAAATATATTGATATTTTTTTAATTTGTATTAGTATAAAGTTAGGTATTTTAATTTTAAATTTATGCCATTATAAATAATTATATTCGAAAATATTAGAAATTTGAAATATATAAAGTATATTAATCTATGGATTAAACAAACAAATTAAAAAAATTTGTGTCAGAACATTACATGGGTAGTGAAATTTTAAAAAATAAATTTAATATCAAAAAATAAGTTATATGTATTAGAAACGTTATGGTTTAAGTATTGAGATAAATAAATTTATATTTTATTGGCATTTATAACTATAAATATACACATATTTTAATAATTTTTTTTGGTTCAACGCCACGTATAACTCATTTATTTTAAATCAAATAAAAAATTATATCAACTTATCAAATACATGAAAATCTCTCTTGCTATCTATTTAAATGAAACAATTCAAAATTGGACTTAATCTACACATTTTGAATAAAAAAATTATGAATAATAATTATAAGATTGATAAGTCAATATATCAGGACTAAGAATGATAAAATTTTAATTTGTGAAAAACCAGAAAAATTACCTCTGTCCAATCCCTTATGTCACTTCAATTAATCAGAATATAAATATAAATAAAATTTGACAATAAATAAATATAAAATAAGAAAGATAAAATAAAATATTTGTATATTTCAAATGAATAAGTTGGTTAACTTGCAATAATAATTTTAATCTAATTTTTTCTATTTGATATGTTTTATATGTGTAATCTATTAGGTACACCTATAATATTTTTTTATTTCTATATTTTAATATCAATTTACAATAAATTAATATTATATATCATAAAAACGTTTAAAAATGAAAAATCATTGAAGCCAACACACATACATTTCCATATTTCAGTTTGATAAATTTTATATGAATATTAAATTTAAGATCATTAAATAATGATTGATTTTATATATTATATATTTAAAATTGATTTAAAATAGGGTAAATTACAAAAAACAACCCCAACTATCGACTTTTTAAAATTGCAACCTAATCTTTTTTTTTTTTTTAAGATTGCCACCCAGTCTTTTCCGGTTATTGTTCCGGCAAAGGAATTAATTTTTTTCACTTTGCAACCCAAACTTTAATTTTTTGTCCAATCGCAAATCATGATTTTTTTTCGCTTCACACCTTTATGTTATATATATGAGTGTGACATTTATTTATATAAGTGTGATCGATATTCATAAAATAAATATCAAGGAAATATTGGTCAAAATTGGTGAAATATATGGAATATCAATAAATATCGAGAAAATATCGGAATATATTGGTAAATATAGGAAAAATAACAATAAATATATGTACCCATATTTCCATCGATATCGATATTTTCACAATATTTCCGTGAATTTAAGTTACCTATATTTTCACCGGAATCAAAATTTTCATTATTGGTTGCAATTTGATAAAAACACAAAGTTCAGGTTGCAATTAGATTAAAAAAAAACAAAGTTTAGGTTGCAAAGTGAACAAATTAATCTCCATTTTGCCGGAAAATTTGCAATCGACAAAACCACAGAAAGACTGGGTGACAATAAAAAAAAAATAAGGTTGCAATTTGAAAAAGTCGATAGGTGGAGTTGTGTTTTGTAATTTACCATTTAAAATAAGTACTTAAAAATAAGATGAGAGATAATAAATATATAATCTCTTATTTCATCTTATTTATCTATTTATTTTTTTATTTGAAATTTCTATACAATAAATACTAAATTGAGTATCATAATTGATTTCTTAAATTAAATATTTATTTATTTGTATTGAATTTTTTAAAATACAATAAATAGGTTTATTTATTTTTATTTGTATTGAGTTTCTTAAAATACAATAAATATGTTTATTTGTATTTATTTATATTGAATTTCTTAGAATAAATACAATATGAAAGCAATTAATAGGTTCTTAAAATACTAATTATTTAATAGGTAGATAATTTATTGCAGTTATTTTTGGCAGAATATCCTGCTTATATATATATATATATAGAGAGAGAGATTATAGATTAATGAATTTGATGTGTATAATATTGATATATTGTTGTAAATTGAATTATCTTTATGAAAATTAGATTTTATTAGTTATTAAATATTATATTGTCTTATATATACTAAAATTATTCACACTATATATTCAAATAATTAATATTTACCATAATTATATCACAGATCGCGCGATGCGCGGGTGCAAGTACTAGTTTGATTTTAATAGAATTTATACTTCTCAGTTCACATCTTCATAAATTCATGTGTAATTATTCAAACTTTATGATTTGGAGTATGTCTTGTGCAAGGATGAAAATATCGATTTCGTTAAATATATCGGTACCTTAATTTTAAGGAAATATTGATGGATTTATCGGTTTCGGTGGAAATATCGGTACATATATTTTTCCGATTATTACCGATATTTTCCCTATATGTAACGATATTTACCGATATTTAGCTATATTTTCCTAATATTTAGCGATATTTACCGATATTTTCTCGATATTTACTGATATTTTCCCAATATTTATCGATATTATCCAATATTTACCAATATTTCACCGATATGTCCTTTATGTTCATGAATTTTCTTATAATTTTTACCTAAAGTCATCAATATCGAAATCGATACCGATATATAACTAATAATTATTGATATTTCATTTATTTTTTTACAAAGAAATAAAAATATCGAAAGTATATCGTTACACCCGTTTTTTTCGGTCACGTCAAAAAATCGAAATATCGGGGATATATTGGAGATATATCGGAATATTTTCATCTATGGTCTTGTGTGACACTGTCTCACGAATATTTTTTACCTATAACATACCGTTAACAATTGATATAAAAATTTGTAGATTCAATTTAATGGTAATAAGAATTCATCTCACATAAACTCTCTCACCACATAAACTCTCTCACGTGAGTTTTCTTATATGATTTTTTCTCATTTTACAAATTTACACGTGTATATGTAGTAATGTATAAAATGTCATTGTTGCTGGATGATAACTAGTGACAAAAAGAAAAAGGAAGTTGGGGCAATAAAATTAAAAACAAAATCGATAAGTCAATTGGATAAAAGTAATAATAATTGCGAAACTACAAAACAATGTTTGCAGTAATGACCAATAAATAGAGCTGAAATCATTTAAATTTGAAATAACGTAACTTTCTGACATGTATATATAAAAAAAATTCAATTTTGAAGTATTATAAGAATATAAAAACCTGTATAAGCAGTCTCACGAAGAACTTTCGCAAGACGAATCTTTTGAATACATGAATCAAACTCATTTCCACAAATTTATATAAGCTGTAACAAAGTTGTAGGTTGACTCGTCTCACAAAACATGATCCACTCATATAAACTTACTCTAGTAAGAATGGATCAAATTGACCTGGTTAGACCAAGTCTCTGCAAATCAGTCCCAAGTCCAATTTGATATCAAAACAGGTAAAAACAATTCAAAACCATACATTGTTGGATAACTATATGGACTATTAGGATCTAAATATAATAAGTATCACCACATTCATAGCAATGATCTTAGTACATAAATACTTTTTCCACAAGACAATCTTAATGCATACAACACCAGGCATTTTATTCGACTTCGGTACAAGTAAAACAGCCCTATAAAGAGGCTCGAGCAAGAAGGGCAAAAACAGTGGTGATTTGAGTATAGAACTCGGTAGAGGGATAAATTACAACCAGTTTGATTATTTTCGGAAAACACGCAGCCAAACAATGCAGAAAGTGTCTTCATTTGGTCCACCAATGAAGGAAATCCTTGCGCCTATTGATCTTCTTCTGCAGTTGGAGCAGTCCGTAGAGAAGGGCCTCGGCGGTGGGTGGGCAACCCGGAACATAGATGTCAACAGGGACGATCCTATCGCAACCTCGAACAACTGAATATGAGTAGTGATAGTAACCACCACCATTTGCACAGCTTCCCATGGATATAACCCACCTTGGCTCAGGCATTTGGTCGTACACTCTAATCAATAACATTTCGTATAAGTCACAAAAAACCATAGCTTTCTAGAATCATTACAAACAAGATCCTAGTTACATATCATAACTCATCATGCTAGCTAAGGTAGTCTTATATTAAGGGAACGTTAGACAACACTATTTGATGCCCATGTTATGAACTAGCTCATATTTATTGATGTCAATGATGATCAATTATCTGAATAGCTCACCGATCTAAGAAAACAAGAGCACACGTAAAATGAATTTCACACACATTATCATAGGTTGAACTTCAGAAGTCGTACTAATAACCATTTCTCATGTAGAAGTTAACTTAATGTGAAGTTGTAGTCTTGTAGAAGGTTAAAAAAAAACTTAACCCAATTTCTCTTCTATAAGAATCTTAGTATTTTCTCAATTCCACCATTTTCCAGATTCTTTACCCATACATGGACAGAAAAAAACGTTGAGGATTACTAACAAAAAAAAAAAAACCTGCAACCTTGATTCGGCCACCAGTAATAGAATGTCCCTCCGAACACGCATGAAACTTATTCGATCGATAAAGAAGAACAAACGAACAATCTACTACAGCCATTTGAATCTATGCTTTTGAGCAGTACTCTAGTATTCTAAATAAATAGTATGAAGCAAGCATACACCACTCTATCTCTAGAACTTGTCGAAAACTATATTGCATGTGTCCATCCAAATTCACTTATCATATTGATCAACTATCATAATATACGCATTTATGTAATACTACCAAATTATTGTTCACCAAATGCCACAACAGAGATAAAGAAAGACCAATATCTTCTAGCTGAAATATCTATACAGAATATTTGGCAAGTTCTACAATAGAATGACCAATATCAAGTTCAATTGTTAAGTTTCATGAATCAAATAAAAAGGAAAGGATTAAATTCACAACCAATTGGAATGAAAACACAGAGCAACGGAAATAATAGCAGAATTAAAAAATTAAAGCATCAAAAAATGAAAATTCAATCAATCATGGAACACTCACTTGCGTAGAGCAGGCGCCATCTTATTGGTGAGAGTTCCAGCAACGATCATGCAATCGGACTGCCTAGGGCTAGGCCTGAAGATGATACCAAATCGATCCAAATCGTAGCGCGCGGCGCCGGTGTGCATCATCTCGACGGCGCAGCAGGCGAGGCCGAAAGTCATCGGCCAGATAGAGCCGCGGCGGGCCCAATTCATGAGGTCATCGACCTTCGAGATCACGAACTCCGCCGCCTTGGATATGCCGGCGGGGGAGGAGGTCGACGGAGGAGGCGCGGGAGTGTAGGGAGTGGGGGTGGAGGATGCGGCGAGGGAGGGGACGGTGGTGTGGATGGAGGCGAGGGCGGAGCGGTGGTGGTGGAACGGCGTCGTTTGAGAAAGCACGCGGCCGGCGTTTCTAGCCAACTGAGCCATGTTTGATTTTCTCTCTCCTCTTTCTTCGATTGTCAAATAGCGACGAGGGTTAAAAGAGGAGCGAGATATTGAAGGGTATTTTGGTAATTTCGTAAAAGTGGGTGAGGTGGGTTAATTTCGTCCATTTGCTTTCTATATTGGTTTAAATTGGCGGTGCAACTTTGATTACATGGGAGGGTTTTTTAGTGAACGTTAACGTCGTTAAGTCGGTTCTGTTGGGATTATATATAGATTTTTTGTGTGTTAATCGTAAAAGTTATAAATTTCTAAGGATTTAAGATTCATACCCTCGCTTGACCTTGACCCGTTAATCGATTTTTTTTTTTTTTTAAGCCGCAATCCTCTACTCTTTCTTCTCTACATGTATGTTATTTTTCCTGCGTTCTTTTACCCCTTTTTCTTCTCAATCTATTTTCTAATCAATTTATTCTTCCCAACATATTTGTTTATTAATTTTCCTCTTTTCTATCCTCTTAGGGCTCGTTTGGTAGGTGGGTCGGGATTGACAGAGATTGATAAAAAAAGAGGGATTACACTGTTCATGATTATAAATTTATTGTTTGGTATGGATGTTTTGTAGTAGGTTTGATTAAATATTTGTTGTTCGGTATGAATGTTTGGAGGTTTGTTAAAGTTGGTTTATTTTTTATTTTTTATTTGGTATATGGGGTAATATGGATGTAACATTTGAATTTACTAAAATAACCCCCAAACTATAAAAAATATATTTTAAATGGCAAATTTAAATTCAATATACATTGAATTAATGTACAATGAATACTCCATCTTCAACAACAATTCGAACGACCAAGGTAATCGTATACAATAATTTTCCTCTTTTCTTTTCCTCATTTCCATATATTTTGATATTTGATCTCAAATAATAATTTACTGTAATAATTTTAAAATGCTGAAACCAAATATTTCAAACAATATGAAATCATAATATACAGAAAATTCAACAAAGATGATGAAATCTTGATTGGTAGAAATTTTGAGGAAGAAGAAGATGAAACACTTGAAATTATAATGATACCTCTTGAGTATATGAGTACTACATTTATATGTAACAAGTAGTACATTGATAATATCTTACACTAAAAGAAAAGTATACTTTAGAGTATATGAGAAATACTTTTACATATAAAAAGTAATACCTTAATTAATATATTTTACTAAAACAAAGCATACTCTTAAAGTATTAGCCACATACTATTAATGTATTAGTTGTATAATCATAAGGTATTACCTAAGTTACTTTATTTTACCGGAGAAATATATAACTTTAAGAATTATTTGTTAAATGTAAAGGTATACTCATATAATTTAAATGTATCGTTCATGTGGTCAAAAGGTATCCGTGTAATACAGGGTAAGTTTTAATTCCAAAATTAATTTTAAGTGTTATTGAAATGTAAGGTATTGCAGATATAACTTAAATATATTACTTATATACTATAAAGGTATCAATATACGTTTAAGAACTTCAAATTTTAAAAGTGTAATTTCTTCATCTTCTTCCTTGAAAATTCTGCAAACAATGTCATGAAATCAAATTATGAGGAGAATATGATGACATAACCACTAATAATCAATAACTCCCAATAAAATAAATAATCTACAAAGATAAAAGTGTAAAAGAAAAAAGAAGAAAAGGAAATCATAATTATGAAACTGTAACTCAAAGAAAAATCACAAGAAATAGCAAAAGAGAAGAAAATAACATCATATAAGGAAAACTAAGAAAGATGAAAACAAAACGAAGAGTAAGAAGAATGAGAAAAAGTGGAAGATGTAGTCGTGATGAGATGAGAAAGAAGCGGCAAATTGGATGGAGAATAGATAATGCGTGTGAGATAAATAGAAATGAAAAAAATAAAAAAAAAAGAATTAAATTGGGTAGGGGTATGGATCCTATACCCATGTCCCTGGGTACGTAAGTCATACTCTTTAAAGTTTAGTGTCAATCACAAGTTTACAACATGTATTTTTTACTGTAACACATAAAACATTGAGTTTATCACTTGTTTCGATATGAGACATGTTTAAATTTTTCATCATGTACCAAATATCAATGAACCACATAAAAAAAACACGTTGATTAGTTTTGAAGATAAAAACGACTACAAATTATAAATATCTTTTCAATAACAAAACTACTTAATTTTGATATGATATACATGTAGGACATGACATTTTGGTAAGAGGGTCTGATCTCACTTTTTTGGCTCCATTTGTTAAAGTGATGTCTAAATTGTGTAAGTTAATCACCTATATATATTTTAAATACAATTATCATCCACATATATATTTTACAAAGTAACAATGTAAACTAAACTTAAAGTAAATATGAGTTTTGGTCTTGACTGAAACAAAATAAAAATCAAAGAACTAACCAAGTTGCGTAGTGAAAACGACAATACAATTCAAATTTTACCTGATCATATCAACTCTTTAGCTGAATTGTCTCGTGAGTCTCCACATTCTAATAGGATTCGACCCATCTAAAATGGATGGAGTAACATATACATAATTAATCTGAGTTTATTGAAAAAACATCACTAAAGGGTCTATGAACTAAGTTAATGTTGTCGTGGCAAGGATCATGACCACGAGGAAAAATGAGAAAATAAGAGAGAGTGAAAGGAGTGTAGAAATAAAAAGCCCATAATTAGCAGCATATATAAACATGGATAACATAAAAAGATAAAAATATATGAGTAAATTTCATATGAGATCGTTTCACGAATCATTTTATGTGAAGTGGGTCGACTCACAACACACACTTCACAATTCAAATATAAATTTATGAAATTTATTAGGTTAATGGATAAAAATGATCCGTAAAATTTCACGCAATTTTTTTTATAAAAATATTTGCCCAAGTGAAGCATATTTGACAGAATATTATCCATAATATGAACATCATTCCAAGAACAAATAGATGGAATTACATAAAACTTTTTCTTATATTATGACCTTACACCGTTAAAAGGAATTTTTTTAAGGAGGCAAATGCAAATAACGAAAAATAAATGGGGCGAAATGTAAATTTTGCAGAATTTGTCAGGCCATTATCTATATATCTATATAAAAAGAAGACTTTCAATAAAAATAACATAACTAATTTTCCCTCCTAAATTTACATACTATAATTGGAAAGAATTTAGTTACAATAATTTAAAAAATAAAAAATAAAAAGATTTATACTTTTAAGGATTGTAGGGTCCACTAGGTTGGGCTATAGCCTATTGATAGGCTATGTAGATTATTTTTGTTTTTTTTTATATTTATATAAATCACATTCTTTAAATTAAATCATTTTTTATTTAAAATTTTGTTATAATCTATGATATATCAAATTTATCATTTTTGTATCTAGAATTTAATTGTTCATTTTATTTTGTATTCACAATTTTGATAACAAGTGGGGTATAAGTGAATGAATGTATACTTAATGCATATTAAATAAGAAATCATGATTTCAAATTAAATGATTTTTCATTTAGAATTTATGTTTAATATATGATTGATCAGTTTTATCGATTTTGTTATAATTTTTTTATTGTAATTTTTAATTTTTAATTTTAATGAGACCATGAGACAAGTTTAGGGACATAGATTTTTAACAAATCATAATTTCAAATTAAATAGTTTCTTCATCTAAAATTTATTGTTAATGCATGATATTAGATTTATCATTTTTTAAGAATTCTAATTTGTTAATTTACATTGAATCGTAAAAAATAACAATGTATAAATTTGATATTTAAATTTTTGTGCATAATTATATTTAACACTATTAGAAATACAAAAACAAAAGACTAAATTAAACAAAGATTAGGAAATAAAAAATAAAATTTAAAATACTAAATTTTAGACTTTTGGAGAAATTAATTATAATTGAAAACATTTTTATATAATTGTTTGGTTTATTTGTCAATTTAAGTGAGTTCAATATTCAGTTATCTACGTTATTTGAATATATATAGCAGTATATTAAAGTATTTATATCTTTTCTTTAATTAACTATAAATAATTAAGTTATTGGTTAGACCGAAAATTTCAAAAAAAATTATAATTGTGAACGTTAGGGAATATGCAGTTTTGTCAATAAAATTAATCACTAATTAAGCATGCATCAAAAAATACAATAATATATTTATCATGTCACTTATGTCTATATTATAAACTGCAACATGCATAACATATCTTTAGGAGTTAAAAATGTTTTTTTTAATATCACTATCAGTTTAACATCCATAACACAATAAATGTTTCTCATTACTAAATTAAAATTTTTTTTTTACAAAATTGATTAGTGTATAAAATTGGTGTCATTTTTAACAACTTCATATTTTAAATATAGATTTTATAATTCATTGTTCAACAAAAATATAAATTTATATATTATTATTTACATTAAAAAAATATTTAAAATGAGAAATAGTAGAGATAAAATGTCTAAATTCTTATTGATATATAATTTAGGTTACGATAATACTATCACATTATATTATTAAAAAATTTAAAATTAATAAATTAAATTACAAACCTGCATCGCACGGGTATAATTCTAGTTTTCGTAAAAAAATCTGAGTGGGTCCATCATCGTGTCGCCGAGATATAAATCCAATCTGTCATCTAATCCTCTATCTTTCTCAATCTAGGGTTTTTGCAGCCATTTTCGCTCTCCTGTATTTGCCCATACGATTCACAGTAATGGCGGATGAGGGGGTATACTCTGCAGGAGGCGAATCCAACAAGCGCAAGTACGAGGATTCGCCGACTTCGGTGGGCCGTAGAGCGAGTGGGTTTTCGTCGCTTCCCGATTCCGCCGCGCCTCCGACGTACAGTACGGTGCCGCCGGTGAACGAGATCGAGCTGGCTAAACAGAAGGCTCAGGAGATTGCTGCAAGGCTTTTGAATAACGTTGATCCTTCTAAAAGAGCGAGAGTCGAGAACGGGGCTGGTGTTGGCGGTGGATTTGATTCTATTGACTCAGGTTAAGGTTTATTTGTGCATTTACCTAAATCTATACGAAGTTTCTAGTGTTTTTATCCATTTGGCGATCATGTGTTTAGCACCCTTCATCTCGCAAATTAATCTTAAATTCACCCATAGTTTGTCTGTTTTTTTACTGAGCGCACATAACTTTGTGAAATAATCGATTTGAAGAAAAAGATTTATATCCTAAATCAGGTTTCAATGGCTAAGTGGTGATTTTCCTAGTAGCAAATTATACACTAGTACACTGCTTGAAGCTTAGAGTTCTGAAATTACTATGCACCGGTTTGCTTTGTTCAGAGAGTTTGTTGAGCTGTTCTTAGTTTCTTAGCAATTCTCTTTACTTAAATTTGTTTATTTGTGAAACACTTGTACTTTTATGCACTTTTCTGCAGTAATTGAAATGAGGAAATAAGAGATGGAAAAACTTTTCTGTTATCTTTGGATGCAGGTATTACTCAGAAACATTATGGGGGTTTGGGTCTTGGTGGTCCACCACAAAGTGGATCATATGGTTATCCAGGTCCAAGCAAGAAAATCGAGATACCGAATGGAAGGGTTGGTGTTATAATTGGCAAAGGTGGCGAGACTATCAAGTACCTTCAACTTCAGTCAGGAGCTAAGATTCAGGTCACAAGAGACATGGATGCAGATCCTAATTCTGCCACTAGAGGGGTTGATCTCATGGGAACTCCAGATCAAATAGCCAAGGCTGAGCAATTAATCAATGAGGTTCTTTCAGAGGTACTATGCATACTTGCAATCTATTTTATATCATAAAATAGATTTTATTATATCTCATTGCACTTTACCTTTTATTTACCATAAAGATGCTTCTGGCCTACCTGTTGATATTTGTTAGTTTTTTGCTGGTTAGCCCTCTGAATGTGGAGGTTTGGTATAGATATGCAATGAAATGCCAGTACTAACAACTTGCCATTTCAATTGGACAGGCCGATGTAGGTGGTTCTGGCATAGTTTCTCGTAGGCTAACTGGGCAGCCATCTGGAGCTGAGCAATATGTGACGAAGATCCCCAATAATAAGGTATATCTGATAATGTCTATTGGCTCTGTTAATTGTATACCATACCGTTTTCATTACTGCAAGTAATATTTTCAGGTGGGACTTGTTATTGGTAAAGGAGGTGAAACGATTAAAAATATGCAAGCAAGCACCGGGGCTCGTATACAGGTATAACCTGCCTGTAATTTTGATATCATACCTGATGTAGATAACTGAAGAGCATTGCTATTGTTTGTTTTTCATTGAAATAGAATCACAGATACACATGAATTTATTTCTAAGTCATAATTCAAGTACTTATTTGAAAAACTACAGGTTATACCTCTGCACCTGCCACCTGGTGACATGTCAAAAGAGAGAACATTACAGATTGATGGGACAAGTGAACAAATTGAAGCTGCAAAACAGTTAGTTGATGAAGTTATCAGTGAGGTTTGTTCAGTGGTTGTTGTTAATTTGTTCATACTATTTGGTGTGTTATATTTATCTTCAGTAGAAAGTCTGCCTGAACTACAATATGTGTTGGCCTTTTAGTGGTTTGCCTCCATCCTTTGTGTGTATGTTGTTTCAAAATGGCTATTTCTGACCATATTGAGAATGCGTAACATGATATTCTGATGTTTGACATGATATGGAACACATGGTTCCATCAGTATTGTTGACTCTATATATTGCTGCATTCTTCTCAGACTGTGATTTGGCTTTTGTTTTTTGAATTTTATGTCCTGGAAATACTATTCTGATTGAACCATGTTGTGAGTTTTTTGAAATCTTTTTTTCCTTGTTTCAGTACATTCCTAATCAAGGTATTTTCTTTACTTTTTCCTCAATGTTCTTTTGTATGTTTCTTATTGTACATATTTTAGCTAGTTTTGTTGTCATGGTATCACTTTCTTTATCAATTAAAATGTATAAAGTTAAACTTATTATCCCTGGATTCTTATCATCCTCTAATTATATTGCCGGGCATATCTCCAGCTATATATTTTGCAAAATAATGCAATATTGTCTATCTGCCATCCATATTTGCCATTTGTGGATATAGAGATTTGCAGATTTGTTTGCTGTCAAAACGAATCCTGGATGATGAAGTCTAGCATTTGCTGCTATGAGGCAGACCATCTTGGCATATGGTTTGAACATATTCTTGCTTTGTCGTTGCAGTTTGGGGCCTTAGTCTATCATTATTTTCCACTGTTAACAATTTAGACTTTGGTTTTTCCCACTTTCTTTTAGATATTCTTCCTCCAACATTTTTGTTAATTCCCTGTTTATTCTATAAATAGTTAAATTGCTAATATATCAGGTTGGTTGGTGAGTGATTACAAAGGATTTTGGTTGGGGCTGTTCAGTATTTTTAGATCATACCTATATCTCTGTCAATTTACTTGGTTCTATGAGGCAGGTTTTGCATGAATCTTCTCCCTTAAGCTAACTGGTAGCAAATGAAGTTTTTTTTATTGTTTGAGTGTATCTGACATTATGTAACTGAGTAGTTGGATGATCAAGTGTCTAGTACTCAGGATTCTTGCCTTATTTCCATATGCTGGCTTAAATTCATCTGATAACAGAAGCTCTTAATGAGGGCTGATGTAGGGGTTAGAGAATGTTGGACAATCAGTGACACCAACATGGGCTCATGTCATGTTGGTGTTTCCTCGACATCGTTCTGGTATGATTTTAACCTTTATTATGTGTTAACTTGCCTACTTATGGTTGAGGAAACCTACTCTGGATCTGTGATACTGGAGTTTGGTTGGCAGAAAAGGAAACATCTGATACATTTTCATTGACCATGTCAAGTATATCTGATCATGTAATTCATAGCTGCTATTAGGACATTGGAGCATCTGGTTTTCTGGATACATGATAATTGTGGAATTCTACATGTGGCCAACTTTTGCATTTTTCATATTCTATATCCTTTTGCCTACTTTAGGTTTTAAGGGTTCATGATTTACTCTCAGTGCTGGGAGACTTGTTCAGGTCACAAGTTATCATGAACTTTATGATTCTATGATTTTAAACATAGTTTGACTTTGCTATTTTCATGGGATTTTGAGATTTTAGAGGGTGGAACTGTAACTTACTCTTTCCTTCATGGCCTATTATGAATAATTTGAATAGTGTTGATATGCATTTTACTTTGTGGCCTTTTGAGTGTATGTGTTTGATTATATGAGGGGAAAAAAGAGATGTTACAGCATCTGATGTTGCACATTCTTACTTTATATATGTCTCACCGCAATAAATCGATGGATTGACCTATAGTTGTTTAAATTTAGTTCCCTTGAATTTATTGGATTCTCCCTATTGGTCCATTAGTCTGCTTATTGCTATAGATAGTGTTATGCTATTTTCTTTTGTACCCATTCAAATCGAATAGGGAGAGGATGGGATTCTGCAGGAGTCATCCAATATTACAACCCAATCAGTACGGTATGTAGGCGTCTAATCTTTGTTTTCATGCTACTGTGCTATGAGTATTGCAATGTGCATTTAAGGAGGCTCTACATGTTGTTGGATCATATATACATTAGTTGATATTTTACTTGGCTCTCTACTTTTTCAAATATATGTTCCGTTTCCTGCATATTGTTGCCTGTGTGAATGCAATCGGTTCTAGGTTCATTGTGATAACAATTTAATGCAGAATCGTATGAGAAATCAAACAATGTCCGGAGGATATTCTCAGCAAGGGTATCAAGCTAAGCCTCCATCTAACTGGGCACAGCCTGGTCCACCCGCTCAACAACCTGGTTACGGCTACGTCCAACCTGGTGCATACCCGGGTCCACCACAATACAACATGAACCAGCAACCTTACTCTGCTTACCCTTCTCAACCCACTTCCGGTTGGGATCAATCTGCTGCTCCTCATCAGCAGAGTGGTGGCTATGATTATTACAACCAACAGGCGCCTCCGCAATCTCAGGGTGCTCCCAGTGATGGCTCGGGGTATGGTTATAGCCGGGCTCCTGCTCCCGCCCCTGCCTATAGTCAAGGACAAGGTTACGGCCAAGATGGCTATGGTGGTGGTTATCATACGGGTACAACAGCTCAATCCGGCCACGGCCAACAGTCACAACCGGGATATGACCAGCAAGGATACAACTCTACTTACAGTGGTGCCTCTAATCCAACAGCTGATCGGCAGACACCCTCCTTGTATGGAGAGCCCACTCAAGCACCTGCACCCGCACAACCCAGCCCGAATCCTAACTATCCACACCAAGGTTCTGGCCAGCCAGGTTACGGGGCACCTCCGTCCTACGGAACCCAACCACCGTCTTATGGAAATTACGGAACACCTCCGGCTCAAAAGTATGCACAGCCACAACAGTCACCTAGTGCAAGTGCACAGCCTGGATATACTCAGATGGACTCAGGTGTGCATAGACCTCCATCCTCTCAGACGGGGTATTATGGAGCACAATCAGCAGCTGCTGCTGCTCAAGGCTATCCTCCTCAATATAATACTGCTGCTTATGGTGGAGGATATTCGCAGCCTCCTCCTGCATACTCTTCAGATGGTGGTGTTGCTTGTGGGACTTACGATACTACCCCTCCTCAATCAACCGGGCCTGCCAAAGCGTCGCCCCCAAGTTGAGTCTATTATTAATCTTACAACTTTTAGTGCCTGTTTCGTGTTAAGTCTCTGGTGTAAGGTAACGACAACGTTTAGGGCTTGGCATATCTAGTTGCATTTGTTTATGTTTTCGTTATTTGATTGTTTAACCCTACATGAAATATTTCTCTTTGAGTTGTAATTTTCTCTGCCCTTGTATTCATATAACTCTGAATTTGGAAGATAGGATCATGATCGATCATTTTCACACTGAACTTGTTATCCCATAATCCATCCATCCATCGAAACACTTGCCAACTCTCAACCTTGGGTAAACCACCGCACTCAGCAACCCATCAAACTCTAGAATCTCGCCTGTAAATGGCTTCCAATATCCGGCAACGGCAAGCAGCTGAGTTCTTCCTCAGCAAAGATCTCTACTTATCATCCTAAACCACACAGTGGTGTGTTGTCTATGTCCAAGCAAACTTCCAGCTTTGACGAAGCTGATCATGATTTTGACAAAAAATAGGTACGTACCATTTGCCTCTTCTTTCTTTCTTTTTGCATGGGAATGAATGATTTTTTTAATGCGTTAACTTTTTGATCGGCAATTTTACTCAATATCTTTTCGAGTCCGTGATTTTACCTTTGTTTTTTAAAAAAATTTGGATTTTTAACCAAAATTCAGCCCGAACAATTAAATCGGGCTAAATTCACACGTGATTAAGATGTGTATCCTGGTAATCGGACTATTTTTGTCAAGTAACTTATTTGTTCCGACAATTTTGCAAAGTAAAGTTTGTCCAGTAGCTTTTCGAGATATTTGTTCTTGTAGGATGTGAGTGAGGCCCGATTTGACGTTTGGATTGAATTTGGGTCAAATTTTCGATTTTTCAAAAAATATAGGGTAAAATCATCGGCCTGAAAAGATAATGAGTAAAAATTGTTACAATCAAAAAGTTAATTGATAAAAAAAATCAATTCTATTTGAAAATGTGATTACTTTTTTCTACATGTTGAATCAGGGAAAAACTCACATTTTACGTACTTTCCCAATACCATTATCTGTTATTAGTCCTGTAAATATGCATTTTTCAATTTTGTTCATGTAATTGATAACCATTCATTTTTGTCCTCTTTTCATCAAATTTTTTTTATTTTCCAGCTACAGATTGGGGGCGAGTATGGTGCACTTGTCAGAATGTGGCCGGAAAATCGAATAGCCGGTCAAAAAAGGACTAGAAATGGACAAAACTAGACGGATTTTTCAATTATAGGACCAAATCGAAAAATGCATTTTTATAGGATTAAAAACAAACAATAGCTTTGAGGGAGGACAAAAAATGAGATCTTCCCTATTGAATCAAGTCAATAATTCACTTTTATTTAACCTAATTATGAATTGTGACATGCACATGTGATCATGAGTCAAGAGAATGAAACCATATATTCTTGATTTTCCTCGCACTCTTAAAATCTCCATCCAACATATGACAAAGTAAGAGGAGATTTGCCCTCATTAAGACATGAAATTAAGAACCTAATTTATGTGTTTACATTACATTCAAAATCATTGCAGCAAAACCATATATATCTTACCTAAACCTCTTGCAGGTGTAATGAGCATGGCAAAGAAGAAGGTTTAACAACAACAGAAAGGATAAATTTGGGGATTCGAAAAAGACAGTAAATCCAATTGCTTCATTTAATTTGGAGAGTTTCAAGAAAGCTACAAACATAGCATTAATTTCTGTCAAAAGTTAATTTTGCTTTAGATGTCATGTTTAAGTCCAATTATGTAACCAAATGAAGCATCAAATTTTGCTAGATACTAGAACTCTGCACTGTTATTGTCATGATACTTGATAGATTCAATCAAACAATGTATGTCCAAGAAATTTATCAAATGGTCAATTAAGTGAAACCAAATTCATTTGTCCAACTCCCAATTAAGGCCCCCTAAGATTGCAATATTAACAAAACAAGTCATCCAAGCCATTTCAGCAGCCATGTTCGATTTTCCCTCAACTACGACTATTTCAGTAATTTTGAAAATTCCAACAAAAAATGATTTAAATTGAGAAAAAGTTAAATATGGAAATATCAAAACTAAAAAACAAATAGTTGATTGTTGAAAAGTAGCAAATGTCTTATATATATAGATTGGAAAAAAGAAAAGAAAGAAACAATTAAAAGGGTATTTTTAGCTAAAGTTTCAACTTTCAACAACGTTCTAGTAGACTTAATTTGCTTAATTAAATTGACCATCAATACATTTTTCCATCATATTAACCATTTCTTACTTGCATGACAAAATAGAAAATTCTATTAAATCTATTTATTCAAAGACTAAAACTTTATTTGGATTGAGAATAGCCGGAAAGACTAAATCTTAATCTTTATCCGTTGTGATCAGATTTTGAAAATCCTATAACCACACCCCACTTTTCTATTTTTTACAATTCTCAATATCTACCTTTTCAAAGTAAATTAATACAACAATATCTACTTCTTCAACAATTCTCAATGTGATTATGACATCAGATCAACTATAATTATACCATATAAAATTTCAAAAGAAATATAAAATCATAAAACATCCACTTATCTCTCAAATCCTAACTCAGCTGAATCCATCTAAATCTCAGTCCAAACAAAGCTAAACAATTCAACCCCTTAAAAGAAAAGGAAAAAGAAAAAGAAAAAGAAAAAGAAAAGGAGTAAGTCTTACTGACACCGTCTCATAAATCGTTTTATATGATATATGTTAACCCACAATCCACAATCCACATTCACAATTCATATATAAATTTGTAAAAATCATATTGGATAAGTAGGCATTCATCTTACAAAACTATTCGTGAAACCGTCTCACACAAAAATAGTTCTTGTGAAACAAAGAATCAAAATCACAACCCAAAAATATAAAATGAGTGCACCTTATTTTCTCACCTCATTAATCTTGATTTTCCTCATATTCTTAACCTCTCCAAACCAAAGCAACACAACAATATCAGATGCATTGGTCCAAAGAATTTGCAAACAAACCAAAAACCCTTCTCTATGTTTCAACAAGCTGAACCCTTTGAAAGGCAAGAGCCTTCTTCCTGACCCTATTGCAACCCTAGCCAGAACCACCATGAACACGACCCAGTCACGTGCTAATAAAACGACCACCTTAACTCGGTCCCTATATCGAGCTACAAACCCCAATAGACCAGAACTTCGAGCAAAGTACTATAATTGTTACATGAATTATAAAGTTGTCACCGATTTGCTCAAAGAAGCTCATCGGTTCATGTTGGACACGATACTACCTACGTACGTTAAGACATACGTGCAGGTTGCGTTGAGTCGAGTCGAGTCGATATATGTGACTCAGAGTTGATCAAACCTCCTCCTGATCGATCAGCTATATTGGAGGCTAACAAGGAGTTTAAGGACCTTTCGAGTATCATTAATTCTGTCCATTTGTGATGTAGTTCTGAGGTTGAATGATGTTGAATCGAATTGATATTGATTCTCATGTATCATGCGTAATATATATATATACATGAATAAAATGTAGTAAAATAACTACACAATTAATCTTTTTACTCCACAACATGAAGCTATATTAAAAGCTTGCATTTGTTCATCCCAAATAGGTTTATATTAGATTTGGGGGAATGGTTAAATTTTAATTTTATGTATGACCCTTTCCATTTTTGGACAACCAAGTATACGTTGTCCAATTTTGGTCATGTATGTTTCTAATTTTTCCAATGTTAATCCTATATGTTTCAAAAAAATTCCAATTTTAGTCAAATTTTCCAATTTTGATCCTGTATGTTTCAAATTATTTCGATTTCAATCCAATTTTGATTGGATGGCAAAAAAGGACCAAAATTGGAAAACATACACTTGGTTGTCGAGAAACGGAAATGGTCATACATACGAGACTAAAATTGAAATTAACCATTTGTTTTATTTTATTAGTTAATTTTCTATGTTTTAATTTTTCCAACTTTATTCTCTTTTTAACAGAATTTTTTAAATCACTGATTTCAGCAACCACGTCAGATTTTCACTCGACCACGGCCACATTCGTAATTTTAAAAATTCCAACAATAAATGATATAAATTGAAAAATATGAAATATATAAAAGATCAAAATTAAAAAACAAACATATGGTTGTTAAAAGATAAATAATGTATTACTGGTCAAAATTGAAATTATCCCTAAAATTTATCTTTTTTCTTAATAAAAATGAATATCATTGCATTGAGACAGTGTCCTTTTCAATGATGAAATCATTACGAACACAAGAAAATTAAATTAGAGTCCAACTCCTAACCATAAAGATATCTTTGAAATAATAATAAGGAAAATTTTATTTTAAACTAGTATGGGATGATTTAAATTAAATCATCAACAAGTCATAATTAAGGATGATTTTAAGATTACTATGTTTTATAAAATTGGAAAAAGAAGAGCAATAAAGGAGGGATATGGAGATATTATTTTTGAGCCAAAGTTTAAACATTAATTCCATTAAGTAATTAGGGTTTTGCTTGGCTTTTTGTAATACACAACGGTTTATTGAGCGTTGTGTTTTCGTTTTTCAGTTTTGAAAAGTAGTTAGCCACGTCAGCTAGGTTGTTATGGATGCTGGTATCCTATGCTGTATATATACACATCTTGTATGCATGTTTTCACTCAGAATGGAATCATATATTTTCTCTCTATCTCATTCTTTTCAATATGGTATTAAGAGCCTAGAACCTTCTCTCTAAGCTAGCTCTGCTCTTCACTCGTTCATGGCGAATTTTTCGTTGCCAACATTTACTACACTTACTTTGCGGCTTGATCGATCGAATTTCACCTATTGGAGATCGCAAGTCCTTGCTACGGTGACAACACACGGATTTGATCGGTTTCTTCATGGTGATGAAAGTTCTATCCCCGATGAATTTGAAGTTGCTGAAAATGGTTCTGTTTGTCAGCGCAATAAGTTTGTTGAGTGGCTTCGCCACGATCAGTTTCTTAAGAGCTAGTTGTTAAGCTCGATTTCAGAATCCATGCTTCGATTTGTAAGCAGGTTCACCCATGCCTTTGAGATTTGGCGTGCTCTTGAGCAATTGTTTCGGAGTCAATCCAAAGCTCGAGCGATGAGTCTTCGCTTCCAGCTTCAGACACTGAAGAAATAAGATTCTTCTATTGCTGATTTCTTTATGAAGATGCAAAATCTGGCTGTAGGTCAGCCTTTGAATGATGATGATCTTCTCCTATACATCCTTGGTGGTTTAGGATCTGAATATGAAAGTGTGATTGTTAATCTCACTACTCGAAGTGAGAAGATCTCTTTAACTGAAGCTCGGTTTGTGCTTCAAACTCATGAAATGCGGATGATTCAAAGTTCCTCGGTGGTTGCTCATGTCACTAATGTTACTCCTCAATCTATTCCTGGATCTGTTATTCTCTCGGCTAATATTGGTGTTGCTAAGGGTAAGTTTTCAGATCGTTCTAGAGGATCATTTCGTGGTCGCGGCCGTGGAAGATTTTATAGAGGAGGCTGTGGAGTTGTGTGTCAACTATGTGGCAAATCAAATCATGTTACAGTGAAGTGCTTTAGAAGATTTGATGTTTCCTTTCAAGGATTGGAAAATTCAGCTGCTCCTCAAGCCAATTTGCTTAGTGCTGGTAATGCTTCTACCAATTCTTCTGGTTCTACTAACTCTCTTGTTTCTTCTCAAGGTGTCTTTGGTTCATCTCCGGATTGGATATTGGATAGTGGGACAACTCATCATGTCACCTCGACTTTGGATCATCTTCAGTTGCATTCTTCCTATCCTGGTAAGCAAAAGCTTGTAGTTGGAAATGGTTCTAGTCTTTCAATTTCTAGCATTGGATCTACTTCTTATCCTTCTTTGAACTCCTCACATATTCACTTGAACAATGTTTTTTTTGTTCCTGATATAACCAAAAATTTGCTAAGTATTTCTCAGTTTTTAAAGGATACTAAAGCCTTAATAGAGTTTCATGTTAATTTCTGTCTTGTTAAGGACTTGAGAACTCACAAGGTGCTGTTGAAAGGGGTGCTTAGGGATGACTTGTATCGGCTGGACTTGTCTCATATTCATTCATTCTCTTCACATCATGTGGTGCCATCTCATTCTTCTACTCAATCTTTTGTGTGTAATAACACCGATTCTTCTTTTCCTTTACATAAACACTTGGATGCTCCTTCTAGTAATAAGCTATGTAATGTCTGTGCTTCTTTGTGGCACAATAGACTTGGTCATCCTTGTAATAATACTTTGGCTAAGGTTTTGCATTCAATAAATGTGCCATGTACTAGACTAAATCACTTTTGTGAAGCCTGCAAGATTGGCAAACAACATCAAATGCATTTTTCTTCTAGTACTCATATTACTACTCATCCTTTAGAAAATTTTCATATGGATGTTTGGGGCCCTGCAACAACTTTATCTAGGGATGGTTACAAATATTATGTGTTGTTTGTTGATGATCATACTAGATATTCATGGATTTATCCTCTTGTTGTTAAGTATGATGTGTCTGAAATTTTTAAGAAGTTTTTGCCCTTGGTTGAACAGTTGTTTGACATGAAACTCAAAGCTGTTCATTGTGACTGGGAGGAGAGTTTAGAGCTCTTTATTATTTTCTTCAATCTTTAGGAATCTCCATTAGACACTCATGTCCTTATACTCACCAACAAAATGGATTGGTTGAAAGAAAGCATTAAAATGTCACTGATTTGGGGCTTACTCTCTTAAGTCATGCTTCTCTTCCTTTACCTTTTTGGTGGGATGCTTTTCAATCGGCTGTTTTTCTTATAAATCGATTGCCTAGTGCTCCTTTACATGCTCAAACTCCTTATTTTAAAATTCATCACAAAGAGCCTGATTACTCCTTTTTAAAAGTTTTTGGTTGTGCTTGCTTTCCATACCTTAGACCTTATAATAATCATAAACTTCAACTTAGGAGTTGAAAGTGTGTGTTTATAGGTTATAGCCCTTTCCATAAAGGGTATAAGTGTTTGCATCCTAGTGGTAGAATCTACATTGCTAGGACTGTGGCTTTTAATGAGGAGGAGTTTCCATATGTTGATCTTTTTCAATCTTCTCTTTCTACATCAAAACCTGATCTTGTCATTTCTCATCTCCCTATTATTCCTACTTCCATTCCTAATATGGACATATCTAGTTCCTCTCCTTCTTCTAGCTCTCCTAGCTCCTTTGTTCAGTCTGATGGTTCATCCCCGGGTCCCCTCTCAACAGGTAATCCTTCTTCTTCTTCTACTTTATCTCCTACTTCTATTTCTTTGCCTCATTCATCTATATCTACTCACCCTATGATCACCCGTTCCAAAGCTGGTATTATCAAACCAAAAGCCTTTATTGTTGACCTTTCTCTTCAAGAACCATTTACTGTCCAACAAGCTTTGGCTCATCCAAAGTGGAAGTCTGCAATGGAAGAAGAGTTCACTGCTCTGAAACAAAAAAATACATGGCAGTTGGTTCCTCTCACTTCTGATATTCATCCAATCACAAATAACTGGGTTTTTAGAATAAAAAAGAATTCGGATGGAAGTATTAATAAGTACAAAGCACGATTGATGACAAGGGGATTCCAATAAAATGCAGGAGTTGATTACTTTGATACTTTAGTCCAGTGGTCAAGCCCTTAACCATTCGCTTTATTTTCACCATGGCCGTTACAAGGGGATGGAAAGTGCAACAAGTGGATGTGAATAATGATTTTTTAAAGGGTGATCTTAAGGAGACAGTTTATATGCTTCAACCCGAAGGGTTTATTGATTCTACTAATCCTTCTTATGTTTGTAAACTTCAAAGATCTCTCTATGGACTTCGACAGGCTCCGAAGGCATGGTATGATAAGCTCACTTCCTTCCTTATTTCTCAAGGATTACACAAGTCTTTGTCAGATAGTTCCATGTTTTATCTACATCAAGGAGACAAATTGTTGGTTGTCTTAGTCATGTATGTTGATGACATTTTGGTAACTGGAGATAATGATGGTATGATCACTACGCTGATTCATAGCTTGGATGTTCAATTTTCTCTTAAACATCTTGGTGAGGTCAGTTACTTCTTGGGGACTGAAGCACGTCGATCCACTTCTGGCATTTATTTTTCTCAATCTAAGTACATTCGTGATATACTTCATACTGCTGGTCTTATTGGATCTAAACCTAGCCTTACACCATATCTTTCTGGCCAGAAGTTGTCTATTAATGATAGTGCTTTGTTTGATCAACCCTCCTTATACAGAAGTGTGGTAGGAAGTCTCCAATATCTTACTTTAACAAGACCGGATATTACTTTCATTGTTAACAGACTAAGCCAATTCCTACATGCTCCTATAGTTAATCATTGGAAAGCCTGCAAGCGGGTGCTTCGGTTTCTTCTTGGCACTCAGCATTTTGGTATACATTTCAAGCCTGTAACTCGGTTTGTTTTGGAAGGGTTTGCAGATTCAGATTTTGCTAGTGACAATGATGATCGAAGGAGTACAAGTGGCTACTGCATTTATCTTGGGCCTAATATTCTAACATGGAGTAGCAAGAAACAACATGTGGTGGCTCGAAGTAGTACGAAGGCTGAGTATCTATCTTTGTCCCTAGCAACTATGGACCTTGTTTGGCTCAAGAGTGTTCTTAGTGAGTTGGGGGTTTCTATTGAGCCTTCTCCTTTGTTGTGGTGTGATAATCAAGGGGCTATAAAGCTGGCTTTTAATCCGGCCTTTCATGCTCGGACAAAACACATCGAGGTTGATGTTCATTTTTTACGAGAGAAGGTTAAAAATCGAGAGCTTGATGTTCGTTTTGTGCCGTCTGAATTCCAAGTGGCTGATATTTTCACTAAGTCATTGTCGGCTTCTCGGTTTGCTATGCTCAGTTCATGACTTACCTTAATGGATCATCTAGGTTGAAGATATTTTAGTGCGTATTAAGTAATTAGGGTTTTGCATGGCTTTTTGTAATACACAACGGTTTATTGAGCGTTGTGTTTTCGTTTTTCAGTTTTGAAAAGTAGTTAGCCACATCAGCTAGGTTGTTATGGATGCTGGTATCCTATCTTGTATATATACACATCTTGAATGCATATTTTCACTCAAAATGGAATCATATATTTTCTCTCTATCTCGTTAGTCCTAGTAGACTTTGCTTAATTAAATTGGCCATCATACATTTTTCCATCATATATATTAACCATTTCTTACTTACATGATAAAATAGAAAATTCTATTAAATCTATTTATTGAAAGACTAAGATTTCATATGGATTGAGACTAGCTCATTCGAATTTGGAAGGTTCAAAACTTAATCTTTATATTTCATGAGATTCTAAAAATCCTATAATTATACCCTACTTTTCCATTATTCTTACAAAATATCCAATTTTTTCAAGAGTTTACAATGTGATTATGACATCAGATTAACACTACAATTACACCCGATAAATAGTAAGTCTCTTGTGAATTAGGTGCATGGATCTTAGATCCATGCACCCAGGTCGGATCCGGGTCAGGGGGGACCGAACTTTTTTTTTTCGCTCATGATTTTTGAAAAAAATCACATGCCAATAGTATATGTTAGACATACCTTTACGTTATGTTAGACAAACCTTTAAGCTATGTTAAACATACCAGTTCTGCCCAGATTCTATGCCTTGTCTTTTTTTGGCTTGAATTTTGAATTTTGGCACATACCACTACGTTATGTTAGACATACCTTTACGTTGTGTTAGACATATCTTTATGTATATTTAAACATACATTTGTATATGTTAGACATACCTTTATATATAGTTAAGCATACCTTTATATATGTTAGACATACCTTTGTATATAGTTAGACCTACCTACGCATGGTTGGTCTAACTATACACAAAGATTGGTTTAACTATACACAAAGGTTGGTCTATTGGAACGAATTTTGGGTGAGATTCAACACAAATGTTCAACGCGTGGGAGCGCGTGCATGCGCGTGGTTTTGGGTGTATGAATGGGTCGATCCGGTTGCACGGATCCCAGATCCGTGCAACCGGTGCATAAAAGTTTTTGCCCCCGATAAAAACTTCAAAACAATATAAAATCATAAAACATTCACTTTTATCTCAAATCCCAACTCAATAAATCCATCCAAACAAATTGAAGCTTAAACAATTCAACCCCTTAAAGAAACACAAAAAATCAAATTCACAACCAAAACAAAAATGAGTAGACCTTATTTTCTTACCTCATTCTTGATTTTCCTCATATTCTTAACCTCTCCAAGCCAAAGCAACACAACAATATCAGATGCATTGGTCCAAAGAATTTGCAAACAGACCAAGAATCGTTCTCTATGTTTCAACAAGTTGAACCCTTTAAGAGGTAAGAGCCTTCTCCATAAACCTATTGCAACCCTAGCCAAAACCACCATGATCACGACCCAATCACGTGCGAATAATACCATCACCTTAACTTGGTCTCTATATCAAACTACAACTCCTAATAGACCAGAACTCAGAACAAAGTACTATAAGTGTTTCATGAATTACAAGGAGGTCTCAAATCTGCTCAAACCTCCTCGTGATCGATCATCTATATTAGAGGCTAACAACAAGTTTAAAGACTTTCGAGTATCATTTTGTCGATTTGTGATGTGGTTTTGAGGTTAAATTGGCGTTGAATCGAATTAATATTAATTCTCATGTATGATGATCGATATCATAGTACTATTCATGAATAAAATGTAGTATATATAAATAACTACACAATTAATCTTTCTACTCCACAACATGAAGCTATAGTAAAAGCTTGCATGTATTTGTTCATGATCCGGTTAACTTACATTATATTTTGAGGGCAAAGAGCAAAAAATTGCTTATAAGATCGATAAAGTATGAACAACTCGATGATCGATTTTAAAGGGGAAAAACTCATTTTTTGTCTTTCTCCAAAGTCATTGTCCGTTGTTAGTCTTGTAAAATTGAACCTTCAATTTTGGTCCTAGAATTGATAATTTTGTCCAATTTTAGTCTTTTAATTTTCGCCGGATTTTCGATTTTCCGACCACATTCCGGTGAGTGCACTACACTCGCTCCCAATCTATAGTCGGACGAAAAATGAGTACTTTTTCACATGTTACAGGATTAAAAAATTTCTTTTTCTAACTTAAAATTTACATTATTACATTCAACTAATATGTCCAACAATCACCAACTTTATTTAATGGAAATTTGGAATTATTACATATGTGGTACAACGTACAACTTGACTTTTGGACAATTCGTAATAAATGATAAATAAATAAATAAAAGTTGGGCTACATTATAAATTAGAAAACCATAGCCACACATGCATACTACCTCTTATCAGCTAGATATCGTTTTCAGATAAATATATATATCCCATCAACTTATTAACAAAAAAAACAATCATCTTTTCTAATATTTATTACACTATTCTGAGTTGGTGTGGCAATAAAATTCAGTAATAATTCTCTATACATTTCAACAGACTTGGTACTTATCGCTTTCATAAAATATTAGAGACAATGCCCAAGTCCATGAATCATGTTTTCGATGAAATTTTGTTCTAGAATTTGTTAATTAAGAAGAAAAAAATAGTGCATCTTAGGTTTGTGATATAACATAGAAAAATCAATTCAAAGTCGAAGTTTGAGACATAACCAAGGATGAAAATATCGATATCGCATGTCGTATCGCAACTTTGATTTTACGGATATATCGATGTCGATATCGATATCGCATATCGATATCGCAGAAAAATTGAAAAAACAACGGAAATCTTATTAAAATTTTGGAAATTTAATATGAAATTTTAGGGATTATTTTTACACTTCATTACACATATATTCCACTCAAAATCACATTAAAATAATATATTTAAAACTAACATATAGATAATAAGCATTATAAATACTGTTTTTCGAATGAAAAATGATAATATATTACATAATACAAGACAAAATTACTAAAATTACATCATACAATACACTAATACCAAAAGGATGACCTATGAGGTTCAAACATAGTAGATGGAATGTCATCTTGATCCAAGCCTGATACCAACATATACATAATTAGCACTATTAAATTTTTACTAAAACTAATTATAACAATTAATTGTAAATACACAATTACAACATTACATTTACGTTCTAGCTTCACTATAAAATAATTAATTGTAAAATTATGATTTTATAATAAAGTTCTATAAGTTAACTAAATACTTCACCTAACATATACATAATTAGCACAATTAAACAGATCAATTTATAATATACCAACAATTAAACATAGCAATTTACAATATACCAACATATACATAATTAGCACTATTAAAATTTTACTAAAACTAATTATAACAATTAATTGTAAATACACAATTACAACATTACATTTTGCGTGCTAGCTTCACTATAAAATAATTAATTGTAAAATTATGATTTTATAATAAAGTTCTATAAGTTAACTAAATGCTTCACCTAACATATACATAATTAGCACAATTAAACATAGCAATTTACAATATACCAATAAAATGCTAGTTTTATCAACTAAAATGAAAAAAAAAAAGATTAAATTTACATACCAATTCGTAGTTCTTCAAAATGACAATTGAGTGATATATATAGCGGTGCAAGTATTTCCTTTCCAATGTCAATGCCCTATATCCAAAAAAATAAATAAATTAGATACATTAAAATAGTCATAATCTATAAAGTAAGTAATTGAAATTAATTTAATCAAAAATGTTGGGAGAGAGTTATTGATATGAGAGAATATCATACCTTGAACCTTAAATTGTATGAAAGAAAATGTTCACTTGCCTTCAATATATATATATATATATATATAGAGAAATATATCATGCAAAAAAATTAGAAAAAAAAAAGAAGTAAATGAAGTAATAATTGGTTAAAGGAATGAAAATTTAAAAAAGCCACAAAATATGGCTATATCCGTGAATGAAAGATTGATGTGAGGAGAATATATTAGTTTAAATATCAAACACAATACATAATACAAAGTAAGGAAAAAAAATCACATAGTTCAATTTTGTGAATCAAAATCGCTCATTTTGATATACATGCGATATTTTGCGATATATCCGCGATATTTCCCAATTTCCATCCAATTTTATACTACACTGAACCGATATCGATATCGATATCGATATTTTGCGATATTTTGCGAAATATCCGCGATACCCAGGAAAAAAAACATTAACACTCAATATCCGTATCGCAATATCCGTATCCGCGATATATCCGCGATATTTCGCGATATTTTCATCCTTGGACATAACATAGAAAAAATCAATTCAAAGTCCAATTAGTTGAAAACTTTTTAAATAAATGTCAAGCACGTATATATTATATATATAATATATATATATATATACGAGTATCAGCACGTGCGTCGCACGTGGATGATGAATTTTTTAAATCAAAATATTATATTACTATTAATCTTAAATAATAATTTTGTATAAGAATATACAATCTATGTTAAATTAAATTAAATTCAAAAAAAAGTATAGTAAATTAAAGTTCTACTCATAATGAACTCTATTTGAAATTTGGTTAGAATTCTTATGTAAAATTATTTAGATATGAAAATCATAAATTACTATTATAACCTTAAATAAAATATTTAATAAGGATATATTAGGCAATCCATATTTTGTAAGAAATATCCATACTTTTATATAGGTAATAAATATATTTGCTCATTCATTATCACTATTTACAGAATTTGGATTGATATCACTAATATGGTTTTCTTTGTATTTTAAACTTATCAAATAATTATTAACTATTTTATGCAATTAAACAAAATATTGTAGCCAGGCTTTATTAATCAGGATGATTAATTTAATATTTTGCTAAATCAATGTCCTAATTATAAATTATAAACATACTTATATTAAGTGTTTTATTTGTATATATGCAAAAATAAGTGAGTCATAATGTCTCATAATATTTTGCCTATTCTAGTTTTTTTTTAATAATGTTATTTTTGTGATTAATTGTTAAGGTGTGTGACAGAAGGATCATATGTCACAATCTGGGTCGAAACAAGAAGAAAACTACAAATTAAATAATTTATTGAAGTCCACATGAACAATTATAGAGCTATTATAGTCTTGCACGCCATCATGCACTTTTATTTTGGATATCAAAAACAAATATGAAAATTTTCTGGTCCATTAAAATTTTACTAATATGTAAGATATGTTCAATTTTTTTTTATTACTTGTTTATGCTCAAATCGGGCCTGAATTGAATAGAAATTCAAAAATTGATTGGAAACTTTCATCCGAGTTGATATAAGATGTGATATAACGTAACTTTTATGTATTTTGGTTAAAAAAATGACATCAAGTTCAATTTTAATCGAAAAAGTGAAAATGAAGTTTCATGTTACCGATTGAAAAGTCAAGAAGTTGTGATGAAATCAATTTTTCTCAACTTTCACACAAACTAAACTTGAATTCTCCCAAACCCTATTAAATACGAACAAACTTTATGTGAGACCGTCTTATGAATTATTTTAGTCCGACGGATTGTCCACACCACATTTCACAATTCCATACAACTACGTGGAAATGAATTTAATTACGAGGACCCATCTCATACATAATCTCTCGTAAGTTTTTGTGTTTGAGTAACTATGTACTAATATTTTGGCACCATATTGATGGAGTAATTAAGGTAGATTAGTCCAAACATTATTGTTACTAAGATCATATATTGACACTGTGGGTAGTTTATTACCAAAACTAGGTTGTTAGTACAGAACAGAACACACAGATTTGTTCACTGCTTTTCCTATCCACCTTCCATGGAACTTCATCGCAAATTCATCAGTCAAGAATTTCCACATTTTCCACACTTTGTTTTTAGTCGTTTACTTGGAATTATGTTTTCCACATTTGTCGTTTATTACAGTCGTTTTGAATTTTAATTTCTTGATAGCTGACTTTGAACAATATTATTGATGGTTGTTGAGACAACCCAACCCTATAAAATGGATTGTCTCCACTTGTTCTTGTGTCATTTATTTCAATCTTCTATGCATTTCAGAAGGGCCGAGTTGAAAATATCCAAAATCTTTCATTTTCTTCTTCAAGGTAAACTTTTATTTAAACCCTGAATTTGTGCAGTTTTTCTTAGTTTAATGGTAATAACCCCATTTCTTGGTTGGGTTTGTAGAACACTTGATTGATGATGTGGGAAATGTGTGTGTTTGATGAAAATTTGCTGAATTATTACCACTCTTGTTAAGCAGGATCTGGTCAAGAACTTTTACTCTCATATGGGATTGTCGTTTTCAGTTCTTTTGCCAGCGTGGAATAGGTTTTTGAGGTGTAAGGTTTTCGATTTAACAGATAATGTAGAGACAGTAATTGCAAGATCAATAAGCTTTGGTAGTAAAGATGGAGAAGTGATTTCAAGAAGAGTTAGTTTCAAGAACATAGAGGGGTTGAAGAAAAGGCCCAAATCTGAAAATGAAAAGCTAGAAAAGCATGTTCCTTTGAAAGAATTGGTTGTGGGAATGGAGAATGATGGAAAGAATCATGAGTTGATGAGCGAGTCGAGGCCTCAAATTCGTATCCCGGTTGTGGAACCGTATGTGTTTTCGTCCCCACGACCAATTAGGGAGCTTGATGACGCTGCAACTAAGTTGCAGAAAGTGTACAAGAGTTATAGGACCAGAAGAAATCTTGCAGATTGTGCTGTTGTGGTTGAAGAGCTCTGGTTCGTCTTATTTGTATATGTTGTGTATCATACATGTTGATTAGCTTAGTGTACTCAATCTTGTGTTTTGTTGTAGGTGGAAAGCATTGGATTCAGTAGCTTTGAACCGAAGCTCCATCTCGTTTTTCAACAGCACTGAACATGAAACTGCTGCGTCGCGATGGGACCGTGCAAGGAGGAGGGCTGCTAAGGTATATGAAGTTGACATAGCTAGCCAGGTTTAATGTCTTACAGAGGAAAAGGAGATTAACGTTGTCGTTTTGTCCTAGGTTGGAAAAGGTTTACTCAAGGATGAGAAAGCTCAAAAACTAGCCTTGCATCATTGGCTTGAAGCTGTAATAATCTCTCTGTCTATTTTGATCAAATTCACCATTGAAATAGTTTTTAACAATTGACAAACATGCCTCTTCGAGACACAAATATGATACTTGTGCTTATTGATTCCTTAGATTGATCCTCGTCATCGTTATGGACGTAACTTGCACTTCTACTATGATGTATGGTTCGAACAGAAAAGCTATCAACCCTTCTTCTATTGGTAAGAATTTCCCCATCCATAATACAGAGTGTACAGCAGGCCTAGGCTAAATCCAATAATCCTAAGTTCGATTCATTGTCTCGTTTCTTGAAGGTTGGACATTGGTGAGGGTAAGGAAGTAAATCTCCCGAGCTGCCCGAGAGTCGAGCTGCAGCATCAATGCATCCAATATCTAGGACCTGTAAGCCTTATTCCTCTGAAATGGGAGATATATTTAGTGCCATATACATATCTTTAGTGTCATCTAATCCTAGAATTCGTGTTCTTTACGTTTCGTAGAAAGAGAGGCAATCGTTTGAAGTGATAGTTGAAGAAGGGAAGTTAGTGTACAAGGAAAGTGGGCTGCTGTTAAACACAGATGAGAAATCAAAGTGGATATTTGTGTTGAGCACATCAAGATCTTTGTATGTGGCACAGAAAAAGAAAGGTCGTTTCCAACATTCGAGTTTTTTATCCGGTGGAGTTACAACCTCGGCTGGTAGACTCGTTGCTCGTGACGGTGTTCTTGAGGCCATATGGCCTTATAGTGGTCATTATCTTCCTACTGAAGATAATTTCAAAGAATTCATCACTTTTCTTGAAGAAAACCATGTTGATATGACTAATGTCAAGGTGAGAATTAGGATTCTTATCAAATCTTGATTATTTAGTTCACTGCCCAAAATAAAAACCAAGTGTGTGCCAATTTCTGCAGAGGTGTTCAATACATGATGAATCCCCCGAAGTTAAAGCCTCGGACGAGGAATCCCGACTAGGGTTTGCACCGAGCGTGGCTGGTGACGGATATGAATCCAAGGGGGCTGTGAGCCATGTACCAGAGAGTAGAAAGATCGACACGAGCAACATAAATGCGGGTCAACTTGAGCTGACCAGGACCTTGTCATTCAAGTGGAGTAGTGGGGTTGGACCAAGGATTGGCTGTGTAAGGGATTACCCCATGGAGCTTCAATCCCAAGCACTCGAGAAAGTTAATCTATCACCCACACTTAATCCTTCGCCGTGCTACTCCAAGAACGACGATCCCATCCCTTCGCCACGGCCCGGCCCGAGGGTTCGATTGTCGCCTAGGCTTTCTCATATGGGGATTCCTAGCCCAAGGGTGTCTCCTTTAACTAACCATTGAACTCACTATGGTTGGTTGGTCCATCAAGATATATGGGACCAAAATGAGGATCATGTTAGAACCATAATAGTTGTGATGTTAATTACTAGCTTAGTTTAGCATTTCCCATTCTTCATGTAATCTTGACCCTTGGATTTCAAGATCCTAGTGCCATTAATAAGTAATAATCTCTTCACTCTTTAAAGCATCAAAAAGTGTCAAAAAGATGGAAGTAGATTTAGTAGTATAAAAAATTCATTACACAAGTTGTTGAGTTCTGAAAGGTGAGATATGATTTTGAGATGAGTGGAAATTAAAACTCATCTCAATACTAAACTTCTTGATAAATCTCTAATAATAATAATTCATCTCAACTTTGATTTTATTACAAAATAGTAGTAACTATAATAAGGGTTTAATATTTAAATCAACTTATACTTTTTGTGTTTTTACACTTGACAATCTAAACTTTATTTTTTGACAAATTGAAACCTGAAGTCCACGAATTGTACAAGTTGCAACTTTCAACGAATTTTTCCAGCCAAATTGGAAAAATTAAATTATTAAATATCATATTTAATAAATATTTTTCACCCACTTCTTCTTATAAAAAAATCTTTATTAAATATGAATTCCAGTAAATTAATTTTGGGTTTTCTAAAAATGATCCTAAAATTTATGGAAAAATGAAGAAGAAGCCATTTCATCTAAAAATTTCATAAGAGGTTACAATTTGTATAATTCATGGATTTTACATTACAATCTATTATAAAATAAAATTTAGATTGTAAAATATAAAAATAAACGAAAAAGACGTGTTGATCTATACAAGTATTTAACCTTAATAATATTTCAATGGAATCTCTGCAGTTGTCCATTGACTGTTGCTACATTCGAAAACAGTAAATGTCTGTCAAACATTGAATGGCTGCTATTAGAGGTAACAAAATCTATGTAAGAAAACAACTGGTCCAGCTTGGATTATTTACTCTACATTCATTAATTTATCATTGTTTCTTAATGTTATCTGTTCTTTTTCCAAATATATGAAACATTATTTTACTATGCTTTTTGGACAGATTAGGGTTTCTGAGATTCATTAAACAATCTTGCTGTGGGTATTGACCAATTTGGAATTCTGACACTCCAATCAGATTAATTAAAGAAAGAAAAGTGTGAAAAAATATGTGTAATAAAATAAAATATTTGGTAAGACAAAAAAAGTTTCTGGAAATTCTCAAGTTTCAACTAGCAATTCATTCAATTCAAACTCAAAATTCACTAAAAATTTGTATTGGTTAATAAAAAAATCTAAATAATTGATATTTCTCTTCTTCTTCTTTTTTTTTTCTGAAAAAATACGTTAAATTAAAATGGATAAAAGTAGTTATATACAATCTCTTACAAACATAAATGATTCTCAAAGGGAGGAGAAGAAAAGGCAATAATTTTAGTTTATTAAAGTAAAAAAATTGAAGGTCCTTTAGTTTTAATCATTTCTAATCTTTTAACGCTCTTTGTTCATCCATCCAACAATTCAATGATCGATTTTTAATGGAATATAATCTTTTTTTTTTTTTCCAAATGAAACTATATAATTGCAAGACTTTAGCCAACTTAAATTTAAATTTAAACTACCCATAGGCTTAGTCTAGCGGAAGATATATATCTCGCCTTGAGAAATGTCCAAGTTCAATTTAAAATCTGAAAATATTATTACATAATATATTAGAGCTATTATTTCTATCTACACTGTGTTGTTTAGAAATTAGGTACCATAAATAAATAAAATATAAGACTAAAAAAAACCGTAGAAAGAAATTAAATTGTATGATTCTCTCATTGGATTGTGCATTGTCAGACTTCGAGGGTGTTTGGCTAAGCTTATAAGCTCCTTAAAAGAGCTTATAAAATGTTAAGTGCTTATAAGCTCCTCAAAAATGTTTGGCTAACTTTTAAAAATAAGGTCTTATTTTATGAGCTTATAAGATGTAAGGAGCTTATAAACTGTTTTTTTGAAAAGTTGAGAAATCCCAACTTATTTCTAAAATAAGAGCTTATTTTTCAAAACACTTTCAAATTTAATCATTGAAATTACACAAATGCCATTACTAACAACTTATAAGCTCCACCATCTTATTTACCCAAACACTTCAACAACTTATATTAAATTTAAATTAAACATCTTATAAGCTCCAGAAACATCTTATAAGATATGATAGCTTATAATCTCTAAAAATAAGCTTAGCTAAACACCCCTTCATCTCACAAACTTATATTTATACTATAAACGATCGGATATAAAAGAAACTATCCATTAAAATCAAATGATAGCAAGAAAAGGGGACCTCATCAAGATTGTTGATTGATTTGGGTAGTTCACCACTTAAAAAGGAGGTCCCCATTTTGATAGCGAAATGGCAGATTCTAAATAATCTTTTTTCATTGACTCCATTTGCAAATAAGAAGTCAATATTGTACTTATATATATTTGTATGTGTGAATTGTAACTTAATTTACTTATATTGAGTATTGGATATGTAACAAGGGGAAATTATAAATTTTGTCTTCCAAAGTATTAATACTACTTGGCATCCAAATTTTAATTTGGACCACAATTCACCAATTTGATTAACAGTATCTACTTAATTACAATTGTGATCACCACAAACCTTGTATCTCAAGTGATATCCCGTCTTCATGAAGGTACAGATTATAATTAAATGAGTTCGAACCCGAAGTACACACAAGTAGCTCATTAAGGTGGATTATTTGGAGACTAATTTTACTTTCTTTCAAGTTTATTAACCAAAAACCAAACACAGATAGTTTGCACGAGAAGCGAAGCAGCCATGCACAAATAATTACACATTTCAAAGAAAAACAATCTTTTTCCCAAAATACATAGAAATCGAAAATGGAGGCAATGGAAAAGAAAGGATCCAAAGCAAATGTTGTGGTTTTATGTGGAAAGAGGGCCTAAATCTTCACTTTGCACTGAACTTTATGGATTTCCTTGTCTGCTTATTTGCATCAAACTTTGGTCTAATTATCTTATTTATTTATAATGATTGTGCCTTTTTAGGACCCATGTCCCAAATGCCATTTTTGCAATTATTATCAAAAACGTGGGCTTTTTTGTTGACCCACTCGAGCGGGAATGACCCAACCTCCTCCTCCTTTTGAATTTCAAATATCAAAACTCCACACAACTCAACGGCTCTCTCTCTCTCTCTCTCCTCAGTCTCTCTCTTCTCTCTCATTGGATAAAACAAATACAAAAACACACACACACAAAAAAAAATTAGTGCACACAGTTCCACCACTCACCACGTCCTTACGCCACACCCCCACTAGTTAATGCATTTTATGATCATTTTTTGTGAAGATTTTTATCAAGAAAAATTTGATCTTTTTCACATATTGTTTAAATTATTGTAATATTTGAAGGTTTTTAACAAGAAAAAGTTATAATCTTTATGTTTCAAGGATAAGAAAGGTTGGTTTACGAGCATATAATTGATGTGCAAAAATTAATGATGTTTATTAATCAATCCCCAACAATTATTTTTGTAGCCTCTCTATAATGATGAACATAATGGTTAATGATTATTCAATGTAATTGTCATTATAATTCTTTCAAAAAAGAAAAAAGGGAAATTCCACTGGAATAATCACACAGCAAATCAGTATATATATTTTGGGAAAAGTATATAAATGAGTTTTCAATAATGGCTTCTCATAAATCTCCCATTTTATTCTTTTCAAGCAAAAACAGCCATTTTTACAGCTCTTAAAAAAGCTCTAGTCCAATTGCTTCACTCACTCATTTAAGACACACACAAACACATTATCTTTGCCCCATTTCTTCAGTTTCATTTTTCCTTTTCTTTTCCCAAGTCTTCTCTGTCCTGTTTTAAAGCTTTGAAGAGTGGTTTGTGATTTGAAGGGCTTTTCTGAAATGGGGGCTTCTGGAAAATGGGTTAAAGCACTGATTGGGCTCAAGAAATCTGATAAAGATGACAATGTAAGCTTCAAATCTTGGTTAGAAAAATTTGTGTCTTTTCAGTTTTTTTTGTTTTTTGTTTTTTTTTGGTTTTTTCTGTTACTATATTTGTTAAATAATTAACTGTTTTAAGTGCAAATCTTGAGTAAAAATCTGATCTTTTGTGATGTGAATGTGTTTTCCTTTCTACTTGGTATAAATTTAAAAAAGGAAAAAGTTAGTGGAAAAGGCAAGAAATGGAGGGTTTGGAAGAGTTCATCCATGGATCTTGGTGGGGCCTCATGGAAAAGTCTCAAGAAAAACAGTGGAACATCAGATTTGTGTTCTGATTCTTCATCTCCTGTTAAGAAAGATGCATTCAATGCTGCTGTTGCAACTGTTGTGAGAGCCCATCCTAGAGATTTTAAGGTTGTGAAGCAAGAATGGGCAGCCATTAGAATCCAAACTGCATTTCGAGGATTTTTGGTGAGCTTTTCTTGCAAGAATATAGGAAACATTTGCAGGTTTTGGCTTTGATTATTGACTTACATGCAAATGTTGTGTGTAGGCAAGAAGGGCTTTGAGGGCCTTGAAAGGATTGGTGAGGCTTCAAGCGATAGTCCGTGGTCGACAGGTTCGGAAACAGGCAGCTGTTACTCTGCGGTGTATGCAGGCTCTTGTCCGTGTTCAAGCTCGTGTAAGGGCTCGTCGTGTTCGGATGTCTGTCGAGGGACAAGCCGTGCAGAAGCTGCTGGATGAGCGTCACATTAAGAATGAGCTCTTGAAACAGGCTGAGGTATGCTAGTGTCCTAATGTTTCTTGCATTGTAGAATTTCGACTCCAATTCGAACATTATTGAGTAGTTTGAATTGTTTTCAGGAGGGTTGGTGTGATAGTAGAGGAACTCTTGAAGAGGTTAAGGCTAAGATTCAGATGAGGCAAGAGGGTGCTGTGAAGAGAGAGAGAGCACTTGCATACTCTCTCACTCAGAAGGTACTATTTGATCTATCAATGCATTGTTTTCTTTTGTTTCTTGCAATGGATCCTGATTGTATTGTTGGTGGTTTTGGTAGTGGAAATCGGGTCAGAGTTGTGATTCTTGCACGCGTCTTTCAGTTCCCTCGTCGTTGAGAAGTCACGAGTTGGATAAGAGTAACTGTGGATGGAGCTGGCTGGAACGGTGGATGGTGGCGAAGCCATGGGAGAATCGACTAATGGAGAAAGTAGTGAACAACAATGATCACTCTTTCGACGTAACACCAGTTGTTAAGGATTCTAACAAGGGGAACAATCATTCGAGGTTGTTGTCTGAGCAAGGCCCGGTGAAAGTGAGGAAGAACCATGTGACCAAGAGGGTATCAGCGAAGCCTCCAGCGGTTAATCACCACTCGTCTTGTAGCCCAAGTTCTGAGTTTAGGTACGATGAGAGCTCTGGCTCGTCTTCAATATTCACGACCACAACTCCCGTTTCCGGGAACACAATTTCGGAGAGAACAGAAGAGAGCAACAGCAGTAGACCGAGTTATATGAACATGACAGAAGCTACCAAGGCTAAGCAGAGGAAACATGGTGGTGCTCAAAGGCAGTCGATGGATGAGTTTCAGTTTCTTAAGAAGTCAATCGCGTCGAGCAATGGTGATACGAAGAGCAGTGCCGGTTCTGATTCTTGTACAGCTTCTGTGTCGAAACCTGTTTGCATACCAACAAGAATGGATAACAAGTTCTCTAGGAAGCTAACTGATATTGAGGGTTATTACTAGAAGTAGGTGATCGTAGACTCGTGTTTGAATCAACAGCTTGTTGTTTTGTTTGTTGAATCGTGTTCGATTCATGTCCGATTCGATTTCTTCTGCATTTCTGTAAAGTTAGTTGTGAGTTTTTAATTCATTGTATGCTATTCAACCTTCAAAATTTGCAGAAACACAGAAGCTTATTGCATTAATGAATTAATGTACATTAGTTTGATCATATTTCTCATACACGTCTAATGGCTTGAACCTTGACACCATGCCGAAAATTAAGTACTATGCCATAGTCGAGTTGCAAAGGATTCTCCATCTGTTGGGAATGTCGAAATATGTACTTCCGGTACAGATGAATCATGGAGAGTTTAAGTTCTTGCAAGGAGAATTTTTGTCCGATGCAAGCACGTGGTCCGATACCGAACGGAATGTTGGCATAAGGATGCCTCCTCTTTTCCTCTTCACCGTTCGGATCAAATCTCTCGGGTTTGAACTTCTCTGGCTCAGGGAAGTTTTTCGGATCTTTTGCGAGAACTCCAAGAGCCAACCACACCCATGTCCCCTGTTAACTTAAAACGAATCAATCATAGTGTGAATCCACATACCAGCCTCGATTCTGTAATATTGGACATTTAGGTCGTACCTTTGGAAGGACATAACCTCCGATGTTAACTTCGGCTGATGTTTCTCTAGCAACTAAGGGAGACACTGTGTAGAACCTCATTGCTTCTTTTATCACCTGTAAAATCAGTAAAAACAACGTGATCTTCCGTTATTGTGATATACTAAGTGTAGCATTGTGTAGTTCTTAAAATTGCTCTTTTTTTTTTTTTTTTTTCCCACTAGTGTGATGTTGATAAATTACAACATATTAACTTGCCTGATTAAGATACGGAAACTTGTGGTGAAGATCGTCGGCTGAAGGCAGCTGCTCATGAGGACCAAACCCGTCTATCTCTTCTAGTACCTTTTCCTCAACGGCTGGATGGCAAGCAACAAGATAGATAATACAGGATAGTGTAAACGATGTTGTTGCCGATCCAGCCAATAAATGCTCATAAGTTACTGCACTAATATAATCTGATGTGAGAAAATTCTTTGCAGCTGTCTCTGACTCTCTTGCTCTAAGTATAAGGGATAGGAAATCCTTCGAGTTGAGGTCGTTGTCTTTCATCCTGTTGCGAACAATCTCATCTAGCCGGTTAGTTAAATTCTTGTTTGTTCGATCAACTTTCCAGTCCATGGTGCCGGGTATTCTCTTGAGAATCTGACGAAATGGTTCTTGGAGAATAGGAACAAGCAGGCCTGCTATGATCGATATCGAGCCAGATAAATCCATCTTCAGCTGAGTCGTAGAGTAGATGTGTTGGTTGATAAATTCTTGAACTCGATTATCATCTTCAGGTTTATTATCCACTTGATTGCCAGAGCCAATACCAGATTTTGACTTCGACAAGCCAAAATCCACCCCAAATGCAGCTTTTCCAATCACATCAGTGGCTAATTTGAGAGAAAGATCAGAGAATGTGAAATCTTTAGAGTCGAGATTTTGAGTGGCGGATTCAATGAACTCTTGCATGGTTGGAACCAACTTAGCAAGATGAGAAGGCTGGTAAACAGAGAGTATTGTGTTTCTCATCGTCGACCATCTAGCATCCCTGAAAATTCGTGCTCATCAAAGAGGATCCAAGACACTCTACATCATAGGAAGACTAAAAAAACATACTTCACCAACAGAGAGATGATCAGATCATCGTACCTCGTGAAGAATAGCCCTTTCTGATGAAGAGGTGATGCTGCTATTGGAGATGGGATGCTTCTGTTGGAAATGAATTTGAACTTTCTGATACCAACTTCCCTGCAAAGTTCTGCATCGGCTACGATTACTAATGGCTGCCTGCCCATGTGAAACCTGTTTTTCTCAACGAGTTCAGTTAAAATCTCTCTAATACAGTTAATCCTACCCAAATTCATGCCTTTAATAATTATGTATGTTCTATAATAATGTCACCGATGATGCATGGAAAATAATACGATTCACAATAAGTATCATCGTGCCAATATTATTTGACTAAACAAGGACCCAAAATGACATTATATATTCACAATACTACAAATAATATTTTCCTACTATTCATCCAAGTACCTTTTTATATGTTCACATAAAAACTAATAAAATGAAAAATGAAAATATTACAAAACAATCACTCACAAATTAAGAAAGTTACCACTACATTGTGGTTATCGCTATATAAGAAATACTGAGGTAACCAAAAACATGAACTGTTTTAAGGAATAAACTTTACATATGAAAGGACAGAGACAAGTTTACAACTCAAATGTCAAAGTGAAAAGCCGAACAACTTTATCCTCATCATCATTCTTGAGTTGTATCATTATTTCCATTTCCCTACCTCTCAATATTCTTTATGATGCCTTGTTATCATTATTTCTTTTTCCCTACTTCATAAAGCCTCATCTAGGGAGGGGGGGAGGGATTCTTCAAAATCCACCATCCAGAAGCTGTCTATCTGTTTATTTCTTACAAGAAATGATCAACTAAAAGAACAGTTTTTTTATTTCCATCTAGAAATCCAGAAGACAAACCTGAATATTGGACCGTATTGCTTCGTGAGAATGGAAAAGACATCGGGACCATACTTAGCAAGCAAAGGAAGATGTCCAATTACAGGCATTGCTGGAGGACCAGGGACTCTTCTCACACTCCAGTAAGGTCCATAAAAATATACCAAAAATACTGCTGCAACTGCTGTGATTGTGAGTATTCTCGCTTGCCATAAGGGCTCTGCCGTTTCAGCAAAAGACCGAAACTCTGCTACTAAGACGTCCATACTGAGAGGAAAAGAAGAAGAAAAAGGAGTTTCAAGAAGACAGGACACTAATGATGCATTAATTTATGAGGTTGGATGTAAATAAAGGAAATTAGCTACAATATTTTATTGGGAGGAATTGGTATTGGTGTTGTCCTAGTTGAATTATGATAATGGTGGGGTAGTAAGCATAATATTGCATGTTATTTTAAGGCCTTGTAGTTTTCCAGTTTTAGTTGTGGGGTCTGACAATAATCTTACGTTTGCATACATTAATTCAATCACCTCCAATATTTATTTCAAATTAAACTTGCGGAAATGATTTCGTGAGGATTTCAGTGATTGGATGTGAGATCGTGAGTCATTTAATCATACCTGATATTTGAGTCACTCACAGGAATAAGCTCCAATGGACGGTCGACAAAATCTTGCCCAATTTGAGATGGTGGCTTGGTGTGTACTGTTTCCACACTTTTACAGAAAAATATTTGCTTAATGCATATCAGTGTTGTTACAATAAATATATATATATATATATATATATATATAAGAATCAGAACGTGCGTCGCACGTGGATGATAAATTTTTTAAATCAAAAGTATAATATTACTATTAAACTTAAATAATAATTTTTATAAGGATATACAATCTATGTTCAATTAAATTAAATTTAATAGAACTCTATGTGATTTTGTTTTAAAATTCTAATGTAAAATTATTTAAAATTACTATTATAACCTTAAATAAAATCTTTAATAAGGATATATTAGACAATCCATATTTTGTAAGAAATATTCATACTTTTATATAGGTAATAATAGATATATATTACAAGAGTGATTGTAACCCTGACTCCAAATCGAATCTATGGTACAAACAAAGACGATTTTATTTTCCTTAATTAATTTAATTTTAATGATGGATGGTAGGAAGAGCTTGAAGCAGAACTAGATGTAAAGAGTGTCCTATAGCGGTTGCTTTCACCAAGCATCTACCTAAATGGCATCTTGACAAAAAACATCTCAGGACATTTTGGTGGTCCTTGTCCAACAAAGAATAATAATTTATCAATGATAAAGAGTTAGTTCATGAATAGGAATTGTTCTCCTTTGACAATATTATGGAAGACAGTATCAATGTCTTGGGTGAAAATGAAATTTTACTAGATTCCTTCATCATTAGTTTTGTCTTATTATTTGAAAGGGGCATATAAAAAATTCAGTTCTCATGGTAGCTCCTAAGAATTAACCAATACCTAATCCCAATAACAAGATAACTATGTAAATGGCTTTCTTGATACTTTTTTGTCATTTTACTTTTGGATTTGGTGCAACGAGGTGTACATGTTAGGCACAAATCATCTCGGATAAAATTAGTGGAAGTGTTACAAAACATCGCTTTCATTTTTAACTGGTTGAAGCTGAGACAATAGAAGCGAAATCATGCATTTAAGAAAAAGGAACTACAAATGAAAACTTTGTTCAGAAAGTTAACATATTAACCTAATACCTATATGCGACTCAATAGCCATAGAATATGTCAAGCAAGTGCAAAAACATATATTATCTATGCACTAGGAATACAAAACCCATTATTTCCAACAATAACAGCCAGAGATATACAACATACGAAGTTAGATCGCACCAGAATGGGAGATTGATGTTTGAAGCATTGAAAACCTTCAAGAATTTCTTTTCAGCTGATGTTCGCCGTCATCTGCAGAAAGGGACAGAGTCAAGAAAAGAATGAAAGGAAAATTTTCGAACTCACATCACTTTCTTAGAAGAAAAGAAGTACATGTTAGGATTAGAAATCAACTCAACCCAGCAAGATGAACTCAGCTTCGAAGCTTCAACAAACCCTCTTCAATGGCGAAAATGAAAGAAAACTAAAATGCGATCAACACACGATGATTACGTGGTTCGGCTATTTCCACAAGCCTACATCCACGGCCAAAACTGGCGTTTTCAATAACAACTCGAACGAAATTCGTGATTACAAGCAGATTCCCAAATTAGGGTTTTTCTAAGCTCAAGAAGAACCCTAATTCTCTAACTCTCAAACCTTACGTTCAAATCTAATAATACTACAACTGGATATGCATGAATATATATAGAGTAAAAGCCCTAAACTAATTGGAACAGATCAGCACTGGATCGCGACGAATTTCTGTTTCAAATCCGGAATTTGCGCCCAGAACCCTAACTGCTTTCTTAACCACCTTGAACCGGCTGCAGCGGGAAAACCTCCGGTTCACGCATTATTCCTCCGGTTCAGCTCGACTTTGATCCGGTTCTGAAATCTCCAAACATGCATGCAGATATATATGTATCCTACAATTCTCCACCTATATCGAAATACAAAACCTGCAAAACACAACACTTAAAAGACAACGCTTATGTGTTAGATGGCCATGGTAACACATTTACCAATTTCATGCAGTGATTAAACTTGATGCTATTCAGTGATTTTGTTAGCATGTCAGCTGGATTGTCCTCTGTACTAATCTTCTTGACCTCCACCAAACCTTTGTCAATAATATCTCTTACAAAATGGAACTTGACATCTATATGCTTCGATCGATGGTGGAACACTTGGTGTTTTGATAAGTGAAGAGCACTTTGGCTGTCACAGTAGATCACCACTTTCCTCTGAATAATACCTAGCTCTTGGATCATTCCCCTTAACCACATAGACTCTTTAATGGCTTCAGTCATGGCCATGTACTCAGCTTCTGTGGTGGACAATGCCACCATTGATTGCTGAATACTTCTCCAATTGATGGCTGTTCCAAATAGAGTAAAGATGTATCCGGTTAAGGATTTCCTTGAGTCGATATTCCCAGCAAAATCCGAGTCCACAAATCCTATCAAACACTCTTGATGCTGAGTAGTTTCATCCCTTTCAAACATAAGTCCCAAATCTGCAGTCCCTCTAATGTATCTAAGCATCCACTTTAAGGCTTCCCAATGTGCTTTTCCAAGGTTGGACATGAACCTGCTTACTGAGCTCATTGCATATGCCAAATCTGGTCTGCTACAGATTATTGAGTACATGACACTCCCCACTCCACTAGCATATGGAACACCTTCCATATATCTCTTATCTTCTTCTGTGGTAGGAGCTTGCTGTTTGGATAACTTTGTGTGTGGTCCTAAAGGAGTTAAAGCTGACTTTGCCAGGTGCATGTTCAGCCTATTTAGAACCTTTCTCATGTAATCTGTTTGGTATAAGAACAATCTTCCAGCAACTTTGTCTCTGAGAATATCCATTCCCAAAATCCTTCTAGCATCACCCAAGTCTTTCATATCAAATTGAGAACTCAGTTTCTCCTTAAGCTTGTTGATCCTATTCATGCTTTTGCTTGCTATGAGCATGTCATCTACATAGATAAGTAGATAAGTAACCACCCGTTGATCTTCCTTTTCAAGGTAAACACAGCTATCATAGGGACATCTATGTAATCCTATTTTCAGCATGTACTCATTAAACCTTCTATACCATTGTCTTGGACTTTGCTTCAATCCGTAGAGTGATCTTTGCAGTTTACAGACCTTCCCTTCATTTCCAGGTAGAACAAAGCCCTCTGGTTGTTTCATGAAGATTACCTCTTCCAAATAACCATGTAAAAAGGCTGTTTTCACATCCAACTGCTGCAACTCTAAGTTCCATTGAGCTACCAAGGCTAAAAGTAATCGAATTGAGCAATGTTTCACCACGGGTGAGAAGATCTCATTGAAGTCTATGCCTTCTCTTTGACTGAATCCTTGAGCCACTAGCCTTGCTTTGAACCTTATCCTTTCTGTCCCTATAACTTCTACCTTCTTCTTGAATATCCACTTGCTCCCAATGATTTTCTTCTTTTCAGGTTTATCCACAAGTATCCAGGTTTGGTTCTTTTCCAGGGACAAAAGTTCCTCTTGCATAGCTAATAACCACTGATGCCTCTCCTTGGATATCATGGCTTGTTTGTAGTTCTAAGGTTCATCATACTCCAAGTCTTGAGCCACAGCAAGTGCATAAGAGACTATATCAGCTTGACCAAATCGATTTGGTGGCTGAATTCTTCTTCTCTCCCTATCTCTAGCAAGACTATAATGCCTCAAATCTGTGGAATTAGAATCTGAATTGTCTTGATCTTCATCCTGAGCTTCTGAGTTTGCTTCCATGTCATCAATCTGATCAAGTGTTGATTCAGGTGTGTTTTCATATTCCACAGTTTGATCATGAGGCTCCACCTCCACTGATATATCGGTTTGCAACTGAGTACTCCCATTGTTAGGATATCCCATGACACTTTCTCTAAACACAACATCCCTACTAGTGAAACATTTTTGATGACCATCCTCTAAACACCACAACTTATACCCCTTAACCCCTGTTGGATATCCTATAAAAATGCATCTTAGAGCTCTAGGCTCTAGCTTATCCTGCCTTATATGAGCAAAAGCTAAACATCCAAAAACTTTAATATGAGAATAATCTATAGGTGATCCATACCATAGTTCATCAGGGCATTTAAAATTAATGGCAGAGGAAGGAGACTTGTTTACCAAATAGGCTGCTGTAGTAACAGCCTCTCCCCAAAAGCTCCTTGGAAGTTTTGCATCCAAAAGCATGCATCTGACTCTCTCCAAAAGTGTTCGATTCATCCTTTCTGCAGTGCCATTTTGTTAGGGATTGGCTGGGACCGTTTTGTGTCTTGTAATTCCCTTCTCCTTGCAAAACTCCTGGAATTCTGCAGACATATACTCCAAACCGTTGTCAGTTCTAAGGAATTTAAGCTTCTTACCAGTCAAGATTTCTTGATTTTGCAACCAATCTTTGAAGGTCTTTAGTGCATCGCTCTTTTGTTTCAAAGTGTACACCCATAGCTTCCTGGAGTAACCATCAATGATTGTCATGAAGTATCTTGCTCCACCATGGGTTGTGGCTCTGGAAGGACCCCAGATATCCGAATGCACATACTCCAATTTCTGAGATGAGAAATGATTTCCTGTGGGATAGGGTAATTTCTTAGCTTTGCCTAAGGTACATTGATCACAGAATTCAAGCTTGGTTGCTATTTCTGCTCCAAGGACTCCCTTCTTTGATAGCATCAGCAGTCCCTTCTCCCCAATGTGAGCCAACCTCTTATGCCACAGGTTAGTATTTGCTTCACTCATGGTTGCTTCCACCTCTCCTTGAATAGTGGAACCGATTAGGATATAAAGGCCATTGATCTTTCTTCCTTTTAGGATCAGCTTGCCTTGCTTTGTAACTTGGATATGTCCACCATTGGTGTTGAATTCATAACCTGCAGAGTTAAGTACACCAAGTGAGATCAAGTTTCTCTTTAAATCTGGAATATACCTGACATTGCTCAGTCTCTTGATGCTCCCATCATGCAACTTAAGGGTGATAATCCCCACTCCTTCCACCTTGCAAGATTGATCATTCCCCAGGAGCACTGAGCCACCTTTCTCCATCTTTAAAGCTGAAAACCACTCCCTTCTTGGACACATGTGGAAGCTACATCCTGAATCCAATACCCATTCATCAGAGATAGCTGCTGTGGAGATACATAACATATCAGCTCTCTCATAGTTATCTTCAGCCACTGCAGCTTCAGGTCCTTTTCCTTGAGTTTGTTGTTTTGCCTTTAATCGTTCAGGGCAATTCTTCTTCAAGTGCCCCACTTTGTGGCATGAAAAACACTTTCTGGTTTCCTGATTATTATCCCCAGGTTTTCCTCCAGTGTTATCTCCCTTTGACTCCTTCTTCTTGCCTTGTCCTTTCTTGAAACCCTTATTCTTTATACTGAGACCTTCCCCAAGATTTTGTGGCTTGGCTTCGGCATGAGATTGAAGAACTTTAGTCTTGATCGCCATTAGAACCTCCTCCAATGTGAGTGCACCCAATCTTCCATAGATCAATGCATCCTTAAATCCATCCAATGACTTGGGCAGTGAATTTAATAACATGAGCGCCTTATCTTCATCCTTAACCTGCTCTTCAATGTTCTCCAAGTCATCGATGATCTTGATGAATTCATCTAACTTTTCCGCGATACGTTTTTCATCTGGAATCTTGAAGTTGAGTAGCTTCTGTTTCAGATACAAGCGATTAGCCAATGACTTCGTGAAGTATAACGAGTCCAACTTCTTCCAGATCGCCGCGGCAGTGGTTTCTTTACATACTTCGCGCAGTGCTTTATCTCCTAAGCACAAGATGAGTGCGCTTCGAGCTTTCTTGCATATCTCCGATCGTTTCAGAGCAGCTTCAGGTGTAGTCGAAGAAACACTCTCGATCAAGGCATCTTCAAGGTTGTGCTGAATTAACAACGCCTCCATCTGAACTTTCCAGAGATTGTAATCTCCTTTGCCAGTGAATTTCGCGACATCCAATCGCATTGCAGACATGTTGCCGTGGTTGATTCCCACAGACGGCGTCAAAACTGTTAGGATTAGAAATCAACTCAACCCAGCAAGATGAACTCAGCTTCGAAGCTTCAACAAACCCTCTTCAATGGTGAAAATGAAAGAAAACTAAAATGCGATCAACACACGATGATTACGTGGTTCGGCTATTTCCACAAGCCTACATCCACGGCCAAAACTGGCGTTTTCAATAACAACTCGAACGAAATTCGTGATTACAAGCAGATTCCCAAATTAGGGTTTTTTCTAAGCTCAAGAAGAACCCTAATTCTCTAACTCTCAAACCTTACGTTCAAATCTAATAATACTACAACTGGATATGCATGAATATATATAGAGTAAAAGCCCTAAACTAATTGGAACAGATCAGCACTGGATCGCGACGAATTTCTGTTTCAAATCTGGAATTTGCGCCCAGAACCCTAACTGCTTTCTTAACCACCTTGAACCGGCTGCAGCGGGAAAACCTCCGGTTCACACATTATTCCTCCGGTTCAGCTCGACTTTGATCCGGTTCTGAAATCTCCAAACATGCATGCAGATATATATGTATCCTACAGTACATGATTAAAAACACACAAATACTCCCTCCACCAATCTCAGGTTCCCTGATATGGAAAGTACTAGATACGTATCAGGCACTTAAAATCTATAACACCACATGAATTAATATTATGCAAGGGAACTTGAAGGTCTTGTGGAGGCCGACGAAACTGCAATATCAACTACAGAAATCCCAACTGATCGGCAAGATGTAGTAAATCCTCACCCCAGTATGGTGTGCTAGAGACTAAATCCTCGACCATGTCTTCTGTAGTTTGATCGGCAGCAAGGTTCTCTACTACATCATCGTCAGCTATAAGGTCATCACTGAGGAACTTCTCCAACACTTCATCAGTAATTGGATTCAAGCTAGTGTCACTTGTGGAGTAGACAGCCTCAGACAAAAAATCTCTCATATCACTGCTTGATTCATCATCTAGTGCAGCTGAAATCTGTGTTTCCATGTCTCCTTGAACATCCACAATTTCCTCTTGATCTTGGCTGGCATAATTCGAACATTGATCACTATCGATGTCAACGGTCAAAACATTCTGACAATTATCCATGCTTGGACTCATAGTCAGCCTCCTCTTTTGCCCTATGTCCACACAGTTTTGATCATTCTTCATCGCGTATTTGTCCATGTATTGCCGGACAAAGTTTGGATTGCCAAAGGCTTTAGCAATGAAACTCAGAATTTGCTGCTGCTTTTTCTCTGAATCACGTAGCCGTTCTTCTATGACCAGGATGCGCTCCCGTGAGTTGTGTTGCTGCTGTTTAAGCTTCACTATTTCGGCCATTAACAGATTTCGGTCTCTTTTCAATCTCTCGAGCTCTTCTTCCACTCCATAGTGGCCTAGCTCTACACAGGGACCTCCACCTTGTCGACTCATGCTCTGCATTACATTTCTCCTCCTTTTGATCGTCTTCAAGAGATGCTTCTGTCCTCCCAAAAATCCCTCATTTGCAAATTCCCATCTATCAGGATCCACTTTTCTAAAACCCTGCATGAAATATTCTCTCAATACAATACTCAACTCAGCACCCACTAAGTTTCCTTCCAGTTGATTAACAGTCAAAAAACAGAGCAAAGAACCTACGGCGGTCTCTTCAAGTAAACGTGCTAGGATTAGGATTGAAAATCAAACGAAGCTACTAAATTTTCCATCTGAGACCGTTTGCGAAATGCTGAGCTCCATAATGCTTGTTCAAGGTTTGACTCAATCATTTACTCAAACTCAATTCATAACGCTCAATAGCAAGTCAAACAAGTTTGAACAATAATGTGTGTGCCAGGATTCAAGCAATTTCACCCTAGCCAAAACCACACAGACCGACAAATCAGACTCACTAAAGCCATCATTCATAAACTGATAGATCCAAACTAACATCCCTTTGCATCAAACAAATCATGGACCAATGTAAACTTTGAGAGCAAGTCAAAATTAAAAGTTTGAAGTAAAAGAGCCAAAATACTTAAATCCAAATGCCAAATGGAACATAATCACTCCATTTTAGTACCACAAAACAATTACGGTATCACAATTCACACATGATACTACACACTGATAACGAACAATGCAAGGCAAGAAAATGATACAAACAGAGTTTTATAGCAAGGTTTAAGACAATGCGATCAGAGCAGACAAAACTTACTAAAACAAACAGAACAGATAAGCAATTATCAGCAGACAGAGAAGAGTAGTACAGAAATTTTCATCATAACTGACTCAATTTTTGGGACGATGGAGCACTGCATAGTGAATTTCAACACCAGAACTCACAAATATAGAAATTCGATGAATTAAAGTGAGATTTTGATAGTGGTGTTCCTCACAATACTTACGTATGTATTTAGCTGCCGAACAAAACTGGAGAAATTGCTGTGTTTGAAGTATCTCGGAAGCAAACTGGTCGAGAATTTGTGTGAATCCCAGACAATGAAGGTGTTCTTAGCCTTACTCCATGAAATCACTGAATCCGTCGCAGAATCTTCAACCATTTCGAATGTCTTCATCAGAAACGGAGGAGTACCCAAATCATGCAAGCCCTCGCTAGGTTGCGGTGATGAAGAAGACGACGCACCACCACCACTCGCCGCGGCGGCGGTGGAAGTGTCCACCTCTTCTACCTTCACCGTCACACCTTCCATTGTAAATTGAATTGGCCATTATCGATTAATCCCACCATTTTTGTGCTCGAAGTTGAAATCAAACTGCTGATCGATGGTGGAGGGACGAGAGAGAGATCGCTATAAAAATCGGTGTGGATCGGAAGTTTCTAGAAATACGGAACTTCATATTAGATATTTTTCAAATTATCTTAACTGCACATGTCACAAGAAAGTCCACGAATTTTCTGACACATATTGGCCACGTGGCATAATTTCACTTGGTACAAAGATCTAGAAGCTTCTAAAGATTTTTCCACTGGACTTCTTTTGTTTTATACTCAACTTCATATGCCGCAATCCCCAGTATAGATATCAATTAATTTTACCTTTTACGTATTATATATTATATATTACTCCCTCCTTCCTGTTCCAATTTATCTACTTATCATTTTCATCCGTCCCAATCAAACTTGTCAATTCAAAATGGTAAAGAATTAACATTTTTTTAATAAAAAAGTCAATAAAGGTGGGCAAAAAGTATAAAAAAACACTTTTTTAATCAAAAAGTAACTTAAAACAACAAGTCAACTGCATTTTCTTAGGTTCCGTGCCCGGTCCAAGTAGGTAACTTGGACCGGGACAGAGGGAGTACATGTTTAGTTGTGAATATATAAGATTATATCCTACGCAACTCAACCTGTTAATAAAATAATTATTTCTCTCTCATCCACATATACAATCTACAACCCAACTCAATCCCAATTTTTTTATACTTTATCAACAACCTAACCCAACCTAACTTTTTAATAAAATATTAATTTTTCTCTCATCTATATATATACTACAATAATTAATATGAAATTATACACTATTTTTAGAATTTTTTATTATATTCAAAAATATAATAATTGTATTTTAATTCCACAATTATAGTAAGAAAATTTGTTTTGATAATACATGAAAAATAATATACTAACACAATAATTAAATTAAAATTACATTAATTATATAAAAATTACAATAATGGGAATATGAAAAATGAAAAAAGATGCATGAAATATTAAATTACAAACATAAAAGATACAAATTATATAATCAATTATCATTACCAAATTTTTATCATATATGCTCAATCAAGTCATGTTTAAGACCATTATGACCTTCTTTATTCATTTCTCTCCATTCACATACACAACTTACATCACCACCCAATTTTAATTTGTGTGTACTTTATCAACAACTCAACCCAACCCAACATTTTAATAAAATATTCATTTTTCTCTCATCCAAATATACAATATATTCCCATTTTAATTAAACTAGTTTTGTATCCGTGCGATGCACAGGATTAAATTTTCCTAAAAAATTATTTGAAATTAGAAAAAAAGTTATATAAGTGTAATAGAACCAAATTAAATGATCACATATTTTAAATATTTAATTAATTGAGGTTATCTTTAGATATTGTGAATAAAAAAATATTGTAATTTTAAACTTAATTTATAAGTATGAAAACAATAATATATAATCAAAAGTAACGATAATTATATAAAATCAATTAAACATATAATATAAAAAAATTTAAACACTTCTTTATATTAAAACATAAATGTTAATTTCTTGCATATATATATATATATATTACCTCGAAATTTGTCATATATAGTCGAATCAATGAAGATGAGTAGGTATCTTTATTAAATCTCATTTTTAATTACATTGAAACTTAGTTATGGATTAAAATTTCACATTTCTTTCAAATAATCCTTATATGAATTATCGATTATCTTTCTTCATATTTTTCTTTCAGATTATTTGTAAGAAATAAAATATGTATTGTTCTTCTATAACCATATAGTATCACCTCCACCATTATTTAAATTCATTACAAATAGTTGAAACATGTTGTATATTATTACTATTACTATTATTATTAAAGGTCAAGCCAATTTAATAAATCTTCAAATATATAAAATATATTTTTTATCTATTTATTCGAAGCTAGCGAGTTGATATTATACTTGAAATTTTGATTTATAGAAATATAAGATACTCTTTATATTTAGTTTTTTTTTTTTTTCAAATTATAAATTAAGATATGAAATCTTAAACATAAATGAGATTTTGATGAAATGAGTGACTCTATAACAATAGGGGTATTAGAAACACTCATTAAGGAAGTTCCAATCTATATTTAAAATGTGTACATCAATATCACTATCTAACTTCAAATGGAAGGAAAATTTTATATATTTAATCAATAAATTAATATCTTTATCATACATACATATACTATAAATTAACATATATTCCTTTTCCCTCTAACTTCGTTAAATATATACATATATTCCCTTTTTTCTCTCTCGTAAGGTCATTATATATATGATGTTTCATTTGTTTTAATTCTATTATCAATTTGCTAAGCCTTGAATTTTAAATGGATATATCTTGTCAGATCATTATAAGTATTTAATAAATAGTTATTTATTGTAATTGATTATTAGATATATATGTAGCAGATAGTTGTCATAAATGTATTATTATCTCTTTAAAACAACAAAAATTGGTTTTAAAATATTAAATATTTCCAACTTACTCACAAATAAGATGAATATGAATTTTACAAAAAATTAGTACAAATCAAGTATATTATTCAAGATAAAGGAACAATATTTATATAAAAAATTCAAAACATGAAAAGTATAATCATTACATTCTTCTATATATGTAGAAAGAATAAATCAACTAATAAGATTGTCGATCTCAAAAAAATAATAAATTACATGACAAAAATCTCAAAAAACAAAAACAAATTATAAGATTTATTTTCAGTAGTTTCTGGAAAAAAAAAAGTAAGAAAGAAACGAATCCACCTTGTAGTGTATATATCTCTAATCTTCAAAATCTTTACCATTTTTCTATATAGAAGCTGTCAATCCGATTTATTCATTGAATTTCTGTAGTGTATAAATCTCTAATTTTCAAAATCTTAACCACTCTTTTAGATAGAAGTTGTCGATCCAATTTATTCATTGAATTTCTACATAAGAAAGAAAAAAAAAACATAATTTGTAAGAAGAATAATTCGTATACAATACCAATAAATAAAATATTCATCTCCAAATTAAACATGAATATAACAATAGAAACTTAAATCAGAAGCGATTGATAAAATCAAACAATATTTCATCCATCCAAACAATAAAGTATATGAAATGAAACTCATACCAAATAAAATAAAAATCAAAAAATAAAGCAAAAATAACACAATCCATGAGTAAACGAAAACAAAATGATTGTAATGCAAAATTTGAGAAATTGTGAAAAGAAATTGTGAGTCAATTCTAAGTTTATTGTCTCGTATTTATATGTGTATGATATGTTTATTAGATATAAAATTAGTGCATATTAAGTAGCATAATTGTAGTCATTTCCTAATTTATAGATTTTATTTTCCTAATACATTGGCTGCAAATAAAATGTTCACTTATTTACTTCTTATGAAATGAAACCACATTATAGAAATCAACAAATTCAATTATAAAGCATGTGATACATTATAAAGTATACGTTAAATTTTGTTTATTTTTTTATTTTAAAAAATAGCTGAAGCTGGTTATATGTGTGTATAATCAAGATGGAGATTTATCAAAATCTTATTTGTTTTTTCATATTGTAATATTCCAATTAATATTGGAATTCAGTACATAGTTATTCATATATATTAATGTGAAATCAATTAATTTGTTACTACCATATTTCATTTACACAAAAACTCATGTGAGACGGTCTCACGGATAGCTTCCGTGAGACGGATTCTTATTATCCATGAATTGAATTCATATCCACATTTTTTCATATGAATTGCTAAGTGTGTGGGTCATGGGTTGAGTCGTCTCATGAAAAAAGATCCGTGAGACGGTCTCACACAAGACCAACTCTTTGATTTAATGGGTTAAAATTGTGCATATTTCAATATCATCAACATCTATTATGTTTTTAAAAAGATATTATGAATTATATAAGTTTTAAAATAAATCATCACTATTTTAATATGTAATCAATATTAGATAATTTGATAAATAAGTCGTTTAGGAATATCTATATCAAATACTATGGAATTTTTAAATAAAAGAATTATTTAGTTTGTATCTATAAAATAAAATAATATTTTTATTAAAGTGAAACATTGATTGCTAATGTCAATAATTTTGGTATTTCCTAATTTATAATAGTTTTCATCCTTATATAGCTGCAGAAAATTAATGTGGCAATTGACTTCAATATAAAATTGATAACATTATATTTCTTCCATATATATATATATATATATCAAAAAGACTTTTGGCTATATATATACATATATATATATGGTAATTTTTTATTTATATATGTAAATTAGATGTGTGATTTGGAGATACGTAACAAATAAGAAATTAAAAAGCATCGTATCATTTTTTTTCTATTTTTAAAATTAGGATCATATATTCTAATATTACTTGAAAAATATGGATATTTGATTTGATTATATGGAAAATCTTATTTTATAGATTACAAACTTATCTCATTATATGTACATACACATATGTATATATAGTCGGACTTTTAAATAATTATGAAATTCTAAAGAATCATGAAATTGGAATTGTTAGTTCATGACCAGATCTTGTAAATTTCATCTTTAAAATAATCTAAATATTTAATTAAATAATTTCTTTATTAAAGTGAAACATTGATTGCTAATGTCAATAATTTTGATATTTCCTAATTTATAATAGTTTTCATCCTTATATAGCTGTAGAAAATTAATGTGGCAATTGACTTCAATATAAATTGATAACATTATATTTTTTCCATATATATCAAAAAGACTTTTGGCTATATATATATATATATATTTGGTAATTTTTTTATTTATATATATAAATTAGATGTGTGATTTGGAGATACGTGACAAATATGAAATTAAAAAGCATCGTATCATTTCTTTTCTATTTTTAAAATTAGGATCATATATTCTAATATTACTTGAAAAATATGGATATTTGATTTGATTATATGGAAAATCTTATTTTATAGATTACTAACTTATCTCATTATATGTACATACACATATGTATATATAGTCGGACTTTTAAATAATTATGAAATTCTAAAGAATCATGAAATTAGATTTGTTAGTTCATGACCAGATCTTGTAAATTTTATCTTTAAAATAATCTAAAATTTTATTTAAATTGAAATGTGTATCCATATATAACGTCAATAAATTTTTCCTTACCTAAATAATCATGTTTGACTTTCCTTAGAAAATATAATGCAATGAATATACTTAATATATGTATATAAAATAAATATATACACAAAATTTACATAAATAGAAAGTGGTTTTAGGCGGAAAAAATCTTACTTTCTTTTTTCGGCGATATTTGTGTTTTTATATATATAAAGATATATAAAGATAGTATTTTGGAAGCCTTTTTCAATAAATTTAAAGATATTAGAAAGAAATTTTAAAATTTTGATACTTTAATTTCATAATTATTATAAGGAATTCTTTTTTGGGATACACTTAAACTAACATACGAACACAATAGCCAAATAATAAATTACAATATTTGGGATGCAAAATCGAAAAAAATTAAAATGAAGCTACAAATAGATGCATGAAATACTAAATTATAAATATAGAAGATATAAATTATATAATTAAATAATTAATTATCATTGCCAAATTTCTAACATATATATATATATATATATTCTATATTTTGAGAAAATTGAGAGCTCTAACTAGTACTTCAAAATATATCAAATTTTTTTTTATTTATAGAGAATTAAAAAAATATGAATTTTGATAATTTTTTTAAAAATATTTAAATGAAAATAATTGGCAATATCAACAATTTAAATTGTAACCATAAAAAAATCTGATTCAACAAATAAGAAAATTACACATGTCATAAATGAATAAATTATGATGAATGAGGTTGTGTCATAGGTTGGTCAACCACCAGCATCCCCAACCGGTTGTGCACATATATGTATATACACACATCTTTAATAGTGTTATATTTATTTATATTATTATGGTATAAATTATTCCATGCAAATTAATATTTATTATTGAAATTATTGTTTGGATATCTATTGTTGATGTTTAATAGATTCTTCAATTAAAATTAATTTAATTAAGATCGATAAAATGTGAATAAATTAATATAATATTATATTATTAGATCAAATGGTTTAAATAGTAAAAAATGCAAAATGCAAAATTTGTTGATGGGACACTTACAAAGATTAATTTAAAACTTAGAATGGCATATAATTTCACACTAAATACATTATATATATACACATATATGTATATATATGCATCTTTAATAGTGTTACACTTATTTATAAATTATATTTATATTAAATATGATACAATTATCCCCAAACAAATTAATATTTATTATTGAATTTATTGTTTGAACATTATCTATTGTTGGTGTATAAGAAATTATTCAATAAAAAATAACTTAATTAATATTAATAAAATAAGAATAAACTAATACAATATATATATATATATTATAAATTGAATGGATTAAATAATAAAAAATGTAAAATAAAAATATTGTTGATGCGACCCTTTTTTGTTGAGAAAATAATATTTTTGTAAATATCTTAAACTTTTCCTCTATTATTATAGTATAGAAATATATAGATAAATTTATCTATTTACTTTTTTCTTTTGAGTTTCTATACAATAAATATAAAATTAAATATATTAAATATTAATATTTATGTATTTGTTTATTAATAAATTTTAAATAAAATTTATTAATGATTTCTTAAAATGAAAATATTTATAAATGAGACATTTATTGTAGCTATTTTTGACAGAATATTCTGCTTTTATATATATATAGATATAGATTTAAAGAAAGTGTTGTACTGTAGGATATAAGTGTTGTACAGTAAGATTCTTAATAAAGAAAAAAAGGATTAAAAAACCTGAAATAATTTGAAGGACACATCCTACAAGGGAAGGAATTAGTTAAAGGGTTCAATGGGCACAAACTTCTATCTTTTGGGCCTCCCATAATTTACTAATGGGCCTTAAACCCATCTCTTTCTGGGCTTTTCTCATAGTGGACAATGGCTGAAGCCCATTCACATTAGTTTCATTTTTATTTCAAATTCTCATGATTATTTACCATATGCATTTGTTAGAGAGGAAAAAACAATTGGATTTGAAATATATAAATTACACGAGTTTTCTTAGAAGGATTTAAATCACATAAATTGCAAGATCAAGAAAAATGGCATAATCGTGTCATCAGCAATTAGAGCCCATCTACAACGACTAAAAGTGAAACATGACACAGGTGGTTCGTCATATTTAAAAACATAAACATCCCCACATCAACGTGACGGGAAACCACCCACATCGATCGGTCCCATTACGTCACACAACACAATACAGTTCCCTACACGATATTTGATCTCTTAATAGAATCTTGAATGCAAAATAAGCACACTCCATGATAAAAAGATTGATTAAGATAGCAACACTATAAGTAGTATAGAGTCATTGTCTGAATCAGATTCATTTGGTCAAAGATTCAAATAAAAGGAACAAGAATCCTTAACCATAATAATGTATGCAAAAATGGTGGGTTAGAAAGAGAGGATTGTGGTATTAAAATAGAAATATTAGAAAGTGACATATTTAAAAATGTCCTAAGTGTATCATCACATATGCCATAAAGTTGCTCCACATATCATGGTTCTCATGCCATTTGCTGAGATAAGAATTTCCCACTTTCAAGAATTTGCTTTTCAAACCCCACAACTTATAATAATCACATTTTGTTGGTTTTTATGTCCTTTTTGGACACTTTCAACCTTGAATTAATGATAGAATTTTCAATAAGAACACATCATTTTAATATAGATTGTGGACTATTATATGGTAAAGTGTGTATCTCATCTAAGAAATTCCTTTTTCTTTTTTTTTTTTTGCATTAAAAATAAACTTGCTTATCATTCCCTATTATTTTTTATTTGTTGTATTTGTTTGTCATATTCTGCTAATATTCATCATATGGGAATTTGATAAATTTTAATTGCTATTATTTTAAATCGTTAAAAGTTACATTCTCTTCGTTCCATAAAGAGAGCCCACTATTCATTTTTTAAACGTCCCAAATTAGAATCACTCTCCTAATTACTTAATGGTAAAGTATAATTTGTTTAAATTATCTTTGATTATTCTGTGTTGTATTTAATGATCACTTATATCATTGTTAATGAAATAGACCTAGTCATTAATGTGTATAAATGAGGATATAATAAGTTAAAATTGTTTTATCACATAAATTAAATGTCTGAGTGTGTATCTTTGTTTAACGGAAAAAATATATGTTTCAAACTTATTTAATATAATATTTAGCTCTTTTTATATCATGTACATTAATAAAGTTTGGAAAATCTCAAAATACAATTAATATATGTTATTGCAATAAAAACATACACAACAATATCACATGAAATTTCATTAATTATTAATGATTTGTGCATAATATTTCAAATTCAGTATATATATAGTGACATTTAAATACCATACTTTTATAATTTTACATAAATAACATATCAAATTTAATTTCATATAACGAATGTAAACCAAGAATCGTACAATATATCCTATATACGTAATCCATTTATGATATATATATATATATATATTTGCAATATGTTAGGTATAATTTGATGAATTATATATATATATATATATAAATGATGTAGGTATAAAGGTGATGAGAAAAGTCAGAAATGACGTACATGCAAGTGTTCGAGAAATGAGGCCACATTGCAAGGATGATATTTTTTGCGACAAAAGATTAATAATAATAATAATAATAATAATATAGATTAATAATAATAATAATAATAATAATAATAATAATAATAATAATAATAATAATAATAATAATAATAATAATAATAATAATAATAAAGACAAATTAAACTGAAGTGTCATTCGTGTCTACATCACCTATGTGTGCTTGTGTGTTTAAAGCCTATCCTACGCCGATGATACATTCTTTTCAAGATCCATAATCTATTTCAAATTTGTGATTCATTTTATATTCTATTTTGTATAATAATTATAGGGTGTAAATTGGTGATGTGATTTTCTACATTTTGATGTGTAGTGATTATATTGAAACAGCAGACATGACATACAGATATGAAATAGAGAATTTTGATTGCTTCACTCTTCCATATTCAGACTCCATTCGTTTATGCCAACTAACTTTTGATCATTTTTTCATAAATTGTAACTATTTATGTTTTATGTTAATTATTGATTATTGATATATTTTGAGCACAACTAAGATCCATCTGAAAATAAACTACCCTGAAATTGCTAGTTAATCTGTTTTACGTTGCAACTATCTCTTTCAACATGCATGTGCTTCAATTGAAATTGTCGTTTATGGTTGTTGCATAATAAAATTCAGTTTAAAAAAAATTTGTATTTCAAGTAGTAATTTGGAAATGTGAATGAATCAAAATTGACATGTGGTTCATTCGACACTACGATTGTCATTTGATTTGATTAAAATTTTATTGGTACAAAACATTTATGTACTTCTTGCAAAGATTGAGATCATTGTTTCAATGTATTAGATACACAATTTTGATAACTGATTGAAATAGGTGAGGAAATTAAACTAGAGATGTAATTTAAGGTGGGAGATGTGTCTATTGTTAGGTTAAATCTACGAGTACAGCGATAGAAGTTTCATTTCGTATATATGACTTGATTTTTTTATAAGAAAAATTAAATTAAACTTGTATGATGAAATTGATGCAAGGAGAATTATTTGACGTAGAAATTAGACATTGCTTTGCATGGTGACCAAAATTAATATTGGAAAATTTAATGATGTTATATTAGAAATATAATGTCAATCATATTTGTGCTTTCGGTCGATGAACACTGTAAAAAAGTGATGATTTACTTTTAATCCTACGGTCACCAATTAAAGTTACATTTTCCCTTATTTTTTAACCATAATAATAATATGTGTGTGTTATCATCAGTCAATCATAAATAGAGAAAAAGATTGATTTGACTTGACAAGAGGAAACTCGATCCAATGAAGTGCAAAAAAAAGCATAATAATTAAAATTCGATAAATAATATTAATCGAAGATTTCGTTTGATTATATGAACAGAAACTTAAAATTGGTATTCTTTTCGATTCATATTAATTGTTTTGAGTCGAAATTTTATTTCATGTTAATTGCTTTTTCGGCTATTTTGCCTCGACTTTTTCAATTTCACCCTCAATCTCAACTTTTATAAAAAGCTCTGAAAACCTGAGGTTTTCTTTTCACTCCCAAGATTCTTAATTTTTAGTCAGTGGGGAAAGTTGTAATGAAATAATTAAGGAATATATAAAGAAGAATTAATTTAATTTTGAAACGGATTGAATAGATAAATATTGTTTAAGGATATATTTATCCAAATCCTAGATTTCTTAATATACCACACAAGCTCTAGGAAAACAAGTAATATGAAATAGAATTTTTTTATTGTGAAATAGATTTTTTCTAAGAAGAAAAAAAGTTAATTATATCACAAGCAGTAACTATAAATTCTAAAGAATATAGAAAAACTAAAAAGAATTATTAATGATCACTATATATATACACATTTCAGTCTCAACAACTAAACAATAATATTTTTATGAATCTGTCGACACGTACGAGATGTTCTATACTATTTTGTTACATCTCATATTTTAAAATAGTTACCATATTCCATCTATATTTAATGACATCATTATGTAACACATGACGTGTATTAAATATTATTAAATACGAGATGTAACAACAAATATAACATATATAAGATCCAATATACGACATTAGCAAAAATATATATAGTACAAGGTGCATATTTGTAGATGAGAGCAAGATTAATGATGTTGCCTATTGCGACCACAGTACAACCATGCATGTGCATGGTCCCTATATTTGAGTTACAAGGTTGTACCAATACTACTACTACTACTCTAATTTGGTTCCATTCAATTCATGTGTTGTCAATTTGTGATTCACTGCATTTAACACACACATGATTTTCTTAACATGAAAATAAAATATCATATTAGGCAAAAGTTAATGGAATAATAGATTTATATTTACAAATAATAACTAAATAATGAGTGGTGTTTTAAAGATTAGATTAAAAAAAAAGCAATATGATCAAGATATAAGAACATGATGTTATAATGTAAAAAAATGAACAGCCATTCAACGTAAGTGAAGAAGAGAGTGGAGTATATCATTCATATCAAATCAAAAAGTAATGTTTTCCTACTCATAAGTGAACATAAGTCAACATGTCTTAATATATATCATTGATGTCGAAAGATTTTATTTCTATTCATTTAAAATTGATTATTGTATTCGAGTAATAATCAACTATGACACATTAATATATATACCGATAATTGTAACAAATAAAATTAAATAAAATAAAATTAGGGTTTTTTTAATTTTGTTGGTCTACTAAGATATAGATGACCATCAATTCATACTATAAAACTTTCCAAACTAATATATTCATATTTACAACATTCATGCAGATCTTGAAACCAAATCTAATATAATAACATAAATATTCATGTAAAACGGTCATATGGTAGAATTCATGAGCTTATTATCTACAAAGATTTATGTTTTAAGATTCTCATTTCAACCATATAATATGTTGAGTTAGCTCATAAAATTAGACTTATAATTTATTTATTTTTGATAAGATTCCTAACCAAGTCTTATAATTAAATTGCATAGTTACTAATCACGGTTTACAAGTCTTGTAGCATTAGTGATATCTTATTTGTATAAACATGCAGATTGATGACCAGAGTTCGAACCTGGTTACTTTAATAATTAGTAATATAATAGACAGAATGACAGATTGATGATCAGAGTTTGAACCTAATTACTATAATAATTAATAATATAATAGCTCTCGTGTAGTGTGACGGCAAAAGTAGTAATATAACAGCTCTGATGTAGCGTGATGATCATAGTTTGAACTCATATTATACAAGTTTTTTATCTTTATTGTTCCCTACATCCGGTTCTCCCAAACTCATTTAAAAAAAAAAAAAAAACACATGCTTATTATGATAATTAGTAATATAATAGCCCTCGTGCAGTGGGACCTTTATTAGGTGTCACTTATATTCCAAAAAAAAAAATCCAACGTGGCAGACACCAAACATTGCACCATCGACGGTTGAGCTTATGCCTTTGCACGACTTTGATGGACAATTTGCACATTGTGGGCCTCTTCTTCCACACTTCCACAAACTAAGCCTCCATTCATTTTCACTATGTCATTATTTGTATGACTTCATCAATTTTAATTATTTCCAAAATTACAGACATAATTTAATTACATCCAAATATATTTTGACTAAATAATATCCATATTTTACATGTAAATATTTAAAGTTGATGTCTTGTATATTAATCGGATGACTCGACCTGACGCACGATAAACACAGTGTATAAATATTTTAAAATGTAACATTTTTATGGAAAACTAGTTCATTTAAATTAGGATCTTTATGTAAAATATTACTCCCTTCTTTTTAGGGGAAAATGTGATGATATTAAAATATTTTTTATCAAAATAAGTATCGTTTTGGAATGAATTTAAGTTTCGTTTCAAATTAAGTGTGGTTTTAGACTTTTATATAATTTTATTCCAAATTATCCTATTAATATCCCTTTAGCTAAAAATTAAGGAATTTAATATATACATCTTTTGAAATTAATTTGATTATCAAAAATACTTGATTAGTTAAGAATATATACATCCAATTATTGTGTCTCTTAACATATGACAAAGTTTAGAACAATACACATTGTGAAAAAGGAGGACACATTTTTTTTATTAGTACAAGTATTACTTTACAAGCTAAAAGTGTATAATTATCTTGGCAAAGTTTTGGGTAAAACTGTCATACAGGTTACTCAACACGTGACACATAATAAGTATCAGATAATATTTATAAGAAATTACAACTTTGATAAATAATATTATATGGTATGTGTATATAGTATAAACTCTTTATCTAATATAAAATATTATCAGTTTTCTGTTCTCAATCTGCTCATTTCCTTATATCCCAACTCATCTCACAAACTCTATGAAACGATCTTACACGATACTTAGTCGATTTTGGGGTAAATATTGACTTTAAACTATCATAGGTAATACCTTTTTAATGAAAATATCTAAAAAGGAAAAATAAGTTATGAGGGGTAACTCTAAATCCAGCATTGTCCACTCTTCCCAGTCCTCGAAATTGATTGCCACGTGGCGAGAACAAAGGCAATGATGACGTGTCACCCTGATGATGACATCAGATAGGCACAATTCCGATGCGCCGTGGTGACATCACCTAAACCCGAGGGTCCCGCCATCTAATGTGGGGTCCAGCTGGCGTGGTGTCTCTCACCAGTCACCACCACTCCATGTGCACATCTTATTAATGAATAAAAACGCAAGGGTGCATTTGGTATTGAACAAACTTGCGTGGCACGGTTACATGGATAGTTTTTATAAAATGAATTTTTTTTATCTATGAGTTAAACCCGTTTTTATTATGTATGTGAAAAGTGAATTGTGAACTGTGAACTGTGAATTCACTCATTTTACATAATATTCACTCTCGAAATTTAACAACATTGTAAGGAAAAGAATAAATAATCTCACATTAAAATAATATGTTTTTTTTTATTTTGGACAATTTTCCTTATTAAATGACATATGTATTCAAACTTGCACATTATTATAGTCTTCAAAATATATTTAAAAAAACATAAAAACTTATGAAACGATCTTACTGGATAATTTATGTATAGATGAATCCTTTATAATAATCACTAACTTAACCAATTTTCACAAATTTATATATGAATTGTGAATAGTGGATTATAGCTTGACTTGTATCACATAAAATGATTCGTGAAATATCATCGCATAAAACTTACTCAAAAAAACATTAAATAATATATATTATAGTAGCACGCTTATTTATTGTAGACATCAAGAGGAATTAGTTTGTTTAGTTAAAATTTAAAGTAACTTTCTTAATTATTAAAAAATTAATTGGTTTATAAGTATAGGACAGATTGAGGATGGCAGATCGAATCTTTTACTACATTTGATGTTATATTTCATGTTTCACGGGTTAAATACACATTGTGTGTTAAATAGTTATTTATTGACACACGGGTGGCGTGCTCATTTTTTTTGAAATGGAAAATACAACAACCGGTGAAATAGAAGATCTTTATGTGTAATTAGAGTGAGTCTTGTGTGAGACCGTCTCACGGATCCCATTCCGTGAGACGGGTCAACCCGACCCGATCAACGGTCAACGGCCAAAGTCAACGGTCAACGGTCAATGGTCGGTCAACACCGGTCAACGGTCGGTCAACGTCGTTGACCAAAAAATATTATATGTTATGCATAAAAGTATTACATGTCCTATATAAAAGTATTACATTCATAATGTAATAATGTTATTCTACTCACATAATACTTTTATGTGTATCATGTGATACTTTAAATTAGTATTACGTACTACATATAAAAGTATTACATGATATATATAAAAGTATTACTTGTTTATTTCAATAGTATTACATGTTGCACACAAAAGTATTACATTATGAGAGTATTACTTGTTGATTTCAATAATATTACATGTTTCCATAAAAGTATTACATTTGAGTATTAGACAATATTTTTCTATATATCATATAATACTTCATAGTATTACATGATATACATAAAAGTATTACTTGTTGATTTCAATAGTATTACATGTTACACATAAAAGTATCACATGATGTATATAAAAATATTATTTGTTGATTTCAATAGTATTACATGTTACACATATAAGTATTACATGTTGCACATAAAAATATTGCATGATGTTATGTTCTTATAATGTAATAATACATTTGTGTGTATTAGATAATATATTTTTATATATCATTTAATACTTCACAATGTAATACTTTCATGTATATTAGGTGATACTTTTCTATAGATCGGATAATACTTTTGTATTATATACATATATATATTACAAAAGTATTAGATGATATATATAAAAATATTACCTACTACACATAAAAGTATTACATATTTTCATACACTCTAACCAAACCCAAAATAATACTATTTTACAAAAGTATTACATAGTATATTGAAAAGTAATACCTAAAACACACAAAAGTATTATATAATTTCTCAAAACTTTGTCACACATGATACACATAAAAGTATTACCTTATAAAAGTAAAAATATTACATTTATAATGTAATACTTTCATGTATGTTGTGTACTACTTTTACATATAATATGTAATACTTTTGGTCAACGGAGTTGACCGACCGTTGACCGGTGTTGACTAACCATTGATCGGCGTTGACTTTTGACCGTTGACCTTTGACTTTGACCGGGTCGGGCTGACCCATCTCACGGAATGGGATCCGTGAAACGGTCTCATACAAGAATTTGTCGTGTAATTAATATCATACAACAGTAAATCGGACATATTACAATTTTTTATTAATTTATGAAAATGTTTAAATTATATACCAAACAGGCCCTTCAAATCTGTCTTCTTTAAAGCAATTTATTTGTCGTTTTGTTATATAGAATTCTGCGTTCGTTCCATGAGATTGTAAGTGTTAGGTCAACCCACCAATTTTTTTATATTTTGTTTCACGTACATAACTTTTTTTTTTTTTTTTTATAAAAACCGTAAGGTCGGCTAGAAGATCGGTAAATATTATTTTATTTCACCTAATTATTTACTGGTCCTTGGAAATTGGAAATAGTATTGTAATTATGGCTAGAGTTGACCGTTTCTTCTTCCAATTAATCAGGTCGACTACCCTTACTATTGGGCAAAAACTTGCGTACTCCCGATGCACCGTATCTCAAAGGTATTATTAGTTTGGTATTAGGTATATATTCATGAAATATTATTGGTGTATTCATAAGGTATTAGTGGTATATTCTTGAAGGTATTAGTGGTATACTCATAAGGTATTAGTTGCATATTCATAAGGTATTACGTGTATAATTGAAATATATGTTTTAGTGAAGGTATTATTTAAGGTATTACTTGTTACATGTTAAGGTATTACTTATATTACTTAAATGTATTATAATAAGTGTTTGGGGGCACGGTGCCCCCGGGCACGCAAGTCCTACTCTAATATTTGATTTATTGCACATAACTAAATAAATGATTATCATGGGACGAGTATTAATTATATGGATATATATCTAATTTAATTAGCATGAATTAATTAATACCTTATTTAATTGGATAATTTGAAATAAAAGATGTAACACCAAGTGTAACAGAACATTCTACATCAATTCTCAATTGAGTAATGAATTATGTAATTAGTTATAAGTGATTGAAGTTTAATAAGTAACATGATTTAAAATAATAGTTTAAAAAATGATATTTAACTAACCAAAATCGGATTAATACTCTCTCCAAACTCCAAAAAAATAATCTTATTACGTATGAACTAGTTATTAATTTACCGTTTATTGTTTATATCCAAAATCTGAACCAATGTCCCAAAATAATTAGAGTAAGTCTTTTATGAGACAATCTCACCAATCATTTTATGTGAGACAGATCAATTCACAACTCACATTTCATAATTCATATATAAATTTGTGGAAATTGATTTGATTAATGGGTAAAAATGATTCGTCCAATACGACCATGTCATATCACAAAAACTCATACGGGATAGTCTTAGAGATAGTTTTCGTGAGACACATCCTCTTTACCCCCAATACTCAAACCACTTTCATAAATTTATATGTGAATTGTGGGTTGACTCGTCCCACATAATATCAATCGTAAAACGGTGTGAAATAAAACATAATGATTATGAGTGAGTTTTGTGTGAAACCGTCTCACGAATCATGTTACATAAGATGGGTTGACCCACACCCCAAACTTCCCCATTCACATTAAATCAATGAATATGAGTTTGATACATGGATTAAAAGATCGTCTCACGGAAATTATTCATGAAATCGTCTCATACAAGTTTTTTTTGAATAATTATTAATGTTTGGTTCTCTTGTTTCCTTTAATCATGCTACCAAACTTATTTTAAAACATATTAATTAATATATCTTAAAATTTTACAAGAACGACGAGACCTAAATTAATTTTTTAGAATAAAAACTAAGTATTAGCATATGAATGGAGGGGAAGATGTATGGGATCTTTCTCTTTTGTCGTATAGTGAGAGTAGGCCCCACATCCCTCTCTACACCTGCGCTTGATATAGTATCTTTCTATGCCTTTTTCTTTTCTTTTCCTTCAATTATTTGAAATCAATATTTTAAAATATTAAAGTTTATTACTAGATTCAAAAATATATTTTCTTGATAATTCAAATACTTCATTCGTCCCAACTCAACTTGCATACTTGTCATTTCACTTTATCTCATCTCAACTTGTCAGTCCATAAATACAACAAAAGTCAAATATAAATATCTTCATATTTTATCGTTATTACAAAAATACCACTCAATTATCTTAAAAGACAATCTTAAAAAAATAAAAAGTCACAAAAGTCAAACATTAATATCCTCATATTTCATTTTTATTACAAAAATATCACCCAATTATCTTAAAAAATAATAGTCAACTGTTTTTTTCTTAACCTTTGTGCCGATCAAAATAGACAAGTTCGACCGGGATGGAAGTAGTATTTATTATGGCTCATAACATCAACAATCGCGCATAATTTTTGAGTGAGTTTTATATGATATTTCGGGAGATATTTCATGTTAGACATGTTAATTCAAAAATTATATTTCACAAATCACAATTTACATATAAATTTGTAAAATTGAGTTTGATTAGATCATTTCCAACAGTACAAGATATTTAGTGTTCATTTTACACTATCTTGTGCACTAAATGAATATGTTAGAATATTCTATTTTATTAAATATATAATGAAATAAAAAAATATAGAAAAAGGAAATGTATAGGAAAAAAAGTTAGCATGTGTTTGACCTATGTAAACTTGGCGTGGTTGAGAAAAGTTGGCGCAAACTCACAAGATTCACTGTATCAATTGGTATTGGGACACTGTTGGAGATGGTCTTAGTAGGTAAAAAAGATTTGTTTCACAAAAACTATTCATGAGAACGTTTCACACAAGTTTTGTGATAATTTTTACAATGTTTTTAATAGTATTCGTCATATGAATGATTAATTGAGAGTCACAATAGTATCAAATAACGGGATTGGATGATCTATTGCATTTTGTGTTACATCTCATGTTTTATAACATGTAATATATGTCATGTGTTAAATACTGATGTCGTTGAATACACGTGACTTGTAGCGACTATTTTTCAATAAAAGATGAAATACAAAATATATAGAAATTAGAACATCTCATGTGATCAATTAACTAGTTATTTATAGGGAGATAGAATCGAAAACATTATTGTTTATACGAATTGTATTTAAGTTTGTTTAGGTCTACGATCTTGTAAATGCTACATTTGATTACACTATATATGATATTAATTAAGCATATATGATACACAATTTGTTTGAATATCTATGCATTTATATACAAATAACACAATATTTACTAAATCCTCTGATCCAATTGATCCATCTTTATGAAAATGAGATATCGTTAGAATTGGATGATCCAATCACATTAAATGTTACATCTTATGTTATTACACGTGACATGTGTTGATTACTTGAACCCGACCCCACGCCCCCGATTGTTTTCATATATAGTAACCACACATGCCATCCATCTCCTCCACGCACGTACTCATTCACTTGCCATTCCCTGACAAATTCCCAACCAAATCTTACCCCCCCCCCCCCCCCCCCCAAAGTCCACACTCTCCGTCGGCGGCGATGCAAGGCCTCCGCCGCCATGGGCCTCTCGGAGACGGCGGCGTCCGCCTCGAGCTCACCCCCACCACCGTCTCGCCGCTCGCCATCGACGTCGCCGAGTCGACGGAGATGCGAATCCAACGCCTCATCTCCGAAAACCCGGTGATCATCTTCACGCGCTCTTCCTGCTGCATGTGCCACGTCATGAAGCGCCTCCTCTCCACCGTCGGCGTCCACCCCACCGTCATCCAATTGGAGGAGGACGAGATATCCGCCCTCGCCCCGCCCGACTCCGATGACGCCTGTCCCTCTCTTTCCGGCGGCGCATCCCCCGCCCCGGCCTTGTATATCGGCGGCGCGTGTGTTGGCGGGCTTGAGAGCCTTGTGGCCCTTCACCTGAGTAATGATCTCGTCCCTAAGCTCGTTGAAATTGGCGCCCTCAGAAATGAGTTTCTAATTAGCTAAGTTTTTTATTTTTATTTTTATTTGTGATCATTAATTATTTATAGTACTATTATTATTATTATTTAGTCATTAAAAAGAAAAACAAGAAAAAAATGCTAGGATGGGGGAAAATAAGATCAATTTCTTCTCCTTATTCTTGTTTTGATTAAGCTTGTGAATTAGTGTTAATTGTGATTAGGATAAGTTTGAGTAAGTTGAATTATGCATGAATATCTATTTCAATGGAAATTTGGTTCATAAATTGCTTCTATCATTATTGTTATTATTAGGTGGTCATGAATATCCCTATAAATGTGGAGGAATATTATTGAGAGTTGTTTATAGTTGTTGGAGATTATTGTTGGACAAGTTTGGGATCACAATTGCTTCATTGATTCACTTTGTTTGTGCTCCATTGCAATCTACTTTTGACTATCAAATAATAGTGATGTGTTTTTTCTTTTCTTTCTAATTTGAATGTTGTCCTACACATGGTTGGCATCCACTGGTTCTTGGCTATTCCAACCCTCAAGATCATTAATAAGTTTATTATGATTCTTGTCTACTTTCCCAAGTTTTTTATTTTGTTATAATATTTGGTTATTATTGTTAAGAGGGTTAATGAAAGAAAAAGGCAGGCACCAAGTCAAGTTACAATTTCAACTGCCACATTAACACTACACTAAAAATATTCAATTTAACACTTGTTACAATTCACGACATGTTTGAGTTTTTCGGGCGCTCTAGTATTTAAGATTATATGTTGACAATTAACTTATACAATTTGGACTCCATTTCAATTCGAGAAATCTTAACATGTTCATAATTAAAACAAGTATCAAATTAAACGTTTTTTGTGTTGCAGTCAACAAGTTAATTATGAAAATTAGAACTTTTTGATGTAATTAAGTCTTGTTAGAATCAATCATAAATATAGCTTTTGTTATGATCTTTCTGAAATTTTGAAGGAATCTTGAAGTCTCCATCTTGATTACTCTGGTCCATTGAAAGTACAGTTTAAGCCCAAAAGGAAAACGATGAATAATTTAATTATTTTAAAAGTATTCAATGATAAATTGAATTAATATTTGAGTAGAGTTTGTACTTGTTTGATAGTGTTTGGACATATTATATGCCCTCAATGTTTTACACATTCCAAGTTAAAATCAAAGAATTAATATTGCATTAAATGGAGCAAATTAATATTCCAACAGAATCTGGACAATTGTATAATTGAAAAGAGGAAAAGAGGACCATTTTCGAATTATTATTGAAATAAAGATTCCATCATCACTTGCTTTTTTAGAAAATAATAAAAACCCTATGTATGAAATTGAAGAGGATGTGACAAAATAGTATCATTGCTCTTTTATGTTCATATACTCAAGATTTATTAATTTGCAGTTGATTTATAGTTTTCATTTTATAAAATATAATGAACGGAAACTATAATCCGGCTACCAATTGGATACCATTTTACAAAATGGGACCCACCTCAAATTATTACCCCAGAATGGGCAAAAGTTCACTGATTTTCCAACGGTATCGAATCTTCGTCCGTGTGATTTTAATACATTTATATAGTTAGAACATTGAGAAAAATATATGATATGAGTGAAACAAGTTTTGTTTGCATTGCATGAGACAATGATAAGGTTGTTCTATTTTGCTTTTTCAACAATTTGAATTGAGAAAGAAACACCAAATTTTATTGAATATTCTCAACTCCACAACCTGTGGTGATAGCAAAAGCTGAATTTATTCCTTGATGACATTAATATGATGCTAAAAATATCTTATTCTTTTCTTTCTTTTTTCTGAAAGAGAAGTAAAGATTTCAGATGAAGAAATTCATAATTAATTCTCAATTAACATAGATTTTTTTTCCTTAAAGCATTTTGCAGCACTCCCAATTCTTGATTTTTGTTGTCTAAATGAGTTTACTTTTGGAGAAATTTAGTGCAAGAAATTGAATGGTTTGTTTGAACCAACAATTTCCCGAAAATAAAATACTACTCCAAAAACAATTAATTTATTTATATATAACACATCCCAAAAAATGTGTGAATTTCAAAACAACATTGAGACATTTTTATAACTCTCTAATCTATTAATTTAAAGCAGTAAATATTCACCTTCCAATTCAATTTTCGATGTAGTAGTACTCAGTATACTTTATTATAAAAATAAATAGAAGTATTTAAGGTCATAAATGCCAAGCCCACTTGAAAAATCTTTCCAATTAAGGAAAAAGGTATGATGGGATGTTAATGTCCATTATCTGAGGAAGAAATCAACCCCACTTAATTTCAATGGCCCATTTATTATCACATTACAATAAAAAAATGTACATGTTATTACTATTTAATATTACTATAATCTTGATGCCTTGTATTTACCATTTCCTTTGGATTTGGAAATAGACAGGTCATTGTGGCAACAGTAACAACCACCACCACTAATATAGTTTATTATTACTGCTGTTTGAATCCCAAGAAACATCATCAAATTTAAGTTCTTTGTAGGTATGGAATCACACGTGGCAACCTATATGGGTAACAAAGCACAAATACGAGATGGGCTCACTTGGAATCTTTCTATGTTCACCTTCCCTCGGTGGAATCTTTAACTCAATATCTTGCACTAAAGAAACAGCCTAACATTGTGTGTTTCAAACACTTAATCATTCAAAAGTTGTGTGCAATGCAATATAGATGGATATATGGAATGGTAAAAGTTGATTCTTGTAAATCTTAATCATCCATTATTGCTCGTTCATACGTTTACACTTATTTGACCATATTCGAAATAGCTTACTGCACCAGACGCTTAAATTTACCTAACTTGATTTGGGTTTTCAAAGATATAGCTATAATGCACCCCCCCACCCCACCCCACCCCTACGAAGGGCATTTCTTAATGAGGTGTTAGGTTCACTCTTTGTCTCCAACTCGTGTAAAGTTCCAAAAGCCTCTTTATTTTTTAACATTAATGGTGTTCCCCCTCTTTGTTAGAGGTGAAGTCATGTTTGCTTTGGCTTCTTTATAATTATGGGGTTTCCACTTTGATTTCTTAATGGTTTCTTTTTCCCTACTCATCACCTAATTGGTCCATGTTTCCTTTCATAACTATTTCATCAATTATAATTGAAAAACCCTTTTTCTCCCAAACCAAGATGCTATTTAATCAGCTTATGAGGTCACACTTAAATTTCTTAGAGAAGTAAATTGATATTTCAAGAATAATTTATTTAAAAAGCCTTCCCCAGTTAGGACCTCCTTTGCATAGATTCAGCAAGCTATAATTCAATGGCTGCTAAAGATTATTTATTGTGCATCTTTCTTTTTTCCTCTTTACTAATAAATAATAATCACTTCTTTTGGGATCAACAATTTGCTGACCTTTTCTTCTCTTTATAAAATAAGAGCATCACCTTCACATCTTCTTTCCTCAGCCACAAAATTTGGAAGGAATATATTTGACATATCCCAGATTCCATTTCCTACTTTTAGGTTTCATGATATGATGACATCATCGCACGAGCTTACCAGCATCATGGTCCGTATACTCAACCCATCACTTGGAAGCTTGACTGTTGCTTCACGATTGAGTCGGTAAGCGTACCTAAATCCAAGAACAACTGATTAAGCCAATTGCAGTATAGCTCATCACAACAAAATTTATGAGTTTTAGTGATAAGGGGAACACGAACCATCAATCATTATCGGAGTTGCAAGACTTCAGTGTTGATTTCTGATTCATAGTATAGCCTTTGTATGGCCCTGTTGAAAATGTATTCATAATTAGTTTCTATATCTAATGTGTACGTGCAATGATCCATTCAAAACATATCAACAATTTTACACTCTTTGCACAGCCAGAAATATATGAAAGATCAAGGTTCTCAAAATTCCATTGTGTGGTCCTACTAGAGCATATAAGGCAATGCAATATATACTGCATTCAGTCATCCTCATATTTGGTCACTCTTAAATCAGTTGTCGTTTCACAGTTCTGAAGAAAACGAGCATGGATATAAACAGATTCCAAATCCACGTTCCACAATCCCATAAGCTTAATCACAGTTCAAGGGTAACTAACCAACTCCAACCAGAGTCTAACCTCATTATTCATAATGCATTGTAATCGAGTTCTTGATAAAGGGATAAAATCACATTTAATCCCATAACTATAGTCTTTTCCATAATTGGTCCCACGACTATTTACTTTTTTAATTTAGTCCCGTAACTTGAATAATTGCTCGATTTTGGTCCCAATGTCTCTGAAAATTTCAAATTTGACCAGAAAATTGTCATGTGACATCCATTTTGAAGGTTTCCGGTGAAAAATAATTACACATTTAATAAAGATGACATTTTTTTAGAATCATAAAAATCAGTGCAATCCATTGTCTTACTTTTCAATGCTACACCGAAATTAGGTCATCAAATTCTCCCAACCCCCTATACCCAAACCCAGCTCTACACCTCCTCTTTTCTATTCTCAATATTTATATCTAATTTCTAACATAATTTAAGATATTAACAAGTAATTCACCCGCGTGCCTGAGATGTGCACTATGCTTTTTATTATGGTAATAGAAACGATCTTCTAATAATATAATCAACATGTATAAATTGAAAGCTTAACAAGATCATCTTCCAATTATTTCAATACACATATATATATAATATAAATGTAATTTAATTTTATATTTCTATCATTTTTTTAAGTTGTAATTTATAATATTTGAAAAACATTATATAAAATTAAGTTTTAAGTGAAGGGAGTAGTATTGATTTAAATCATGATAATAATGAAAGTAATAATGCTAATCTTGTTACTTCATATAAGTAAATGACATTACAAATAATAGTACAAATTATAGTTTATTTAAATGTAATTGAATAACCTCTAATATATTAATATACCGACATGATTAAAATTCCACATGATCATTTTAGAATTTGTTTTAATGTTTGGGCCAATACAATAATCATCACATCTCATGTCATGTCATTATTTTTCATCGGAAACCCCCAAATTGGATGTCATATGACTATTTTCTGGCCAAATTTGAAAATTTTGACGATATTAGGATCAAAATAGAGCAATTATTTAAATTATGGGACCAAATTAAAAAAACAAATAGTTGTGGGACTAATTGTGAAAAAGACAATAGTTATGGGACCAAATGTGATTTTATCCCCTTGATAAAGAACAAACTCATTTCTTCGGCTCACGTTCTTTCATTGCATAGACTTAGCTATGTTCTCCTCAAGTAATCCCATCCCCACATCATCATCCATCAAAACTTTATTACCTTTACACTTCTACATAAATTTATGACCAGAAAGCAAAGTAGGATCCTTTTAATGTAATCATATAATCACTGCAAATAACACTTTAGATTCCATCAATGAATACCTAAACAACTACAAAAATGCCAATATTTCAGATAATCGTAATTGCATCGAGCTCTTCTACATATAACATAAACAGTCCAACAAGATCACTGATTCTCTAGAACAATGGAAACAGCTACAATCTCTCAAGCATTTAGTTTCCCATTTACTCAAAGATGTATACAAAACGACCATCAAAAGAACAAAACAGAACACAATGCAAAATCATCAATATTATATCAATCTCGAAAGTGTAAGCACATTCTCAATTTCAACCACCACAATAACATATAAAAACACAAAACTTGAAGCATTTTCATGATTACATTAAAAGAGAAATTAACGGCAATAGAAACCCCCACCATGGCATCACCCGGTGCCGCCGCCTCCCACCACCTGCTGCCCCTATTGCTCCCCTCATTTTCCTGAAAACTTTGCAGAAAACTCGAATTTTTCCCTCTTTAATTTTGCGGAATACGCCAAATTTCCCCTCTTTATATACCACGATTCTGTTTACACTCTCTTCCTCTTCAACTTCAGTACTTAGCTCCACACTTTATTTTGTAGAATATAATTTTTTCTTTGTTAACCATTATCAATGTTTACTTACAATTTTATTCATTATCTATTCCGATAGATGAATTTAATTTTTATCTTTTGAAAAATCGAAAATTTGATATAAATTTAGTTTGATCGGTTAAATCGGATTTAATTCGCATCTGATTAGCACACCCTATTATAAGGACATATGACTTGAAAACTTAATGAACGAAATTGCCAAAATAAATTAGCTACTGTGCAAAATTGTCCGAACAAATAAATTACTAGATAAAAATAGCCGTAAAACAGTGCAGGGCCCAATCATGTGAGAATTAGCCGGATTTAACTGTTGATGCTAGATTTGAGTCAAATTTCCAAATCTTCAAAAGATAAATGCTAAACACCAACCCGAAAAGATAGTGGATAAAAGTACTGAAAAAATATTGAAAGTGGAAAGTTAATTGGTTAAAAAAATAATTAATTGTTAATACTCATAAGTCATAACTTAGTCTTTCTTGTGCACTCTTGTTTGTCTTCCTATCAAATATCATGATTTACTAAAAAAAAAATTCTCATAACTTAGTCACATATTAAATATACCAAATTTCTCCGTGTTTTATTGCAAAATAAATTAATAATCTCTCTAAAATAGTATAATTGTAATATTTTTTTTTTGTTTTCAACAAATTGGGCCACTGGAAATCTCAGCCCATTAACTCCATGCTATATCATTATAAATATCTTCAACATGTGGACTTATCGCCTCATACATTTTTCTGAATTAAATTGGGTAATAAACAACCAACCTTATATGATTTAATACAAATATAATGTTTGATATTAAGTTATAATGTTGTAGGAATATATTTCTTGACCAATTTCAACAACTACTTATTTGCAATTAAAAATCACCAAAAATAAATTCATTTCTTCTAGATATTACTTATACTAATATCTGTCAAAGGAAGTTACTATGATATATATATATATATATATTGTCATGGATTAGTTCGTTTCATATATGAGATGAATCCGTAAAACAATTTCACTAGATAATTACAAAATAGATCAATTATGTGATTAATATGCTTGGAGTGGTCCATTTTTTGATGGTCCTAAAATTAGGACCACGCCTAAAAATTGATGCGAAATATTTGGCTTCATCTATTTGGTGCATCATGTCAATTTTCTACACTCAACTAAGGAAATGGCGGGTATTCGACTCGAAGAACGGAGGATGTAATGTAACGATTTTATTCGACTCGAAGAATTATACTTCCTCTGTTTCTTATTAATTGTCTTTTTAGAGTCAAATTTTTCTTCGCATATATATATATATATATATATAGCCTATTTACCACTAATTTTCCTATCACTCTTCATCTCAAATTTTAAAAGACTCTTAATTTATATTAGATTGGAAAAGTTATAATGAAATAATTAAGTGGTATTTAAATAATGAATTAATTGAATTTTGGAAATGGATGGGTGAGAGACATAGTTGAAAATATCGGTGAAATATCGCTAAAATGAAGCCACCGAAATAATATCACCATGCCAAAAAAATTCGTTGAAAATATCATGGTATTTCGGTAAATATCGCGACTATATCGTTTTTATAGCGATATATCGCGATATATAACCCTTTGAAGTTTGAACTGAGATATGCGGCTGGCGCTACAGTGATCATCTCCTTTCCTTTTTTTTTTTTTTAAGAATGGTTATGGAATATTTATGTATTTTTCTTTTTTCTTTTTTTTCCTTTTCTTCCTTTTGTTTTTTACTTTTTTTTATTATGAAATATTTATGTATTTAAAGTATGTCTATTAAAAATTAAATTTAGTTTTTCTTCTATATATGTAAATAAATGTAATAAATAATTACTTTATATAGATTAATATACCATTATTTAGTTTTCTCTCATAATTTAATTAAGTTTAGTTAAATTACACAAGGAGTGTTATCATTTCAATGGAAGAAACTTGTAGAGTATTGTTATTCAAATATTTCAAATGTATGATATAATAAATTCATTACTTATTTATATAAATCTGTTGTATTTTTTGTAAATTATGTGCCTTTATAGGTGTCTTCTTATAGGTAAAGTGCGTAATTATATCTTTTTATTTGAAATATTAACTTCAATTTATGTATGAATATTAGTTATAACATTATGTAAATTACCAGATATATTTTCTAATTATTTTACAATATTTCTGTGATTTTTTTTTAAATTACCGATATTTCCACCGAAACCGATATATGCACCTATATTTCCATAAATTTAAGGTAACGATACATGTACCGAAACCGATATTTTCATCCTTGGTGAGAGATAATTATTGTCTAAAGATGTACTTGTCAAAATCCTATATTCCTTAATCCGTGACAGAAATTTCAAAAAGACAATGAATATGAAATGGAGGGAATAATATTTTATGTTAATGTAAGTCATTCAAATTAAGCAAAATCCATTAATCTCAACCCAGATACTCCTTCCGTTTCATATTAATTGTCTTTATAGAGTCAAAGTTTTGTTTAATATTAATTGTCCTTTGGCAAAAACTTATATACCCCTGGGGCACGGATTTAGGTGTTATATACATGCTCTTCAGGTGTTATATATATACTCTATAGGTGTTATGTTTCTTGGTGTTACAAATATACTCTACAAGTATCATATGTATATAAGAGTATACATGTGATACCTGAAGAGTATATATATGATACCTGTAGAGTATATATTTAACATCATATGATGATTAATTTGGGGGCACCATGCCCGGGGCACACAAGTGTCACTCTTGTCCTTTTAGCTATTTTACCACTATTTTTCCTATTTTACCCCATCTCAATCTTTAAAGAATTTTTCAGAAAACTATATTTTCTAACTTACTTATATCTACACCCCATCCAAAAAGATAAGTAAAATCATATCACGAAGTTATAAATATATTTTATTTTTTAAATGGAGAAAGTAAAATATAGCTAGTAGTAAAAAATCTATCGAATATCAACAAATATATATATATATATATATATATATATATATAAACTAATACTACCAATATAGATAATTTTGGACATGTTGAATAATTCATAATCTCTCATGTGGAGTGCAGGCTCAACATTCTGTGTTGCTTGCTTTGAACTTAGAATGTATGAGAGAGAAGAATTTGTTTCTCATAAAAAAAAAAAGATGGATTTAATATAATATTATATCTATCAAATATTCTCATCATAATTTCTTTTGAAATTACAAATTTGTGGACCACACTTATAGAAAATTGGAAAGAAGTAAGATAAAATAAAATAATAAGGCGTGGATTGCAATATGCAAAATGACAAATAAAAACTTATAAATTATAGATTTGAAATCTTCAAATATATATATATATATATATATATATATATATAATTGAAGTTATAGAGAACATGATTCAATAGCGACAGCATCGCTCCATAGCAAGTCACGTTCTTTTGTTTGATACTTAAATTGGCATTTTTCTCAAAGCCTACCCATTTAATTTACATTTTTTATATCCCTATTTAATTTACATTAATTCATTTCCTAGCTAATAATATCCTTTCAAAAAAAATTAGAAATTTTCTATGATAAACGGACATTAATGTTGCAAGAAAATATAAAAATTAGAGTGAACATTTTAATATACATTGTTATCTCCTAATTTAATATACATTAATGCATTTCCTAACAATAACAATGTCCTTTAGTTTTTATTTTTTCTCCTAAATAAATTTTCTATGATCAAAGGCATATATGATATATATTAGTTTTTCTTTTTCTTTTTTTGTTTCTAAATGTTGCAATAACATACAAATTTAGATTATAAGTTGAATTTATAATCTTCTTACATTCTTACACAAATATTTATCGATATTATTTAGAGAATAGGGACCTTTTAATTGATTTTGATCATAAGTTGAATTTCTTAACTATTACTTCTTCTATTTTATATCAATTTCTTTAGAGTCGATATTTTGTCTTTTTAACTATTTTGATATTATTATAATCAGACGGCCCAATTAGGTGTCAGGTGACATATAACCACCCCGATTTTAGAGTACTGATCGACCATAGACAACTTATTAATCCATAGGAAAATATCAGTGCAAGTAATTTGATTTAAATTTAAGTATATGTTACATTATGTTAGACCTACTATATAAATAAATTAAATTTTCCGTGAATTCATTGATAGGTGAGCAGAAAGAATATTTGTAATACAGCTTTTCGTGAGTGCATGTCCCCATTCTGCTCTTTGGATTTAATTTAATCATACGTACATACTGCTAAATCAATCATGTGAACAATATCTACCTACATTTTTACACCACTGTTAAAATTATTACAATTTTCATAATGTACAGTGAATTCTTGTAGTAATCATGCAAGAAAAATACAGAAATTAAAGGTGATTCTATTAAAGAGATAATTACATTAAAAAAAAAACACAAATTTATGTTTCAGTTTAAATTGCAACATGAACTTTTGAATGTAACATAAGAAACATCTAATTTAACAGTTGTTTCAATTCAGGACATGTTTGAGTTTTATGGGTTTCAATTACTGACGTTGAGTCCAAATTGTATAAAATTGATTATTGACGTATAAATTAATTACATGTGGATGAAGACTATATTTAAAATTATATGTTTGACAATTAACTTATATAATTTGGACTCTACGCCAACAATTTAATCAGCCTGAAAACCAAACATGCTCTAAATTAAAATAAGTGTTATAAATTAAACGTTTCTTGTGCAGCAATCAAATGTTCGTGTTGCAATTGAAACTAGACGTTGAGTTTGCGTTTTTTTCACGTAATTAATGGGAAAAATTCATTTTACGTCCATTTAAAACGCTACTGTCCATTTTACGTTCATTTATTTTTAGGGTTTCACATTTAGTCCAATTAAAACCAAAATCTACAAATTTTGGTCAATTGGGGGCGATTGAGATGCAATCGCCCCCCTCAATCGCCCCCAATTTTGAATTTCTGATAAGCCACATCAGCTGCCACGTGTGCTCCGATAAGCCATGTCAGCTACCATGTGTGTTCCGATAAGCCACACCATCTGTCACGTGTGCTCCGATAAGCCCCGTCAGCTGAACTCAGCCGGAAAATCGATCTCCGGTTGCCAAATGACCAAAATTGGTCGATTTTGATTGCAATTGGGTTAAATGTGAAACCCTCAAAATAAATGGACGTAAAATGGACAGTAGCGTTTTAACTGGACGTAAAATGAATTAGTTACCGGTAAGAAGAAGATTAAATGAAAACGAAGAAAATGCAATTATTGAAGGAGGTAAAAAAAAACAAAGGAAAAGACAAATTGAAACGTCAGAAAGGCCTGTTTGCTTGGCCAATGGTTCTTGATGGGGATGAAGAACTAAAGAAATAAGAGATACCTTCTCATCCACATCTCTCTCTCTCTCTCTCTCTCTCCTGTTTTCACATGTATGGCTTCTATCGAATCTTGTTGGTTTCAGCAGCTATTCAGGTGATGTTTTTATTGATAAAGCTATAGGATTTTTGGAGCTCTTGCACTGAAAACTAACTTTATGGTACTATTTTTTGCCTTCTTTCTATGACACACACACATATTTATGTCTTTGTGTGTGTTTCTTGATCTTCACTTTGTCATCTTTTCTAGGGTTTTTGAATTGAAAGAAGAAAGCTGGTGAAGAGACATCATGTTGACCTTTCTGTAATAGGTTTCATCATCTCCACTTTTTTTGTAAAGTACCTTTCCCTTTTTAGGGTTTCTGTGCAAAAAAAACATAAGAAAAAGAAGTATCTTTTTAATGAATTATATCATATAATATAGTAGAAATCAAATTAAAACAAAATCGAAGAAGAAGAGATGCTTCAGGGCATGGGAGTTTCGGACAGTTTGTCGAATTTAACATCTGCAATATCGAACGAAGCAAGCATATCTTCGAATCCTCAAGAACAGAATGATGTTCGGTTAAATCAGACACAACCTCCTCCGAAGAAGAGAAGAAATCTTCCCGGAAACCCTGGTACTAAATATAATCTTATCAGTCACTATCTTTCCGTGTCTGAATCGATAATATGTTGAGTTAGTGATATTCGATGAACACAGATCCTGATTCAGAGGTGGTGGCCTTGTCTCCGAGAGCTCTCATGGCGACAAACAGGTTCGTGTGTGAGATCTGCAAGAAGGGTTTCCAGAGAGATCAAAACTTGCAGCTACATAGAAGAGGGCATAATCTGCCATGGAAGCTGAAGCAAAGAAGCAGCAAGGAAGTGATAAAGAGGAAGGTGTATGTTTGCCCCGAGCCGAGCTGCGTTCATCACGACCCTTCCAGGGCCTTGGGGGACTTGACTGGAATCAAGAAACACTTCTCCAGAAAACATGGTGAGAAGAAATGGAAATGTGAGAAATGCTCTAAACGGTATGCTGTTCAATCCGATTGGAAAGCCCATTCCAAGATTTGTGGCACTCGTGAATATAGATGCGATTGTGGTACCCTTTTCTCCAGGTACGTACATCACTATATGAATATGGATGTGATCATTGTCCCATTTTAATTTTGTCGGGGGTTTGAGTGAGAGTGAATTCTTGAATTCCACAGCTATCTGCTTTAATGGCGGATTTGGCAGTGGAAACAGTGAAAGCTTTACTTATTCGTTTTTCACCCAGTTTACCTATTGTCGACCAGAAAAACACAGGGGGTCGAGGATTGTATGAGAGAGAGAAAGGGGGGGAAGAGAGAGAAAGGGAGACAGAAAATAAAGTTGGGAGATATGATGGCTAAACAGTTCTACAATTGGAAGAAACATTATGATAGTGCATGATAGCATATAGCATAGTTTCTTGATTTTTGTTGTTTAGTGTTTGTTGGTTTCTTGTTGCAATATTATTACAGGAGGGACAGCTTCATCACCCACAGAGCTTTCTGCGATGCTTTAGCAGAAGAAAGTTCAAGATCAATGACACATCTAAACCCTCTTTTATCTTCCCAAAATGCCCCTCAAATCCATGGCGGCACCACCTTCTTTAAGCAAGAATCCCACACCTTCAACCTCCCTCCCTGGCTCTCCCCCTCGTCCCACGACTACCCTAACCCTAGCTCGTCTCCGTCTCTCATGTCCGCCACTGCGCTGCTGCAGAAGGCGGCGCAGATGGGGGTCACGATGAGCACGAAGATGCAGTATAACCAGGCACCGGCAGATGATCCAAGCGTGGTGCGACCCCATCATCACGTGGGTGCACCGGGGTTCTGTGCTACCACTAGTACTACAGCTGGCTTGGCCTCACGTGACGAGATTGGAACAGGGTTTTTGCATGGCTTGGCTTCTTATGGCAACAAGCTTGCTAATCTCACCAATGGTTGCATGGAACATCTCCATGATATCTCCGCCTTCGATGCCTCTTTAGCATTCGATCACGACAGTTTCAACGGTATCTTGAACCCTAAGAGACCATCCACCTTCCAAGACGGCCCCCCCGACGGTCGTGGCGGCGCCGGTGATGGGCTGACGAGGGACTTTTTAGGGCTTAGAGCATTTCCTCATAAAGATTTCAATAATATCGTGGGATTTCATAACATGGGATCTTCGTCGTACGATCATCATCAGAATCAGACTCAAAATCCGAATCAGAATCCATGGGAGAGTTGATGTGAATTCTATGATCGTCTCTCTTGTTTGCTTATTGCTTATTTAATTAATGTATGTGGTTGTATTTGATGTGTTATCATTTTTAATTTGGACTCATGAGAAAATTGCAATTCATTTTTGTCCTTTTACGTTGATGGCAACTTATGCATGTTTAAATCTATGAAAATTGGTACGTGTTTATAGAGTTATGATATTCACGGAATATATACCTATTTGTGGATGTATATGAATCGATCAAGATTTTGTATACTCGAAGGCTAAATGTTTTTCTTTCCCTTCAAAGCTTGGGTGGGAATTGTATGGATATAAACCCGATTTTTCTCATCACAACTAATTCTATAACAAGTGTTTCATCTCATATTACATCATTTAGTTGATACCACTACCTCCGTCCCGATCAAACGTGCCTACTTTGACCGGCACAGAGGTTAAAAAAAAACAGTTGACTATTGTTTTTAAGATAATTGAGTGGTATTTTTGTAATAAAATTGAAATATGAGAATATTAATGTTTGATTTTTGTGACTTTTTGTTTTTTAAGATTGTTTTTTTAGATTGTTCTTTTATATATTTGAGTCACTATAAGAAATACGCTAATAGACAACATAGTTAATCTGTTGTCTAATTGGAAAAATATCTGATGTCTATGGCGGTGTTGTAAAAAGTCGCTCACAGACAACTGAGTTTATCTGTTGTTGTTTATAGAAACAACAACAGACTTGCAACACGTAAAGTTTGTTGTGGTATGATGACAACTGATATTAACTGTTGTTATTGTTTCTGGAGTGTTGTAAATTTTCCGAATATTTGGCTTACCATCTGTTGTGGCTGTGATAAACAACAACTTTTATCTATTGTCGTTAATTTCCTGAAACGACAACAAATCCGCAACAGGTAATATATGTTGTTGTTTGTTATGCGAACAACTGATATTCATTGTTGTTATTGTTTCTGGGCTGTTATAAATTGTTCCGAAGATTAAACTTTTAATCTGTTGCATCGGTCATAGACAACATAGAATAACACTTGTCATATCTAAAAACAACAACATATATGCAATTGTGAAAATATGTTGTCTTAATTGTAAATGACAACATTGAAGCTCTATCACCATTTATTTATGACCAGTTGTTGTTTATAAACTATTTTGCAATGTAAGTTATCCGTCATCGGTTCAATATATTTAACAACAGGTTTAATCTGTTCTCTTTTCCCAATACATTGATGTCTAATTACTGCATATTATTACAAAAAATCTATTATACTTATAATGAAAATGTCAACAAGACAAAAAAAAAAAAAAAGACATTTCAATTTATTTCCCAACAAGTTAAACGTATATACACTGAATTGTCTACTTAAACTACGCAAAATGTAGGAAACTAAATGATTCAAAGCATTAAAGGTGCATACTAATATCATATACGTCAAAACTAGTTGTAATACTAATTGGTTGATAGTTAAAACTTGTACATGTCACGCTAACCAAAATATATTTCACATCTACACATCAAAAAGAGTCAGCATCTGTACAGTGTAGTCACATGAAATCTTGAAGACTCACACCTGCATTATTCAAAATATATAATTATAATAATCTCACAACTTGGTTTCCCCAATAAATTCATTCTTATAAAAAAACATATGAAGTTCTAACCGTATCCCTTATATATAATCTTGCATGCACGCAATCCGCCCACTCAGATCGCACTTCATCGATTTCATCTTCAGTGTATTCTTTTTGTGTGAACTGTGAATAACCACAGGCCAAGTCTCCCATACTCATGTAATCATGCTAACAAAGAGATAATTAGAAAATGAACTTGAAAATAAGGAAAAGGTTAGAAGATTACTATTGATCGTAGTGAAGCCTGATCAAATGTTTCAACCTTTTCAGTTATCTCTCTCATTGAGCGCACTACATAATAACCACATTGCAGTGCATCAAGTTGGCGAGGACCCTATATTAGAAATTAAATGTAATGAAAAGAAGTTATCATTAAAGAAGTAGTCAATTGAAAGTAGATTTACCTTTTAATAGTTCCCACATTGGATTCTTTTTACCTCTATTTTGCTTGCTAATATTAAAAAAATGCTATTGCCCTGCAGACATGAATATAATTTTAGATTTTGAATATGACTAAGCCGATTAATATCAACAATGAGTTGTATCTATCAACTTACATATTCACAATATGTTTCCAGTCAAGATCTCGGATGCAAGGAACAAGAGAATCTAGGATATATACAATCTCCTTGTGTGGATCAATAATAGTAAGAATCCAATATTCACTGGCATGTTATAATAGTTAAATGCATTAGCATAGTCAAACTTCAGTTTGTAAACTTTAAACATATTCATAATTCTCTTACTCACCCTATATTGCAAGTCACCAAGACCAATTGATTAGACTTCACATGACACAACCTAATTGCCAGAACACGTGCTTTTTTTTCCATGAGTTCTGTCTTCTTGTCTTCACCCTGGGAGTTCACTTGAATATGTGGCAGCAAATGTGGATTCATAAATAAAAATTTGTCAAGTTTGTTTTCTCCTTTCAATTTTCTACAAAGCTGCCTGCATTTTATATAGAAAAAATGTAGCCCAACAACATAAGAAGCGTATGTAAGAAGCTTATAAAATGAACTTCATTTCTGTAAATGTAAATAGATCAAAAGGAACTCACCAAACATACACAATTATGCATGTGCATGATATCGGGGATAAGTCATAAACATGTGTAATGTCTTCCAAGTGAACATAAGTTGTATAATCCTCACCAAATACATCAGAATCAAGAGGTATTGCTATAATGTTCTCTAAACCTTGTAAAGCATGTCCTCCATAGCGATACAACATGTGCAATGACTTTGGAACATTTGATTCATTCTTCTTCTTAAGTTTGCATGACACTTTTTTTCTTTGCATGCTTCTAGTTTAAGAGAATTGTACAGGTCAAAAATACTTCAAAAAAATCAGTTGGACAAAAAAAATCATAAATACCTCATTATGTAACAATATCAACTCTTTTGGATTGTTTCTTATTACAATATTTAAACCATTTTCACAACTATGTTGCTTCAAAGATGAACAAATATAACTAACTGAAAAGTTTGACCAGTTAATTTTAGTGCAAATAATTCATATCACTAGCTCGAGCAAACACCATGGTATTTCAATAAAGATGCAAATTCTCCTCAGAAAAACATTTTTTTGTTAATCATAAAGCCATCTGAACATACTTTTTTTACTAATTTATGATAAAACCATTTGAACATACCTTATTCTATTTTCTTTAGATCCAACTTTATCCTTACCTTTGAATGCAGTTGCACCATCACATGATCTATTACTTTGTCCATCATGTATTTGATCATCAACACACCCTATCTTCGACTTCGCACGAGTGAACCTGGCAACCATGGCTCCTGTTAAACAACAAATGTAAACCAAAATCAGTACATGATAATTTTATGGTATATAGAAGAAAAGATAGCCATGTCATACAATATGTATTTATTAAACAATGATTATTTTCAAAGTAAGCTTCAAAGTAAGATTTAAAGTAAAATGACTATTTTCAAGAAAATACCTCAAAAATAAACTATAGGCTTTTCATCAAAATTATTTTCCCCTAGCCAATCTCGATCATAATCTCTTGTTGAGTTTCCTATTGTGGGTCTTTCCTCATGCCGAATCCATGTATGATATGTTAAATCCATATCCCAGCGACACAAATTTGCACGTATATGATCAAAACTCTTCTTCCGTAGATTACCACAACGTGCACAAGGGCATGATATTGAATCTGGATCATTTGCATTTTCGAAAGCAAATTTTAAGAAAGATTCTACCCCAACCTCGTATTCACGTGATAATATATTCTTTGACATCCATCATTTATCCATTGTTAATCTACAGTAACCACTAAAAGCAAAATTTCAGCCAATTTTATACCTTATCCACTAAAAGCAAAATTTCAGGCTTATTTTTACCCTATCCACTAGATAGTTGCTTAAAATTTTCAGCAATTCAGACCACACACCATTTGTAATTAGTGAACACACATGCATGGTAAATGAACAACACAATATTCATGGAACCAACACTATATTGCAATCTAACTTTGATGTTTAATTCACTGATTCATTGATAAATTGCACTTAAAATTCATTGTTACATATATTTAATTTTGTGAATGTTTGAGTGAGTGTGTGTATGGTCAACACTGATTCATCTCCAACACTTAAGCATGCCATAAGTCAGACCAGCCGAATCAAATTATATATAGCTTCAGTCAAGAAAATATTAAATTTAAATAATCAAACTGTTGTTTCAATAACTACATGGACATCATAGAAACGAATAAATCAAAACTAACATTTTACAACAAGTTATCCAAATACTTAATTCAAATGAAGATAACAAATTTCATTACAGATGCCCATCATGGTGATAGTAAGAACCTGTAGACTATATTTGTTCATTACGCAGAACCAATGTTGTGCAACAAAGATGATAAAGAAAGGAAAGACAACAAAACACAAAGGAAGAGAAAAGTACTGTCCAACTATCTAACAGGTCTAAAGAATTGTTGTTTTCATCAATGAGAAACCATATTTTTTATATATTTCCCAAAAAATTAGACGTAGAATGTTCAAACAAATAATGTAATGCAAACCAGGGATACTGAAAATCAAACTGGTGGTTTCCCTACACACACTCACTCAAACATTCAAATAATTAAATATATGTAACATTACCAAATAAGGTTAGATTGACCTCAAATTCACTGTTGGCTCACCGTCGACTCCTCGGAGACAACAAATTCACCTGGTTTTCCTGCTTTTATTTGTCGTCGTCGTCGCTGCTTCGTTGTCGCCGTCGAATTATCTGCTTCGCCGTCGACTCCTCACAGACAACAAAATGGCCGTCGAATTCTCTGTTTTGCCGTCACCGTCGCTGCTTTGTCTTCGTCGTCCCCGCCGACTTCTCTACTTCGCAGTCGACAGTGACTCCAAACTCCCTCATTTGCTTAATCGAATTCCTGGGATGGTGAATTGTGCCCTAGAAATTTGAAATTGGTTTTGGGGGTTTTGAGGGGTTTTACGTTTTTTTGCCTCCAATTTCAATTTTTTACTTCTTTCTTTTTTTATTAGTTTTATTAATTTATCTTCAAATTAATTTAATTTTCATTAGTTTTGGGATCTTTTTTTCATTCCATGTTCACTTATGTATTTTCATTAGTGTTATACTTTTATTAAATTCCATTTATAAAACTCATATATTATAAATGTGATTAAGGGATTTAATTTCACACTTAGTCATATAATAAGAACTAGTGGTATTTTTGTAATAACAATGAAATATGAGGTTATTCATATTTGACTTTTGTTGTCATTTATGGGCTGACAAGTTGAGTTGGAACAAACCGAAATGACAAGTAGATAAGTTGAGTTGGGACGGAGGGAGTATCATTTAATGTAGGTACTCGTGTATGGTAATTTCTTGAAATATCTCTAAAATATAGAATCCTCATCTGTAAATAAGCAGCCACTAATAAAGTGATTTTAGTTTAAGCATAATTTGGTAATGTAAGTATAGAGATCATAATCAAAAGTACTAGAACTTATAGTCGTGAGACGAATGAACATTATATCATTTGAATGAATATAAATGTTTATCACAAAACCTTGCATGAGACGATTCCTTTTTACCTACTAATCAAATCTATTTTTATAAATTTATATACAAATTATGAAGTGTCAATTGTAGATTGATTCATCACACAGAAAGGTAACAATTATTCAATGTTTATTCTCTTGGCGTCATTCTACGATTGCTTTACGTAATGCTCACATCACATGGAAGGTAAATCAATGTTCAGTTTTAAGAAATTAACTAGTAGTGTACCCGTGCGTTGCACGGTATGTTATATATATATAATTATTAAAAAAATATAATAACATATAAAATGTAATGATTATTATTTTAACAAAAATATATTGATACTTTTTTAATTTGTATTAGTATAAAGTTAGGTATTTTAACTTTAAATTTATGTCACTATAAATAATTATATTCGAAAATATTAGAAATTTGAAATATATAAAGTAATATATTAATCTATGGATTAAACAAACAAATAAAAAAATTGTGTCAGAACATTACATGAGTAGTGAAATTTTAAAAAATAAATTTAATATCTAAAAATAAGTTATATGTATTAGAAACGTTATAATTTAAGTATTGAGATAAATAAATTTATATTTTATTGGCATTTATAACTATAAATACACACGGATTTTAATAATATTTTTGGTTCAACGCCACATATAACTCATTTATTCTAAATCAAATAAAAAATTATATCAGCTTATCAAATACATGAAAATCTCTCTTGCTATCTATTTAAATGAAACAATTCAAAATTGGACTTAATCTACACATTTTGAATAAAAAAATTATGAATAATAATTATAAAATTGATAAGTCAATATATCAGAGACTAAGAATGATGCAATTTTAATTTGTGAAAAACCAGAAAAATTACATCTGTCCAATCCCTTATGTCACCTCAATTAATCATAAATAAATATAAATAAAAGTTGACAACAAATATGTATAAAATAAGAAAGATAAAATAAAATATTTGTTATTTCAAATGAATAAGTTGGTTATCTTGCAATAATAATTATAATCTAATTTTTTCTATTTGATATGTTTTATATGTGTAATCTATTAGGTACACCTATAATATTTTTTTTATTTCTACATTTTAATATCAATTTACAATAAATTAATACTATATATCATACAAACGTTTAAAAATGAAAAATCATTGAAGCCCACACACATACATTTCCATATTTCAGTTTGATAAATTTTATATGAATATTAAATTTAAGATCATTAAATAATGATTGATTTTATATATTATATATTTAAAATTGATTTAAAATAGGGTAAATTACAAAAAAACAACCCCAGCTATCGACTTTTTAAAAATTGCAACCTAATCTGTTTTTTTTTTTTAAGATTGTCACCCAATCTTTCTGTGGTTTTGCCGATTGCAAAATTTTCGGTCATTTTTCCGACAAATGAATTAATTTTTTTCACTTTGCAACCCAAACTTTAATTTTTTTGTTCAATCGCAAATCATGATTTTTTTCGCTTCACACTGATACTTTTATGTTATATATGTGAGTGTGACATTTATATTATATAAGTGTGATCGATATTCATAAAATAAATATTAAGGAAATATTGGTCAAAATTGGTGAAATATATGTAACATCGGTAAAAAATCGATGAAATACCAATAAATATCGAGAAAATATCGGAATATATTGGTAATATAGGAAAAATAACAATAAATATATGTAACCATATAATTTCCATCGATATCGATATTTTCATGATATTTCCGTGAATTTAAGTTACCTATATTTCCACCGGAATCGAAATTTTCATGCTTGGTTGCAATCTGATAAAAACACAAAGTTCAGGTTACAATTAGATAAAAAAACAACAACAACAACAACAACAACAACAAAGTTTAGGTTGCAAAGTGAACAAATTAATCTCCATTTCGCCGGAAAATTTGCAATCGACAAAACCACAGAAAGACTGGGTGACAATCTGAAAAAAAAAAAAAAGATTAGGTTGCAATTTGAAAAAAGTCGATAGGTGGAGTTGATTTTTGTAATTTATCATTTAAAATAAGTACTTAAAAATAAGATGAGAGATAATAAATATATAATCTCTTATTTCATCTTATTTATCTAGTTATTTATTTTATTTGAAATTTCTATACAATAAATAATAAATTGAGTATCATAACTGATTTCTTAAATTAAATACTTATTTATTTGTATTGAATTTCTTAAAATACAATAAATAGGTTTATTTTTTTTTTTGAATTTCTTAAAATACAATAAATAGGTTTATTTGTATTTATTTATTTGTATTGAGTTTCTTACAATAAATACAATATGAAAGCAATTAATAGGTTTCTTAAAATAGTAATTATTTAATAGGTAGATCATTTATTGCAGTTATTTTTTGGCAGAATATCCTGCTTTTATATATATATATAGATAAGATGAAGAATATATACATATTATATTATATACATATGAGGTCATTTTGGTACTTCCATTTTCTGAAATTTCCTGCTATGACTGAGATTCTTTATTTCAACAAATTATTATTGTACCATTTTTCCTCCCTATGGTACAACATTTGTTTTTTACAGATTGCACTTATGCATGGTCAATTTAAGTAGAAAAATAAAATAATTATATAGTAGTTCAATTAATTTTGAGTATATAAAGATAGAAATTGATGAGTCTAGACCTAGTAAAAGCTGGTTTAGACTTGGTCCTTATGTGTAGTTTTACTTTATGAAAATATTAGTATAATTACTGTGTCACACGAGTCTAAATAAATTGAATTTGGTTATTAAAAAATTAAACAATTTATGATGAACAAAATAGATAATTTATTAATTTTATGTTTAGTTTTACTTTATGAAATACTAGTATAATGACCGTGAGTTACATAGGTGTAGATAGATTGAATTTGGTATATTAAAAGTACTAAACAATTTATGATGAAAATCTTATGTTTAGTAATTTTACTTTATGAAAATATTGTGCGTGAAATAAATATGGTTAGAATTTTTCTGAGAGTAGTGTAGACTGTGAGTCTAAATTTGTTTTGGGCCACAATTGGGCCTCAGAATAGTTATTGGGTTTGAAAAAGAAATAAGTATCATACTATAATGTTAAGTTACTAAAAAACCTGCTAACAAGATGATATGCAGATGTAGCAATGAACATTATCATGCATCACACATTCCTTATTGTTTTTATTGCATACGATTAGATTGTGTATAAGAGTACGATCGTACATGAGGAAAATATATTATTATCGTCTATGATAAATTATGTCTTCACGATCTCCTCATGAGACAATTGTACATGAATTTTTATTTTAAATTTATAACTATCATTATATTTTAATATGTGCTCATTTTTAATGTGTACTTAACTGAAGTTACGAATTGATAGTTACATTTCTTTAAGAGTAATTCAATTTCTTACAAAATTTGAATGGGAACCAGGCCCAAATTAACACATTTGTTTAAATGTGGGCCCAAAATACCACATTATTTTAGGGTTTGACCTAAATAACACAATCCTTATAAATTTTGCCCAAAATACCACAGTTGACCATTCAAAAAGGCGGTTCCCTCTGAAAAGTAAATTAAAAAACTGAAAAAGTGGGTTGGTGTCAGTCATTATTGGTCATTCATTGGAAAAGTAAATGCACTTTATTGGGGGCAGTAAAAAGATGAAAACTAATACGAAAATCCAGTAAATTCATACACACACTTACGAAAAGGCAGTAAAAAATCTCACGAAAAGGCAGAAAAAACCCCACGAAAACGAAAGAAAATCCCAGATTTTTGTTGGATTGGCGTGGACGTTTGGATTGGATTCGTGGCTATTCATCATCTTCAATCGGCTGTGCAAATTTCAGACAGAGAAATGGAGGTTAGTAAACTCCCCCTCTCCATTTTCGTTGAACATGTGAATGAAATTTTTCTCTCTTTTTTGGGTTGAATGTATGTGATTTCTGTGATTTCAAACTGTTAAGTAGACATGAAATGCTTAGATATATATGTTATTCTGTGATTTCAAACTGTTATTCGATATATATGTGCTTAGACTTAAGGATATAGTTCCTGAGATTAGATTGAGTAAAACTGTAGATTGAGTAAAACTGTGTTATTCCACCCACGAAAATTCTTAGAGCCACGAAAATTCATAGCCACGAAAATTCTTACACACACGAAAATATCACGAAAATGCCATGTTTATACCACGTTTATGCCACGAAAATGCATGTATGCCACGAAAATCTCACGAAAATGCCACGAAAATGCCACGAAAATCTCACGAAAATGCCACGTTTAGGCCACGATTATGCCACTAGTATGCCACGAAAATGCATGTATACCACGAAAATCGCACGAAAATGCCACGATTAGGCCACTAGTAAGCCACGAAAATGTCACGAAAATGCCACGAAAATTCATCCACCCACGAAAATCTCACGAAAATGCCACGAAAATCCCATGAAATTTGAAACTGTGTATGTCACAATAATGCATGTCACTAACATAAATGTGTAAATTTCATGCTTCTCTACTATGTCACGACAATACCAAATTCTTTACCTGGCATATATTTTCATTCCATATAGGGCGAGTGGGAGTGGATCCGACCGGGTTGTCAGCGGCAGTTCGCGTATATCAATGGATATACGCGACTTCTTACTATTCGTGAGATAGGGAGGGAGCTATCGGAGGTGGATGGAGACTGTGTCCATGATTTCATGGACATATGTTTTGGTCACTTTTTACGGTGGCAAACGGATACCGAGATTTGTAAGACGTTTCTCCATTACTTGATGAGTCGGCAGGTGCGACGGACGGGTGCACCGGAAGGCGAATGCTGGTTTCTTATTGGACCAGATAGGTTTTGTAGGTTTGGGAGACAAGAGTTTTTTCTTGTGACTGAGCTTGAGGTTTGGAGACTCCCAGTTCAACCCATCTGCGGTTCATGATTTATCTCCAGACGGATTAACCCATCTGCGGTTCATGATTTATCTCCAGACGGGTTGTACTTTCGAGTAGTGTCATCTGGTGTTGGGAGTATCACCATTTCTGAGCTTCGAGCTCGATTTCTGAGTGGGGAGTTCCGTGGCAGCCGTGTAGACAGCATCAAGGTGGCCAAGATTCTCATTCTTTATTTTATCGTGCTTGGAGTGGACGTACTGAAGACGAGTGTCCCATCCTGGGTATGGAGCCTCATCGACCAGACTGAGGCTTGGGAGAGCTTCCCATGGGGGAAATTCTCGTACCTGAACCTGCTGCGTACCATTGGTAAATTACCTGAGTCCATTCCACAGCAAAGAAAGAGCAAGATTTACACCTATCACTTCTACGGATTTTCCGTTGCCTTACTGGTGAGTTAAAAATAGATATCTTTTTGTGAATATAATTTTTTCGAATAACTCTGTAATTATAACTTTCGTGTTTTCACCAAATGCAGATATGGGCGTACGAGGCGATACCACGTACGGGGACGGTAGCTGGTCGTCGCTTGGATACTGGGCACCAGTTTCCTCGGTGCCTTAGATGGTCCACCATGAAGTCCACGACAGACGTTTCCAGAACACTAGCGGCTCAGGTGAGTCTTTGAGAAAACACATTTGATTATGATGAATAATTTATAGTATGATGAATAATTTATAGACTATATTTGTTTATTAATATGCGTGGTAGATACCTTGTTTGGAGACGCTCGAGCCGACTCCTTCTGAGATGGCCCATCCATTTTGGGCGTACGTGGGTGATGACCTCTTCCAGGGTGTGCAGCCAGTTGGAGAGATTCGTGGACGGAAGACTTGGGGCGTTTCTGTTGGACCTTCGAGGCGTCCAACTGATCGTCAGGCTCCGGCTCCTGTTCACGACGTCCCTACTAGGCGGTCATCGAGGTCTCATGCAGCTCCTGTTCCTGTTGAGGAGCCCGCTGCCCATGATCCCGTTGTGTGTCCTTCGAGGCCACGTAGACGAGCCCGTGTTGTTTCATCTTCCTCATCGGACGAGGCACCTCCAGCGGAGGCACAGCATACGGGCGCACCCATGGCCGAGGAGCATTTTCAGCCAAGGGGGTTCGAGAGGCCAGAGCTGACTCATCATGAGGACGCACCCCCTACGGATCTCTTCTCACGGTTGTCCATGCTCATCGACAACCGCTTCGACCAGATGCAGACATATCTCGGCGGCAAGATTGATCATCTCAGGAACCGTCTGGATCATTTGGACGAGAGGTTCGATCGTCTGGAGTCCGGCCTTCCAGACATGATCGCGGAGCAGTTGCGGGGATTCTTTGGAGACGGCCCACGTCCACAGTATGAGCACGATGCAGGGCGGCAGTATGAGCACGATGCATCGGGGCAGTGGGAGGGTTGGACGGCAGATGCGCCTTCAGAGCAGCCTACCGTAGGAGGTTTTGACTCCATGCCCCTTGTGCCGTACGCTCCATACACGTTCGAGGCTCAGGACCTAGTCAAGCCGCGGCTACCACACACCGGACATTTGTAATGCCGGTACGAGTTACATCATTGAGGAGCCCGTGTCTCCGTCTCCACATGCTCCACCTCCACATTCTGATCAGGATATCCGGGATACGGCCAAGGGAGTCCGGCATGTCCGGAGGAGGGAGCCTTCCCAGTATCGTAAGAGTCCGTACAAGAGCGGAGGAAAGACAAAGCGTCGGGATCTGCATGGCTGGGATGACTTCGAGTTGTGGATGCAGCTCGGAGAACATGCTGATAAGTAAGTTTATTTTGTGTGTTATTTTATATTATTTCTCCATTTGGCTTTCCTGTATGATTTGACTTAATTATCTATTACTTTGTATGTAGGCGTAACGTGGGGATCGGGTATGCTGTCGGGCCCGAGTTCTTACTTATCACGAAAATTCTCACGAAAATGCATGTATGCCACGAAAATCTCACGAAAATGCCACGAAAATGCATGTATGCCACGAAAATCTCACGAAAATGCCACGATTATGCCACGAAAATGCCACGTTTATGCCACGATTATGGCATGAAAATGCCACGAAAATGCATACAACCACGAAAATTCTCACGAAAATGCCACGTTTATGCCACGATTATGGCACGAAAATGCCACGAAAATGCATGCATGCCACGAAATTCTGACGAAAATGCCACGTTTATGCCACGAAAATGCCACGTGCGTTGATCCACCCACGAAATTCTCACGAAAATGCCACGTCTATGCCACGAAAATGCCACGAAAATGCATGTATGCCACGAAAATCACAGAAAATGCCACGGTGATGCCACGATTATGCCACTTGTATGACACGAAAAGGTCACGCAAAAGTCACGAAAATGCATGTTTATCACGAAAATGCATGTCCAGACATTCGAATATACACATTTTATTTTATAAAAACAATTTTATTTTATAAACACAATTTTATTTTACACATCCCATATTTGCATGAGTTACTCCTCGTCTTGAACAAAGCGTTGACCTTCGATGTATATCGGGCACTTTCTCTTCGTGTGACTTTCTGAGCCACAAATAGAGCATCTCTTCTTTTTCCTTTGTCTTATACCACCGGGCTGAACATTTTCAGTGTTTTGGTCGGTTGGATGACCGGACGGGATAGAACCGTGTCTGGATCTAGAAGCCTCGACAAAAGAAGGAATCCGTTTTCCCTTTGGTCGTCCAGCTTGCTTCGGTTTATCAGGAGGTAGACAGACAAATGCCCGTGCCTCGTCGGAGATAACCCAATCCGCTGGGTCAGGCACAGGGAGTACCTCACCCTCCCACATACCTCTCAATGAACGGGTCCAGTAACACTCATGCACGTATCTCATGACGGACTCTTTCGTATAGCTGCATTAGAAAACAATAATGAAGTGTAAGGTGGTATCTCAAGTAATTAATTTACATATACAAAGCCTTACCTGATCGCTGCACATGCATGCGAGCATGGAATCAAGTCAAGCTGGAAAACCTGGCAAGTGCATGAACGGTCTGACAGATCGACTGTGAAATTCTTATTATCAGTGGTGATCTTGAGCTTGAGCCGTCCAAGCTTATTAACCTGCATAGAACGCCCTTCTTTCATTGCATCCTGCAATCTCTCATGGACGGCCTTCGTCAGTGTATTATCTCGCTCTAATGCGGCGGTTCGTCGTTCGTAGAACCACTTCTCTGTAATGCGTCTAGCACACTCCAAAAATGAACAGACGGGTAGCTTTCTAGCCCAAACTAACCTCCCATTCCACGACTCAGCAGCATTAGACGTCATGAAGTTAAACCTACGAACAGGGCACTTGACACGAGACCATCTGTATTCACCAGCACCTTTCAAAGCATCAAGAGCACCAGTAATTTGGGATTTCACCAGTGTGTTCATATACCTGGATACATTATAAAAGATTTATCATGAGAATATTAAAATCAGAGCATAATAAACTGATTTGAGGAATCTAATGGTATTAATAAGTGACGTACTTATCGAACTCCGACGGATGATAACAATATACGGCCCTATTGAAGAGGCCAACCAAATGCTTCCCATACTTGGCCAAATTTTTTTGTATATGGTAACAACATAAACCGTGAGCTGCATCAGGGAACACTTGTGCAATGGCATTCGAGATGCTCACATGTTGATCTGATACGAGAAGAAGTTGGGCAGGGGCTCCAAATGCTTCTCTCACATTAGTCAAGAACCAGCTCTAGGATGCATCATTCTCAATATTACCTATACCAATTGCCAAAGGAAAAATCTGATCATTCCCATCTTTCGTCACAGCCACAAACCCAATACCTTTATACTGCCCCTTCAGATGACAACCATCTACAACTATGACAGGTCTTGAATAACCTCGAAATCCCAATATAGAGGCACCTAATGCGTAGAAAACATATTTGAATTTTCCATCATCGTGGGTCTCTAACGATGTGTATGTCCCCGGATTAGCAGCCTTCAAAACCTCCAAGTAAGATGGAAGCATAGAAAACGACAATGTTGGATCCCCATAAGCCCTAATCATGGCATGTCGTCTTGCCTTCAAAGCCAATTTGTAAGACACCTGTAAACCATGATGAACATTCATTTCCTGAATGATGTCGCGAGGAGTGAGTTTGCAATTCTCTTTCCGTAGTGCATCGACAAAGCACTCACCGATCACAGTAGAAGAAGGGCGACGTGGGTCATCACTATTCAACTCCGACGAACATTTATGTGGGATAACAATCTTGGATATGCGCCAAATCCCATATTTTTCAGAAGCATTCATGACGAAGGGACAATTTTTCTGGACGCACTTCAAAAACCAACGATGTTTATCGGAATGGTCCACACGGTATGCAACCTGATTTTCAATATGGTACATACCAACTGCTTTCTTCAACTCCAGTTTGGAGCCGAAAGTAGATCCTTTCTGAAGAGCTTCTGTCGTAATCTCGCGAGCACCACCTTCTGAATAAACAGATGGATCCACGTCGGGAATCTCAGGGATAAACCAATCCGGAGCATAACTCGGAGCAAAGGCCGAAACAGGAACGGTATGCGGAACCCCATCACTGGATCCTGCTTGAAAGTCTGCCTCAAAGGTATCGTCAACATTATCGTGTGTCCGCATCCCAATGTAAGTCATAAATGACTCATGCTCCTGGAGTTGCTCCTGCTCCAACAACGATGCATCCTCAGCATCTAGCTCCAAATCATTATCCGCAGCTTCATCGGCATCCCCTACACCATCTTGCTCGTTGTTCACATCTGCACAAGTAATTCCACCTCAATTAAAATACTGAATCTAAATCATAAATATTCAATAGATGCACTGCATTCCTAAATATAATACTATTATGTGTACCATCATGAAATCCACTATGTGCATGTTTATGAAAATCCTGTTTCCGTGGCACTTCCTCTTGGACACAATCTATAGGAGACGTATTTAAGTCAAGGCCATCCATTCCCCAATCCTGTACTGTATAATCAACCCTACCACTAGATGATGCCCAACACGGCAAATTCTCGTTAGGTTGTCTCACAAATTGTCCCCACGGATCATTTTGGTTCGGTATACTCCATGAGGCCATGAATGCTTGATCGTTTTGCAGCCCTTCTGGAATATTTGAATAATCTCTACATACTTGTTCTTCGTATGATGATCCAACAGTAAATGAAGGACCACCTGCCTCGCTGCTCTGACCAAAGCCTCCCACATTTCTACTTTTCAGTGTCACATAAACAACAAGAACATCATTGATCACAGACAATATGCTACTAAGATCTGAATCGTTCCTGATTTTCATTCTTTTCACCCTACCCTCATCCACGACAATGGAATGGATGACATATCCCCACCACTCATCAGCACGCACAACTTCGTCAATTGATTCAAATAAATCTTGATAACAAACTCTTCGAAGTTGAATCACCTGTCTCGAACCACTTTTGTACTCTAACCCTTCCCAATATCCACCAAACCAAACCACAACGGGCAACAAACTCATCTTTCAACTGTAAAAAAAAAAAAATGAAACATGAATTACTTCATGCAACTAAGACTCTGCCAAATTTTCGTGGTTGAGCAATAATTTTCGTGTGGTGCCTTACAATTTTCGTGACATTTTCGTGGTAGAAAAAACATCCAAAATTTTGAAGATCATAATTTTCGTGGAGTGCCTTACAATTTTCGTGAGAATTTTCATGGCAGATCATAATTTTCGTGAGAATTTTCGTGAGAATTTCGTGAGAATTTGAAGATCATAATTTTTGTGACAATTTTCGTGAGAATTTTCGTGACAATTTTGAAGATCATAATTTTCATGAGAATTTTCGTGGCACTAGAAAATGTTTCGTGGATACTGATTTTTCATGACTTTTGCGTGGACAAATATAATACACACTTTTTCTTAACTTTAGGATGAAAATTTCATGTTTTTTCCACGTAAAAAATAATTCGAGATTCAGAAAATGGACTTACCTCTCGGTTTTTTTACGTAAATCTTCTTTAATTTGTTCCTGAGAGTGATAAAACTTTCCAGCAAAAATTTTTAGTAGATTCGGAGAATTTTTAGTAGAAGGGAGAATATTTAGTAGAAGGGAGAAATTTTTGTCGTATGAAATTATTGTATCTATCTACCAAAATGGAAAGTGTATTTATTTGAATGAAAGGTAAATAGTAAGTCAAAGAAAAACAAAATCCACTTTATTATACACGACAAAAATTAAAAGGTAAATAGTAACTCACAAGACAGTTATTACACACGACAAAAATTAAAGTGGAAATGTAAATAGTCTCACAAGAGATTTATTACACGTGGAAATGTCCCACTTTAGAAACTGAAAGTACTGTCTTCAGTCACCATCATGTCAGTGCTGTCTTGAGAGTTAAAGTCAATTTGTGGTATTTTGGTCACAAATTATAAGGATTGTGCTATTTTGGTCAAATCTTAAAATTTTGTGCTATTCTGGTCAAATATTTAAGAAAATATGCTAAAGTGGGACATTTCCACAAATTTGAATTATAATATTTTGATTTGTAAGATTGGAAGAAATATATATAGAGTATGTGATGTATGAGAACGTCTCATGGATTATGTTACGTGAAACAGATCAATTTACAAACCACACTTCATATATTGATCACAAGAATTTATGTGAGAGGCTCTCACGAATAGTTTTCGTAAGATGAGTTCTTATTACCTATATGTTGAATCCATCTTCACAATATTTTATACGAATTAGTAAGAATGAGTTATGAATCGACTCATCTCACACAACAAGATATGTTAGAGAGTCTCACATCAAGCCCATTCTAAATTGATGAATATATATTCAATTCTTATATAGGTAATATCCATCTCACCAAAATTATACATGAAATAGTCTGAAATAAATTTTCACGTAATAAATATACCAACCGGTGCACATTAGCACACGGTGCACCATTTGGCACCCTAGGAATTCAGAGGGATCTAAGTATAATTTACGCCAAATTGAAGATTATGTCTGATAATTACATTTCTGTACTTAGAAAAAATCAATATTCTCAGTCTACCATCTACGCTTCCGAGCTTTCTCTCTCCTCGTCCTCTCTCTCCTCCATCTCCATCATCGATTACCTTTCGGCACTCGGTAATTCTAGAACGGACCAGAGAGCATATTGATTTCTAGAGAGAGAAGGAAACAAGGGAATCTACGAGCGGAAAAGAGCTCCTTGTATTTCTTTAACCGTTTTGTCATTCTTGAGAAGAGATGGCGTCGAGGCGCCTCATCACTCAGGTCAGTTGAATGCCTAAATCTCCATTATATTCTGTGTTTGTTAGATTTTCCATTTCCGTGAGGGTTTTGGTCCTGCGTTTTTGCCATTATGTTCTACAAGTTGTCCTGGTACGAAAACCCTAATTTGAGGTACTCTTGTTTGATTTTTTCGGGATATGATTTAATTCATTGTGTGGGTTGTTATGATGCGAAGATTGTGAGTTGGGGAACACTGTTTATTCAGCTAAATGGGGTTTTTATGAAAGCCTTGATTAATTTATTGTAATTGTAGATGAAAGATTGTTTTTTTTTTTTTTAATTCATAAAAAGTTGATTTTGTTTGATTTTTGGGGAAATAATACAGTTTTATCGACCAATCTAAACACTTTTGTATTTGGTATTTATTAGTTTTGTAGCTTGCTTAATTGACGCTCTGTTACTTTAGAATCTCTTTGAATTACCCATCTGATGGCATTCATATGGTTTCAAAGAGATTTGTAATCTTCAACTTGCTGGTCTTACCGTATTATGTCATATGCACTGTGGCTTCAGGTCAAAAGACAGGAGTTACAGTTGAGGCAGCTAAGCAGTTTGGCTGCTCGACCGTATAGAGCTTCTCCGTATGCCAGAGAAGGAGGTATGCACCACTCCTCCGACTCATTCTGTGTGTGGTGGTTATAGTTCATGTTGTGAGATGGAATATATTCTGATACATTCTTCCTCACTATAGGCATTCAAGCACACATGGTATCAAATGGCTTTAGTAGATTAGAGTCCATCAAATGGCTAAACTATTAACAAAAAGTTCGTTATGTCAGATTCATTAGTATCTGTTCAGCTGTATATCTTTCAACATATTAGGAGTATGCTTGCTTTATCATTATTTACTAGGGTGGTTTAGCTCCAAATAATCATGTCAGGTTTTTTGGTTTAGGTCTTCTCTTTCTGATGATGTAGTAACATAAATTAGTGGAATGCGATTCAATGGTTATTATCTAACTGGTGATTTGTAATTGTTGGGATTATTTGGATGATTTCTGCCTCATTCTTTCATTTATGGCATGCTTTTTAAGTGTAAGAAGGCACATGAAAGCTTATCTATGAAGTATTGAACTGCAGTGGCTAGACGCTTGTATTCAATTGCGCTGATTTTGTTCAATTATTCTCAACATCATCTGCTATAGCACCACTGTGTTCTTACTCTTTAATTTCTTATCTAGTGCACAAGCTTTTGGGTTCCATGGGAACAAGTACCCTTGGAAGATCAAGTTACTTTGGAAGTCTAGCTCGTAGATTACGTGATTCAGAGGGAACAACTGATGCTGCATATCTTAAAGAGCTATATCATCGTAATGATCCAGAGGCCGTCATTAAATTGTTTGAGAGTCAACCATCACTACATTCTAATCCATCAGCTCTTGCTGAATATGTCAAAGCTCTGGTTAAGGTTGATAGGCTTGATGAGAGTGAGCTGTTTGAGGCTTTGCAAAAAGGTGAGCTGAATAGAAATTCTCCTTGGCCTCCAGCTTTTTTCAAACCAGCTTTATAAGCTAGACTTTTTGGAATGTGTATGCCTCCATGTGAGAGACATATCTTTTGGTTTAATCCCTAGATTCATCTGTTAACTTGGTTTCCTCATGGTTCTCAGGAGTTTCTAAATCAGTGGTAGATGAAGAAAGTGTTGGAGCACTTTCAGCTTTTAGAAATGTGGGAAAATCTTCAAAAGGTGGAATCCTCGGTACTGCAAGTGCTCCTATACACATGGTGACCGCTGATGGAGCGCATATGAAAGAGCAGTTATGGCGCACCCTCCGTGTTTTGGGTTTGGGCTTCCTTTTGATTTCAGGTTTTGGTGCACTCATTGAGGATAGAGGAATTGGTAAAGGTATCGATACATCCTTCTTTGCTACTGGCTCATTGACATTGTATCAGTTGCATGTAACTGAAAATAGTGTATTCCACATTTCATAACTCCTTGCTCTTGTCAGGACTTGGTTTGCATGAAGAAGTGCAACCCACCTTGGAATCAAATACAAAATTTAGTGATGTGAAGGGAGTTGATGAGGCAAAATCCGAGCTGGAAGAAATTGTTCACTACCTTCGTGATCCTAAGGTAACTGCGTCACTAGTCTATAACTCAAGAGACTTTTTCCTTTTCAGTTTTCAGGCACACAAGTATGAGGAAAGTTAGTGTTTTGCATTTGCGACAATGTGCCTGGTTGTGTTAGATGTTCAACTAGACAAGCATTTAATCTACGATGTCAATTTTATTTTTGTTTTTCCCGTTTCACCCTGAAGTATGATAAAAGGGTTTATTAGTTGAGTTGACTTGTTCTTTTGCTTTTACATCATTTCAGCTGTTGAATCCACCTCATTATCGAAAATATTGATTATTGATTAGTTTTTGCCCCTTTTAGTGGGAGAAGGGTATATTATGAAGAGACAGACTTGGCTAGGTTATCAAGCTTTATGTATTTCATTATTGCAGCGCTTCACACGTCTTGGTGGCAAGCTTCCAAAAGGTGTTCTGTTAGTTGGCCCTCCTGGCACTGGAAAAACCATGTTGGCAAGAGCCATTGCTGGAGAAGCTGGTGTGCCATTTTTTTCTTGTAGTGGTAGTGAATTTGAAGAAATGTTTGTTGGTGTTGGAGCCCGTAGAGTGAGAGATCTCTTTACTGCTGCAAAAAAGAGATCACCATGTATTATTTTCATTGATGAGATTGATGCCATAGGAGGCAGTCGTAATCCCAAAGATCAGCAGTACATGAAGATGACTTTAAACCAGTTGCTTGTTGAACTGGATGGCTTCAAGCAAAATGAGGGGATTATTGTAATTGCTGCTACTAACTTTCCCCAATCGTTGGATAAGGCACTCGTGAGGCCTGGAAGGTTTGATCGCCATATTGTTGTTCCAAATCCTGATGTTGAAGGCCGGAGGCAAATCTTGGAGTCGCACATGTCAAAGGTAATGATGTTCAGGCTTGGAGTTTTTTTTTTTTTTGGTGTGGCATATTGATTACGTTATTTTTCCTGATGGGTGCATAACCTGTTCCATCCATGTCATAGGTTCTGAAGGGAGAGGATGTTGATCTAATGATCATTGCAAGAGGCACTCCAGGTTTTTCTGGTGCTGATCTTGCAAACCTCGTCAATGTCGCTGCTCTCAAGGCTGCTATGGATGGTGCCAAAGCGGTGACCATGGATGATCTTGAATATGCCAAGGATAAGATCATGATGGGAAGTGAGCGCAAATCAGCCGTTATATCTGATGAATCTCGCAAGCTGACAGCTTACCATGAGGGAGGCCATGCCCTTGTAGCCATACACACCGATGGGGCATTGCCAGTGCACAAAGCAACCATTGTTCCTCGTGGAATGGCTCTTGGAATGGTCTCCCAATTACCCGACAAGGATGAGACTAGCATATCACGGAAGCAAATGCTTGCTCGTCTGGACGTTTGCATGGGTGGAAGAGTTGCAGAAGAGCTGATCTTCGGTGAGAGTGAAGTGACTTCAGGTGCATCAAGTGATCTCCAGCAAGCAACTAAACTTGCTAGGGCAATGGTGACCAAGTATGGTATGAGCAAACAGGTAGGAGTCGTTACACACAATTACGACGATAATGGTAAGAGCATGAGCACTGAGACCAGGCTCTTAATCGAGCAAGAAGTGAGAGAACTCCTGGAAAGGGCATACAACAACGCGAAAACTATTCTGACTACACATGGGAAGGAGCTTCATGCTCTTGCCAATGCTTTGCTTGAACACGAGACTCTCTCTGGGAATCAAATCAAAGCCCTAATTGCTCAGATAAACTCTCAAGAGCCACATCAGCAACCAATCGTCACGACACAGAGTATTACTCCACCATCAACACCCAGCCCAGCTGCATCCGCTGCTGCTGCGGCAGCATCGGCAGCAGCAACTGCTGCTGCCAAGGCGAAAGGCGTCGCTCCTGTGGGATCTTAACCGAGAAATGCCATCACGGTTACCTGGAAAATCTAGAACTAACGGCATCGATAATACATGGCTACTGAATCTTGATCGGTTCGATTGTGCATATGGTTAAGTATACGCCTACTTTTTTGCCTTGGAGAACAACTTTAGTTGCTGCAGATGAGGCCATTGTTTGCTTAATTTAAGAAATGAAGCATAGTCTGTTGAATGACACTGTTTTCTTCAGTATACTTTCCAGATTTCTGAGATGATTAATAGGCTTTGCAGTTCTTGAAAATTTTCTATGGAAAAATAAATTGGAAAAAGAATAGTGTTGTTATTTAGTCTGATAAATTGTGGGAGAACACAAATGGAAGATAATCATCTGATGTAAAGTTGTATGAGATGTAAATCGATGAATGTAAATAATCATTCGATGTAAGTTGTGGATGGAAAATAGATCGAGGGATGTATCTAATAAGAAGTAAATTGAGGGAGAGTGTCCAAATGGAAAATTAATCGAGGAATTTGATTTACCCAAATAGCAGGATAATAATGAGATTTGAATGGAATCTACATTTATCAAGAAATTTATCACCACCTACTCTACTCATGCGAGAGAGATTCATAAAGTGGTAAAAGCTTATTCGTTCATAGACGCGCGATAGAAGAATACCATAACCCACGCTTGAGAGAGAGAGAGAGAGAGAGCTCTGTTGGTCCAATGTCGGAAAAGCAACAGAATTGTGAACCCCACAAATCCGCGGGTGAGAATTCTGCCAACGAATATCAGTTTACTTGGTATAGAACGGAACAATCTACATAAAATAGTGTTTCATGAATTGAGGATCAAAATTGTTTGATGAATAAATTAGTTACTTTATTAATGTGGGTTTCTGATTTTAAGCTCAAAAATCGTATCTTTTATGTGTCCGCACTTCTTCTTTACTTTACTGTTTAGGGTTTCTCTTATTTGATTCTGTTCTTCATAATTTGCTGATTGAAAGAACTGAAATAGAGGTGTTCAATTATGATATATCTTCATTTCTTTGCAGCCTTTTGCGGATGAAAGTTATTTTTGATTTATGAGTTTGAGAAATTGAACCAAAGAAAGGTGGAAAAATTGAATTATTCGAATTCATGGAATTAAGAAGAGGATTGATTTCTATGATGAGGCCTTATTCTTAATAATTTTTTGTTAATTATGTGGTGCTAGTAGTAGAGCACAAGAGAGTAGTGGTAGAGAATAGGCATGGTGAGAAGCTTGTTGGAATATTGCACGAAACGGGGTCTCACGAGCTCGTGATTATATGCCATGGATTCAGATCCTCAAAGGTGTGTGATCATGAGTCTTAGATCATATATTATTAGGCACTGTTCTTTCAGTTTTGTAGAATTTTCTGATCACTACAGGATCGAATACCAATGGTGGACCTCGCTTTTGCATTTGAAAGAGAGGGAATTAGTGGCTTCCGCTTTGATTTTGCCGGTAATGGGTAAGTGGTTGTGATATGAAGGCATACTTGCCTACCTCTTTCCCATGGTGGTTGTGTTTACTATCTCTTTATTGGCTTTTAGGGAGAGTGAGGGTACGTTCCAATATGCAAACTACCGTAGGGAAGCTGAAGATCTACGTGCTGTGGTTGAGCACTTTAAGGGCGAGAAACGCTTTATAGTGGCAGTTATTGGGCATAGCAAAGGTTTGTAGTAGTACTTTGTTTTTTTGCCTTTCCAGCTATGGTTTCTGATTGAAATTTCGGATTGGTGAAATATGATCCACGAAGAAGGCCCTTGAGACTGAAGTTAAGGCGTACTTGTTCTTGTATGAGGAGTCTATGCGTATGAATATTTTTTCTGGTTATATGGTGGAAGTGATCAACAGAATTAATAATCGTGCAAACTTTTATGTCATGTTCTTCTAGATTACTGCTGCTTAATGTCCAAGAATCTTTAGATGATAAACTTTTAAGTGTCATTCTCAACACTTACAGGAGGGAATGCTGTTCTTATCTATACCTCAAAATACAGAGACGTACAAACCGTTGTCAATATAGCAGGCCGCTTTGATTTGAAGAGAGGAATGGAGGGTCGCCTGGGAAAGGACTTCCTCGAAAAAATCGAGCAGTATGGATTTCTTGATGTCAAAGACAAAAGAGGTAAACCTGTGATTCATGTCCTCTTGTATGTCCGAATCTTCTTTTGTCGATTAACAAATTCAGTCTTTATCCCCACTTTAGGAAAACCTATATATCGAGTAACCCGGGAGAGTTTGATGGATCGTCTGGCAACAGATACACGAGCTGCATGCCAATCCATCCCACTTAGCTGCAGGTTGGAAGCCATCGAGTCATTTAACTAGCTGAAACTCATCAGATTACTTGAACTTCAATCTTAGTTTACAATGAAAATTAAAATCTAAAGTATAATTACATGCAGGGTGTTAACAGTTCATGGTACATTGGATGAGTATGTACCAGTTGAAGATGCAGTGGAATTCTCCAAGAATATACCAAATCATGATCTATATATAGTTGAAGGAGCTGATCATGAGTTCACTAAGCATCGATCTGAGCTAGCTTCGATCGTGCTTAGCTTTGTGAAGACATCTTCGAGTTGCAGAGCTCAAAAATTCATCGACTCCCGACTCTGATTGTTTGCATAATGCCTATACAGATGATATATAGTGTTCAAACAAGCAACTTGCTTTCTTCCATTAATCATGATTTAGAGCAAATGTTGATAAGAAACAGAGTTGAGAAAATTTATCTAATATACATGGGATAGAAATTGTCAGTGTTATGTTTACTGTTACAAATATGACAGATCCTGAAGAACAAGCAGAAAACTTCAGAAAACTACAACTCTGACCTATATGAAAATACAAACCAAAAAGTCAGGAATTCTTGAATCGATAAGCTCTTCGGCTTGTTTAAGCAGCGATTGTCTTTGGCTTTACTCCGATGTTTCTCCATGAAACACTGGGCATTATCTGTTTTGTGTCAACACGATCCTTGTAACGGACAGCAAAATTGAGCAACGAGTCGAGTAGTGAATCTGATAGAAGGTGGGGTTTGAGCCCCAACTCGACAAGTTTAGTATGCTTGGCATTATAGTAATGTTCCTCTGCCTCGACTCTGGGGTTGGGTACGGATGTTGTTTGAACCTCAAAGCCAAGTTTCTCGCCTGCCTTTGTAACAAGAGCTGCAAGTTCATTTACTGAAAATTGCTCTGTAAATTGGTTGAAAACACGAAACTCTCCCCTCTCTGCTGGATTTGCTATAGCAAGCTCGACACATTGAACCGTATCTCTTATGTCAAGATATCCCCTGGTCTGTTTATTGAAGAATGCATCAGGCAAATAAGGAGATTAACGTGAGGAATCAGAGCATACAGATTACAGAGGGAGTAAAAAGAAGATATCGTCATAAGACCAGATTTCAGTAAAATATTATCAAAGAGTTCAATTGATTAACTTATAGTATCTTGTCAACGGAGAATCAATCCTACTTCTGTAAGATAAGTAGATAACAATCAATTACTATGGCCGACTATCCAAAAGTAGATTATGTGTGTTTGTGTGTGTCCGTCCATAAATTGTGATAAGAAAATATAGAAAACAAACAGACAATGGTGCATGTTAGTGTAATGTGGTTATGTTACTGCTTGTGAGACGAGCGTCAGTATTCATGCATCAAAATAACAAGAAACAGGTGATCTTTGCAACTGAATATCATGTAAAAAGAACTGATATCATTCACCCAAAAAAAAATCAGGCACCATAGATATGCTGAAAGTATGAATTACCTGGCCTCCTTTGCCATAGACTGTAAGTGGATGACCAACAGCAGCCTGAACACAAAAACGATTCAACGCAGTCCCAAACACTCCATCATAATCAAATCTATTATAGAGCTCCTCATGCATGTCGGTTTCATCAGTTCGTACCCCATACACGACTCCCTGGTTTAGGTCTGTGGCTCTGATTCCCCAAGCTTTGCAAGTAAATGCAATGTTGTGGGAATCGTGGACCTTGCTCAAGTGGTAGAAAGAGCTAGCTTGCTTCGGATATGGTAAAGTATCAGTCCTTCCATTATGAGTGATCGTTATGTAACCTTCCTCAATGTCTATGTTCGGGGTACCATACTCTCCCATGGTACCAAGTTTCACGAGATGGCAATCTTCTCTGAATTCTTTTATGGCAAAAAGAACATTAAGCGTCCCTATCACATTATTATGTTGGGTGAACACGGCTCTTGACCGATCGATCATGGAGTACGGAGCAGACCTTTGTTCTCCAAAGTGAACAACAGCATCGGGTTTAAAAGAATTAATGGCCTCTGATAAGAACTCAAAATCACATATATCCCCAACATAAAGCTCGATATCTCTACCAGTGAGAGACTTCCAGCGCCTGATGCGATTATGGATCGACGCGATGGGAGTGAGGGAATCAAGACCTAGCTGGTGGTCAAAAAGTCGACGAACAAGGTTGTCAACAACGGCAACTTCATAGTTTTTGTTCGATAGATGGAGTGAAGTAGCCCAACCACAGTAGCCGTCTCCACCAATCACCATGACTTTCTTTTTCTTGGAACCTTCACTTGAGGTCTGATGAGACCCTGATACCGGCTGCGCCTTGACTTCCTGATCCACTGAAACTGCCTTCACATAGATACTACGACATTTTTGTGGTCTATTATTTGCTCGCAAATTGACCCTTTCGAATGGTGATCTAGAAATTGGTAAAATAACAGATGCAGAGGATGGAGCGTTCAGAGGTTTATTATACAACCTGCTGCCCGAAGAAACATTTAAAGAACAAGATACCGAAAGCAGATGCGCCATAAGTTTTTAGCTTCGGCCAAGAATGTATTTATACCTAGATAACAATCATGTAGGGAGATAAATCAAAATCAGCATAATCATGATTACTTGTATATTTCAACACAACACAGAAAGCGGGATAAGCATATTCAGCCAACTAACTACATCCATGGAGAAACGAAAAGGACCTCCCGTTCACGTTTCGTTGTCGCCATTCGATAACAGCTAGCGTAAACTATGCAATGAACACCACTGCAAGCAGACAAGTGAAATGCTCCAGAAAATCACAAACACAGATTCTAAAACCATTAAATTACTCATCATACTCCTCCTTCACTCCATATACATCATTTTCCGAGAATAAATGTTCCCATGATTAGAAGAACTGAAGGATAGTTAAAATTTTAAGAGTTCAATCAATACACATCAAAACAACAACAGCAATTCCAAAACAACCACAACAAAAAAGCAAGAACACAAGCACAAATTCTTCTCTGCACAGTTTACACCCAATTCTCCCAATCACATAACTGAAAAATGGAACTAAATAGAGAAACTTGTACGAAGATTACAAATTGAGCTCTTCCTCATCAACATTCAAACAAAATCCAGCAAACAAAAAACAAGAATTGGGACAAAGAAACAAAGATTACCTCAATTTCAAGGTATCTGATTATGATAAACTTCTTCCTCGCTCTAAATTTTGGAGGAATCGAAGTGCCTGCTACTGCTATGGAAGCATAAAGGAAAACCCAAGGTATATTCTTTATATCTCCAGAATTTTGCAGATGAAATTACATTTTCGTCCCTTAACTTTTATTTATTGCAAGTTTGCAACGGCACCCAAAAATTTAAAGAAATTATTATGTAGTAACATAAATTGTTGTAGTCTTGGTTTATCTTTTTGTCGTTTAAACAATTAAAATTTGTTTCAAAATAATTAGCATTCTCAGATTTCAAAGTATATTTACATACAATATACCAAAGATGTCTCTATTTATTCATCTCAAATTAAATGTGTTAAAGAATAAAAATTCTTCATTAATTAAACTTAGATCACTTTTTATCACATTCCTTAATTTACGTGCAAAAGTCTAAAATTACATTTATTTTGGGACGGATGTAGTGTAACTTTTAATTTTTACAATGATTATTGCGATAAACCGTCTCCATGTCATTTTCTTTCTCTGGATCTAAAACAAGTTAGATATTGCGTTAAAATCGTTTTTAATGAAATAATGATTTTTCTTCCACTTTCCTGATCTTTTCAATGTATTATTTTATTTATTAATAGGGGAAATTATAAAATTCAAGTCAAACTATGACCACTTTTGCACTTAGGTAGCCGAACTTTGAAAGTTTACTGTATAGCCGCCAACCTTTGCGAATTTACCACATTACTGCCAAAATGCCATTTCCAGTTGAATATGCTCCGAATATGCTCCGAATATTCGCCGGCAATGAAAGAATATTCAGAGCATATTCCGCCGGCGATGACATTTTAACGGTCATGTAGTAAATTCACAAAGGTTGGCGGTTATATAATAAACTTTAAAAGTTCAACTATCTAAGTGCAAAAATGGTCATAATTTGGTTGAATTTTGTAATTCACCCTTATTTATAATACTGTTAAAATCATGGCTGCACATGTCCTAGTGGTTATATATAACTTTTATTTAATGTAAAGATTTCAAACAAACTATAGCTTTTAGACTCACACCTTCACAGTAGATAAAATCAATAATGGCCTGTTCTTTATACCAAATTTTATTCACACAATTATGTATCTGTTTTTAGTGTTATGAAGAAATTAATATGAACAATAAAGGAAAAAAATTCTTCAATGTAGTAGTTTTTGCCGGTCTATAAATAAGTTTTGAGTTACATGAAATTCTTATCATATATAAGCAAAACCACCCATATCAAATGGGCAATGAGAGACTAGACCAACTGTCCATTAAATAGTATAGAATGTAAGACCAATGGGCCTCAAGGCCCAACTCACCGCTTGGAGTTGGAACGGGCCAAAATGGGCCTATAATAATGGGGTGGCCCAACTTCCACAAAACGATGAGAACGAATTAAATCAGCCCTGTTTCAGTTTTTATTTTTCAAAAAATCAAAGTTCTTTATTTAAGTTTTTTTATTTTGAAATTAAACATCAAAAAATTCTTTAAAAAAAAAAAAACTAAAAGCTCAATAACCAAAACAATAAGACACCAACGTACTAGTACGTACATATAAATGCAAATTTAGGTAAAACTTAATTAGTCTAAGAAGAATAAGCTATGATTTTGAAAATAATGTTTCAATGTTCCTATAACTACACATAATGAAAAATCACATACAGAAACTACGAAGTAGATCAATTAGTAGTGTTTGGATATACGTGAATCTGAAGATCTATCACTTTCATTTTGAATTATTATTTGAATGAATATCAAATATATATTCAAACACATCCCAACATTATTTTGGTTTTCAATAAAAATAAAAAATATCGGACGTGTTGGTCTGCTTTGTTTTATTTGTTTGAGAAATTAATAAATTGTTATTCGATTAGATACATTATTTTCAACTTATTAAATCATAGTCAGATCGACTAGCACTTCATGAGACTGAACAGTCTACAACAATTAACAATACATGATTCATATATAGTTATTTGAAAATAGGTCTGATTTATAAGTATGGAGTTTACGCCTCACATAATTATATTCACAAAATTGTCTTATAAGATTTTTGTATAAATTAATATAATATAATATAATAAAAAATAAATCTAATACTAATAGTTCTTTTAAATGAATATAATATAGGCAAAAACTTGTGTGCCCCTTAGATTCGTGCTCCGATCCGACCCGGCGAGTGGGTCGCCTCCACACACGTCCCCACGCGCGCCCACATATAAGTTGTGCGTCCACGCACACCTGTTTCCATAGTAAATGAATAGTGATAGGTATTATATATATATTCTTCTTCTTGTCCTTCTTCAAATATTATGCAAATCATCATCTTCAACTTTGTATTTGCAAATAAACTTAACAAAATTCAGTATTCACCTTACCTTTCAAGTAAAACAACAGATTTATGAATGACATCCAATTATATTTGTGGTGAATAATGAGAAGAAGAAGAAGGGGATGAGGAGAGTGGAACGACATCAATAGAGAGTGGTAGAGATGACTCTGCAAATCCTGATACGATTAGTCATCATTGCGTGTATGTCTGAAAAAAGAAGAAGAAGTGAGAGAATAAAATGTGTTGAAAGGATAGGAAGAGGAGAAAAGGCAGCCCTAGGAATAATGGGACGAGCTGGGGGTACGGATGTAGCCCAGGGACACCCAAGATGAACTCTATAATATATAATATTTGTAGTGTCACAAGAAATAAGAGAATATGAGAAATGAAGATCACAGAGGGAAAATATAATTAATATTGATGTGGTGATAAAAAGATATGCCGAAATGCATGTGCATATTCCTAATCTTGGTCGCAACAAGACAAGATCCACTTTCAAACAAAGGGCAAACAAATTAAAATAATATCTTACATATCCAGCATTGATCCCCTTAATTATTAAAATCACAAATCTACCCATCTATGATTTTCTACATTTGTCACCCAACCCATGTGTTATGGTTGAAAATGTGGTGCGTGCTTAATTTCGAGGATGATATGCTTTATCACACTGTAACACTTTATGCTTATACTAGTATAAGTCTCGTGTGTTACAAGGGTTTAAATGAATTGAATCTGTTCATTATTATTTTTAAATATTATTCATATTGAAAATATATATGATTTTGTATTATATTTATCATTTGTGTTAATATTAAATTAGTGTAAGATTCGTGTATCTCATAGATATTTTAATAGTACTAATTTCAAAAAATGTTTTTTTTCTAAAGTTTCATATGTTACAATTTAATTGACAATAATCATTATTAATTTTTTATTTTCAAATATTATTATCTCATTAAATGTTTTATTTATAATAAATTAGAAATATAAAGTGAATTAATTGAAATTAAAATTAAAATGTTGAGTGCGAAATCAGATCAACGAGAGTGCAACAAGTATCCATCTTAATTATTCATTTAATATAGATATAGATTGCTAGACTATCATCATGTCATGATATATATATATATATATATATTCAAACTAAATCATTAAAAAATGAGGTTGCAACTTCATTTAAGTTTTTATTTTTTCACAACAAAAAACTTGATTACTATAATTTCACAAATCCCAAGATTACTATATAACCAAATCTTGATAGAATTTAAGATATACTACGAACCTCGTAGCTCAAATAATATTTCATTTGTATAACAAGACCAAATCTTAATAGACATACCAGTAACCTTGTAGTTCAAATAATATTTCGTTTTTATATCAAGATTCAATCTTTTATTATACAAGTTTTTTAATCCTTCTTATTCCTAATTTTCAGTTTTCACTCTCTCAAAGAAAATGTCGATAACGTGAAACTATGATGCTTGTCTGGGACTGTAACATAGCCTGCCAATTTTCCACCCTCCTCACTATCCAATCATATTGCTCCCAAACGAACATTTTTCATACGCCCAAATTGTTTATTTAGGTGGGCCCAACTAAGATTATGCAATCTATCTATATATATATATATATATATATATATATATAATCAGAATATTATATCAAAAATAACTATAATAAATATTTCATTTATTAATAACTTTCATTTTACATTTATTAATAAAAAAATTAATATTTATTATATTTAATTTTATATTTATTGTATAGAAACTTAAAAGAAAAAATAAATATATAAATCTATCTATATATTTCTAATAATATAATAATAGAGAAAAATTGGAAATATTTACAGAAATATCATTTTCAACACAAAAGTGTCACGTCAACAATTGCTATTTTTTTATTTTGTATCTTTAATTATTTAATACATTCAATTTATATAAATATTATATTAGTTTATTCTTATTTTATTAATATTAATTAAGTTAACATTTTGAATAATTTCTTAAATACCAACAATAGATATTGTTCAAACAATAATTTCAATAATAAATATTAATTTGTTAAAGGATAATTGATATCATATATAATATACATTAATAAATAAGTATACACTATTAAAGATATGTGTATATACATACATACATGTATATATACTATGTATTTAGTATGAAATTAAATGTCATCCTAAGTATTTTTAAATGAATATTTTTAAGTGTCACGTTAACAAAAAAAATTATTTGCATTTTTTACTATTTAATCCATTTGATTTAATAATATAAATATTGTATTAGTTTATTCTCATTTTATTGATCTTAACTAAATTAACTTTTATTGAATGATTTCTTAAATACAAACAATAGATATCCAAACAATAATTTCAATATTAAATATTAATTTGCATGCATTGGGATAATTTTGTATCATATATTTTTTAAATTAATATTTATATTTCAAATATGTTATATAATTCAATATTTTATTCTTTATCGATATATTTTAATGATAAATTAAGATATTGTTAAGTATACAATTATAAATATTTCATAATTAAATAAAACTTTTGTCTTTTACTTTACACTTAAGACTTTGTATATTTTATATGAGAGTCGCTTTTATATGAGAGTGCGACGTTAAATGGCTCAGCTGATTATTTAAATTATATGTTTAGTTTATAATTATATTGTCATCATCATGATCACAAGTAATACATTTCAATTTTGTGTTGGACTTAAATTGTAATGATCAATGTCGTGCTATATCAATTAATTTACGTGATACATATAATATTGGAATAGTTATTTGTTATTTTTGATCTTAAACGATATTAATTAAACATGTTTCTCTAATTCATTTTATTTTAAAATAAAAGGTTAACAATATATAATTGAAAGTGATTGCATCAAGTTCCTACATAAAATTTCTAATTTTATTGTCTATTATATATATATATATATAGTAATTAAATTTGATTTTTAATTCATATTTTTTTAGTGTTTTTAGTATATTTAATTTAAATAACTAACAATATTAGTTTGTAACATATATAATAAAAAAATGTTTCAAAGTATAGAGAAGTTTTTAAAAGCCTTACAAACTTTGCAGGTAAAATTTTCAATTTTGATTAAAAGATCATGATTCGTACTTGTGTTTTTAGTATTAATAATAAATTAGTGAATTGGATGTGTATAATATTGATATATTGTTGTGAATTGAATTATCTTTATCAAAATTAGATTTTCTTAATTATTAAATATTATATTGTCTTCTATATACTAAAATCATTCACATTATATTATCAAATAATTAATATTACCAACATTATATCACAGCCACATATATCACAAACCGTGCATCGCGCGGGTACGAGTACTAGTTATAATAAAGACGAAAATCCCCAACGCCTATAAAAACTTCTCATCTTGCAAGATTTTTTAGCATGGAAATAAATGTAAGAGATAAAACCCACTATAAAATATCAAATAAAGCTGAAAATATCACGGTTACATTATCTACGTTAATATATGTTGACATTAACGTGTCAGATATCTAATATATAAATTAATTTTCATATAATAAGGGAATGAAACTATTACACGTTATTGAGCTTATTAAGAGTTGTTCAACATGTATATTTTAGCATTTTCCCATTACAGTATATAATAAATACGTGAGACAAACTTACAGATTGATACACTTAAGAGGAGTCAAACTTAGCAATTTACATATCAATTTGTGGAAATAAATTTGAATTAACTAGTAAAAAAAGGTAAATTGCTCGTATGATGCAATAATTTTTTTCTTGAAAAATAAAAAAAATAAATGAAAATATAATATCTATTACCTATATAAAAATGTGGATATTTCTTACAAAATATAGATTACCTAATATATCATTATTAAAGATATTATTTAAGGTTATAATAGTAATTTATGATTTTCAAATTTAAATAATTTTACATAAGAATTTTAAACCAAAATCATATAGAGTTCTATTATGAATAGAACTTTAATTTATTATACATTTTTTAAATTTAATTTAATATAAATTATATATCTCTATAAAAAATCATTATTTTAAAATTAATAATAATATAATATTTTTAATTTAAAAATTTATACATAAAAATCGCCAAATCAACGATGATAAATCACATTCGTTTACACACACACACATTTGAGATCAGTATCTCCAATCTCCGCCACTGATAGTGTAGAGAGAGAAGCTCTCTCTCTCTCTCTCTCTCTCTCTAGAATATCTTATACATTATCTGCGAGAGCCCTCTTCGAAAGCTCGAGCGAAAATGGCGGCCCAGAAGAGGTACATTACAGCAGAGGAGCTGAAAAGGCACGACAAAGCAGGGGATCTATGGATCTCAATTCAGGGCAAAGTGTACGACGTTTCCGAGTGGGCCCACTACCACCCCGGCGGCGATCTGCCGCTCCTCAACATGGCCGGCCGCGACGCCACCGACGCCTTCGTCGCCTACCACCCCGGCACCGCCTGGAAATCCCTCGACAATTTCTCCAACGGCTTCTTCTTACAAGACTACTCCGCTTCAGATGTGTCCAAAGATTACAGAAAGCTCCTCTACGAGTTCTCCAAAATGGGCCTCTTCGAGAAGAAGGGCCATGGCGTTCTCATTTCTCTCTGTTTTATCACACTGCTCTTTGCTCTGTCTGTCTATGGCGTCGTGTTCTGTAATGGGGTTTTGCTGCATTTGCTGTGTGGCGGCGCGATGGGGTTTCTGTGGATCCAGAGTGGGTGGTTAGGGCACGATTCGGGTCATTACCAGATCATGTTAACCCCAAATCTCAACCGATTTGTCCAAATCCTGTCGGGAAATTGTCTCGCCGGGATCAGCATAGCGTGGTGGAAGAGGAACCACAATGCCCACCACATTGCTTGCAACAGCCTCGACCACGATCCGGATCTCCAACACATGCCCTTCTTCGCAGTCTCCTCCAAGTTCTTCAACTCCATCACTTCTCGTTACTACGATCGAAAGATGAGCTTCGATTCCGCTTCCAGGTTCCTGATCAGCAACCAGCACTGGACGTACTACCCCGTCATGAGCTTCGCCAGGCTCAACCTCTTCGGACAGTCAATCGTGCTGTTGCTGTCCAAGAAAAAGGTCCCAAATCGAGGGGAAGAGCTTTTGGGGTTGCTCGTCTTCTGGATTTGGTACCCCTTGCTGGTCTCGTTCCTGCCCAATTGGGGCGAGAGAACCATGTTCGTGGCTGCAAGCTTCGTCGTCACAAGTATCCAGCATGTTCAGTTCACTCTGAACCATTTCTCAGCGGACATCTACCTAGGACCACCCAAGGGGAACGACTGGTTCGAGATTCAGACATGTGGGACTTTGAACATAGCCTGTCCAGCTTGGATGGACTGGTTCCATGGCGGATTGCAGTTCCAGATTGAGCACCATTTGTTCCCTCGGATGCCAAGAAACCAGCTGAGGAAGATCTCCCCATTTGTGAAGGAGCTTTGCAAGAAACATGGCTTGCCCTATAACTCCGCATCCTTCTTCCAGGCCAATGTGAAGACGATCAGAACGTTGAGGAATGCTGCGATGCAAGCCAGGGATTTCACGAAGCCACTTCCCAAGAATCTGGTGTGGGAAGCCATCAACACTCATGGTTGATCACTTTGTTTTGCTTTTTCTTTCAATCATTCTGTGTTTTTGTTTAAACCAATTTTCCATTCTCATATTGTTTACTCATCCATTTGTCGTTGTTTCCATTAATGAACTTACATCACATCAATTCAAGCTGTTTGTGTTACATGGAAATGGATTCAAGATGAGATCGGACTCACAGGGCCTGGAAAAGAACAAATGTACTGTCTCCGTCCCGGTTATCTTTGTCACCTTTGACCGGCACGAATTCTAAGAAAAAACTGTTGACTTTGATGTGATGTGTTATTTTAATGTTTTTGAGTGGCAGTTTTGTAATTAATGAGTGCTTTTTGAGTGTAAAGTAAGTAAAATGAAAGAAATTGAGGGGTAAGATCGTAATTTTTTTGTTGTCATTTTTGGGCTGGCAAAGTTACCTAGGACATCCAAAAATGGAAAGTAGGCAAAAATAAGCGGGACGGAGGGAGTACTAAATTACAAGAAAAGAGGGCATCAATTCATGATATATGTATGGCCATGAAAGGTTCAAGAAAATGAAAAATCTTACAGCCCTGTCCACTTAGAACACGAGATCACCCATCCAAAAATAAAATATTTCCCCTCATCTATCTGTTCAATTTACAATTCAACCTAATCTTATTTTTTTTATATCTACGTACACAATCCAACTCAACTTAAAATAATAATAATTATTTTATTTTTTATTAATTACATAATTTTTTTAATTAATATTCATTATATTTAAAATGTACAAAAAAATACAATAAATAATTTAATGTTCTAACTATAAATATATTAAGGAAAATAATTTAAAACACATTTAGAATAAAATACAATAACGAAATTACAATTATAAGAGTTGAAATACAAAATTGAAAAGAAATATATCAAAATACAAGTAGATGCATGGAATAAAAAAATTCAAATAAAGAACATGCAAATTGCATTGATTTCTAGTTAGTTCTAATTTTTTGTCATATATGCTCAATCAAGTTATTTTTTAGAGCGTTGTGAACTTCTCTATTGCGTAGATTTTTCCCATTAATCATATAAGTGGACAAGTTCGCGATGCGTTCAGTAGAGTATTGAAAACGTTGATCTGCATTTGTAGAATCATCAACTAAAAATTCAGTGGGATCAAAATAATTTTGGTAAGTGTCACGCTTATGTATTCGTGCCCACATAGAGACGGACTTTTGATTTTTGTCACGTGTGCTATCTTCACTAACAAAACACCAAGAAGACATTAAAGCTACATCTTCTTTCACAGTCCAACCTACACTTTTTACCTCCTTTTGGTTTGTGTTTCGTTGTTGAACATTTTGGAATAAATTTCGGGAGATATTTTGTGGTGGTTGGACATGCTCAAATATAGAATCTTAATTTGGATTTGGAAAAAACTAAGAGTTTTGATAATAGTTTGAATAATCTTCCGAGAGAGGAAAAGTTTGAGAGTTAAGAAATGATTGAAAGCTTGAATAATTTTGAGAATTTGGATAATCTCGGGAGTTTGGAAAATAATTAGAATGGTTTGGATTCATGATAGAAATTGAGAGTTGAATGATAAAATAAAAAATAAAAGAGAAAATAGAGAATTTAAGATGTGTTTCAAAATATGTCAATATTGGTGTCTATTTATAGATAATTAAAAAATATGAATATATATATATATATATCTTTTAAATACATATTATCCACAATATTTACAATATACATTTTATTCATATAAAATATGGTTGAATCAATTAAAAAATGATATATGTCATTTTTGATTGGCCAACCAAAGTTGGACCTACAATTATATTTTTCTTTTTTCAAATTTTTGTCTTCTTCTGCCTTGAGGTCGGCGACCTCTCACTGAGGCCAGTATTTTTACCACCACATTGCTGTACTATAATTGAATCCCATTTCTAATTCTAACCCAGTGGGCTTATAGTGGGCCTTGAAGTACAGTTGGAAGCTAAAGCCAAACTAACCTCAGCCCAAAGCTCAAAAGCCCATATTTTGTTAAGGATGGGGCCCGAATAAAGCCCCCAAAGCCCAAAGTTTTAATATATATAGGTATATATTGTGGGAAAATTGGTTTTGACCAATGTTTACAATGTGTTATGACATATGTTTGACCACCGATTTGAAGGATCAAATGTGGGCTATTGTGAAAACAAAAGGTACAAGATGAATCTACGTTTTGAGTAGATAAATATAGTGTGTTGAAACGCTCAAAACTGATTTTCGGTGAGTGAGAAATTAATACACGAAAATGGGCTCTGCCCATTGGTGCTGGCCCAGTTGATGTTGCCTGTGGTGTTGGCAACACCGGGACAACACTGTCGAGTCTGGCCTGTGCGAAGCCCATTGGACTTGCGATCCAATTCAGACTTGTGGCCCATTTCCATGAGGCCCATGGTCGTCCAATATGGTAGCCCACTTCTAGAATGAAGGTGTGGGCAAGGGTGGTTGATTGGAAGTTAATAAGAGTGGAGAGGTGGTTGCACCACTCACTTAGTGGGGTAGTTTTTCCCCTCCCATGATCTACAAGAGTGTGGAATGAAGTCTATAACATAGGGCATTTTCATGCACGAAAATAATACATTGCATATCATCAAAAAGACTCTATAGAGCACCATCTTTCCATGTTTTAATTGCATTAAAGTTCATGGCATCCTTTGAACAAAAAGTGCAAGTTGCATACGATTTCCATATAGATCATACTTTCTAGTCCATCTCCCATTCTAGTTCGCTGGAGCTTCAAGTTTTGTGGTGTTACTAACTTGAAGACGAAGTCGTTTTACCTTTGGGAATGTTACGTCAAACCGTGAGCACTAGCCGAGACGTATTCGTTTTTAAGGGGAAAGGTCTAACCTTGACTCGACTTAAACCTGGTTCGTGTGCTGTTCCTGCTGCCGTGGAGGAGTTCCGTTTGTGGTTAAAGGCTGCTGTAAAGTCGAAGTAAGGAGGAACAAGAAGGCAGTCCCGGTTTTCCTGTTTGTTCAGTGTTGCCCATAGTGTCACGTAACACCAGAGGCAACATCAGTTTCTGTTTTCGTTTGCTTTCTGTTTTCTTTGTAATTGGGCATTATTCGGTGAACCTATAAACCCAACATATATAGACACAGACACAATAGTATTTGCATATTTATAGTTAGATTTAAAAAAATTATATGAAATATATATTTTAAAAAATTATTTTATAATCTGTAATGTTGTTTATTGTCACCTTATTTATTTAAATTATAATTACTTAACACAATACTCAATCAATTTGAATTTAGACAAATAAATCAAACCATAACGTCAATTTTTTCCGCAATAAGTTCAATTATTTTATATTTAAAATGTTGTTTTATTATATTTTTTTATTTACGATTGTTTATAGATTACATTAAAATCGTACCTTCAATATGCCCCTCCTCCATTTATAGTTAGATTTTGAGTGTTTATTAATTAATAAAATGTGTAAAAAAATTGATGATATATCATGTATCCAAAACAAATTATAAATTTATAAGTTATTTGATATAAATTTATAATTAAAAAAAAAAAAACAGATTCTACCTCTCATCCTGTCCCCAACACCCTTCCATATGCCCCTTTTGCCATACAATTTACTAATCAATTCTCATTTTATATATGTAATAACATTTTATTATAAAATTTTAGATAGAAAATGGTAAAATAGCAATTTTTTTAAGAGTAACACTTATGAGCACCCGGGGCACGGATCCGTGCCCCCAACCCGCTTCGACCCGGTTCAAAAAAATATATATAATTTTTTTTCTCTCTCTCGCTTCTTTTTCCTTAATTGCGCACCTTCTCTTTGATGGCTCAATCTCTCTCTTCTTCCTTGTCGTCGCCACCACCATCACCACATCGGTTGTCGGAGGCCGTTGGAACTACAGCGGAGGCATTCCCCGCGTCGAAAATCATTTCCGTACGCAAATCCGAACTCAAATTTGTGTTGCTGTAATCAAGTCTTGGAGTCTACCCAAAGAATCTGCAGTTCATCGGCTGCGCTTCGGTGAGTTGAATCCGCCACCGCGTAATATAGGTTAATTATCACGCAAATGGCGCACTTAAATTTTGTATACATCATGAATTTTGCAGATCTTTTCGTGCATATTTGTGTAAAATGCTTCATTTTTTAATAGGTCTCTCTTCAATTTAAGTTTCTTCGATCTTAGTAAAGGCTAAAGATAGAAGTGTAATTTCTACTCAAGAAGCTTTTATGGGGTCTCAGGCGACTGATATTGAGTGGCCAACGAATAGGGTTCGAGAAACATTCATCAAATTCTACACAGATAGAAGCAGCATTTTTCTGCAATTTTCACTTTTTTCTTTGCTTTGGGTGAGCGATTTTTCTCTCTTCTTCATTTATTCATGGATTTGCCTCATTTCTTTACGAATTCTGCGATTACTTGGTCTATTTCTGCATTATTTTGTGTTCTATTTAGTTTGTTTTGCGCTAGGATTGCCCTAATTTGATGAGTTGTTGTTGCTAAAATCTCGATTGGGGTAGATTATTAATGTGTTGTACAATCATTTTTGTTGTTTGGGTAATGGTGAAAGAACATAGAAATGAGCTTTTTTTGATGAACTAGGTTTTTTTTTTTTTGTTCTTTATTTGAGGCGTTTCAACTGGGGAATAAGTTTATGTTATGTAGAGTATCCTGTTCTGGAATCTTGCAATGAGTATTTTGCTTTGAAGAATTTATATGGGAAGAGTGCATTTTGAAACGAGATTTTCTTAGTTCTATAGCTCTTTGTTGATGTAAACTAATGAAGTTGTGGGTTGTCTATGTAGGGGTGACTCTATTGGGAGCGATTACGGGGGGCGTTGATAGGCCAAGAAACAGAGAGTGACCTTATTAGAGGGCCTTCGATAGGAGCCATCTCTGGTGTTGTCTCCTCGATTGAGGTTTTTGAATCCTCATTAATTCTATGACAATCAGATAGAATCCGAATTAGGATGTCTTCTCTATTTGGTGAGAGCAATGAATGAACTTGATCATCATTTTTTCTTGTTTAATTCTATCAAGCAATTCAAATTTGCCGGTTTGTATTTGGATTTGTTTTCTAATGAAGCCTGCTTTACAGTTCCATAATCTTTGTTTCACTTGTTCTAAATTTGATAGAGTGATATTGGAATTGCAGAAATTTTGGGGCAATAAATGATAAAATCGAGTATGTAAAATTTTAAGATTATGAAATTTAAGATTAAAGGTATCATTCATATATTTGTAATACATTCACCTAATTACGAAAATATTGTAAAGGTGTTATTGATTCTCTCTACAGGTATTACATACACTTTCTAAGGGTATTGCACATTTTTTGTTACAGATAACATCAGTGAGTCAGTTGATGTAAACTGGTAATTACACACAAGTTAATGCTTTAATATAGCATCCAATTCAATTATACATCCTAAAAAACAACATAAATTGGTGGTTTTTCAATTTTCAAATCACAAAAATGTATATGATACCTTAAATGTTTATATATACCACCTAAAGACTATCCATATAACACCTGAACAAAAAGAATAGATATAAAACTCTACTAAGAAAAATGTATTACAATTTTATTATACAAAGCAAAGCAAGTGCGTAGAAAAATGTATTACGGTCTTATTATTTGGGATTTGAAATTAAGTCTATGACTTCTCTTCAAAGTTTCATTGCATTTGGATGCAAAATCAGAGATTCCATTCATGTAATACCTAAAGAATATATATATAACATCTATAGTATATATATATATATATATATAAAACATTTATCACTATATATGTGATACCTCAAGAAACCTAAAGAGTATATATATAACACCATCTATCATTATATATGTGATACCTCAAGAACATACATGTAACACCTAAATAATATACATATAACATCTAAAGAGTATATATATAACACATATAGAGTATATATATATATATATATATATAACACCTATCACTATAGGTGATGGAGTGATAAAAAATATGATAATAATCATATCTGTTATATGTATATCTTAATGAGTAAGTCTTGTGTGAGACCGTCTCACGGATCTTATTTTGTGAGACGGGTCAACCCATAACCCACACTTAGCAATTCATATGAAAGTTTGTGGATATGGATTCAATTTATGGATAATAACGATCCGTCTCACGGAAACTATCCGTGAGACCGTCTCACATGAGTTTTTGTGTATCTTAATAGTATCAAGTGAGCAAGAGCTTTCATTCAGAGTCTAATGAATAAAAACAAGGGAATGTTATGAACATAATTATTTCACGTGTTGTGAAAATATTCTAAAGGTATTACAAAAATACTATATAGGTGATATAACACTACAAGAAAAATGCTGAAAGACAACGCATATAGTGCGTTGTCTTTCCCAGAAAAAAAGCGTTGTCGTATCCACCATTGTAAAAGACAAGCGCTGCGTTGTCTTTTTGCGATACGACAACGCTTTTTAAGTGTTGCGCTGAGTGTTGTCTTTATTGTTTCTGCAATATATTATGCAACGCTTTTTTAGCGTTGCCTTTCCTAGCGTTGTCTTTCTAAATTACAACATTTGTGCAACGCTTTTTTCTTTGTTGTCTTCTTCGAATTACACAACCTTTTTGCAACGCTTTTAAGGGTTGTCTTTCTCTATAATTTTGTTTTCATTTATTTTAAATATTTTGTATCCTATAATATTTATATAATAATAAATAATCAACAAATGTATAAACAAAATATGCATTAAAAGAATGTATTCCAACATAGAATCAATGTCAAACATACATTTACAAATCCTCCGAAAAATATATTTATCTAACCAAACACTACAATATTAAAATATTGTACTTGTCAAAAAAACATCAAAAATAACATATTAACAAATGTTAGACTCAATCATTTCAATAACAGTAAAACCTTCACAAAAAACATGACAACCTTCATAGGAAAACAACATCATGATCTTCACAAATACTCCTTGTTTTCCAAAAATCTGTCAAATGCATAAAAAAAAGTTAGTATGAAAACTCAGATATCGTTTAAATTTGTATATAGATTAACAAACAAAATTGATTAATAACAACAACAACTATAAAAATGTTGAAATGCATAAATGAATCAAGGAACAAAGCTTCAGCGTTCAACTAAGCATCCGAAACTAAGAGTAGAGGATAACTCCACTCAATATCACACTCAATTTACAAAGAAAGCAGCAAGGTTGACCAGAAAAATAAGCAACTATTATCCATCATTACTTTTTCCAGCACTCTAACCAAACTGATTGAAGGAACTACTAGAACAACTGGTTGATATGTTCAAACCTTGACATGCTCTCCATGAGATTCATGCATTTCAACCAGCAGTTTTAATTACTCAACAAATGCCAACTTGGAAAACAGAAACATCGTCTGAGCAACTTCTACCTAACATGTTGAGCAATGAAATAACACATTCCACGCCTATTTAAATTTTAAGCTAAAGGGGAAGCTAAAGCAAAATAAAAGACAGCATCAAGAATGTGGCCACCAAGGATAATCAGCAGTAAAGACACATATAGAATTAACCCCATTGGGATAGCGTTGTGGTAGAGGCTTCATAATAATCAATCAATTTGAAAGTAAGCCTTTATCTCCACTCCTGCCTCAGAATTTATTTTTCTTCATAATAGCATTAGTAGAAACAAGAAAGTGAAATGTTATACTAGTTTTTTTACTAACTGATTAAGCGGAATGTATAACTCACATTCCACAATCTAGCGCAACATACTACTACTCACATTATTTTATATTTTCACAAAAAAAATAAAAAAAAAAATTATGCAATCTTCTTTCCACCTGTATGTTGGATAATGAAGAAAATCTACTCTCAAAATTGGAGGCGACAGTGGAGGATTCAACACAAGCTTTCCCCCAATCTCTCTCATCCTCCAACAAATTCGAAGACTCATCATACCTCGTACATGAGCCCTGACCTCTCTTCTCCGTTCAACATCTACCTAATCTGGTACCGCAAATGGTTCCCCATGATCGTTCTCTTCCTTCACCTCCTCTTGAAAACACAAAACACACATTTCCAATTAAAAGCATTTGCAAGTCTAAGATCCACAAACATTCTGATAACCCAAAACTGAAACTGTTTTCAAAATAATTTTACTGCAAACAGAGAAAACTCCTTTGAAATAGATTCTCAATAATTGTTTGCTTAACATTTTCAATTAAGAATTTTAAAATAAAAGTCGTAGCTGAAATTTTCCCTTCTTTCCTCTGCGGCGGCGGGGGCGCCGCCTCCGGAAGGAGCAGCAACTCCTCATCAAGGACTTCCTCCTCTCCATCTCCACCTTCAACCACCGCGCCGCCCTGTCCCCCTCCGTCTCCGACTGGTGGTGCACCGACATTCTCTACACCGATTAAACCGCTCCTCTCCATCTTCACCTTCAACCACTGCGCCGCCCCCACCCCCTCCATCTCCGACTGGTGGCGCACAGCCATTCTCTACATCGGTCAAATCGGTGCCAACATCTTTCGTTCCATCCTCATCTCCAATTGAGTAGAAGAAAACCATTTTGCTAGCAAACGAGAAAACAAGAAAGAAAGAGGAAAAAAAAAAACTATTTATACTAACCCATTATATGGCGGGTCGGGTCAGGCGGGTTGGGGCACGGATTCGTGCCCCGGATGTATATAAGTTTTGTTATTTTTTTAAAAGGTCATCCTTTTATGTAAGAATTATTATTTTTTATCTATTACCTTTTTTGTGTTAACAATTCTACTTATTATTTTTTTGTGTTGGTGATTTTACACTTTATCTTTTGGAAAATCGAAAATTTGAAACAAATTTAGCTCGAATAGCCAAAATAGACTTAATTTACATGTAATTAACAAGTGGACAGAGAACTCGAAAAGTTAATGAACAAAATTGTCAAAATATATAAGATATTGGGCAAAAACAACTTGAAAACTATGATGCAGCGTGCGAATTTAGCCCGATTTGACTATTCAGTATCAACTTGGTTTAGATTTTTGAATTTTCAATATTTACAGGTTAAAATTCTCAACTTAAAAGAATATTATGGGTAAAAGTGTGGATTTAACTCGATTTATCTGTTAAGTTTGAATTTGATTTAAATTTTTGAATTTTCAATAGTACAGCTTAAAATTCCCAATCCGAAAAAATAATGGGTAAAACCGAAGAAATCGAAAATAGAATGACTTAAAACTAAATAAATCTTTATATATAGATAGATAAGTGCAAATCTTGAAGAGCCCACGTCCCTAAAACCTCTGATCACATCTCTAGTGGGCATAAAAATAGGCAAAACAAACTGCATGGGAATAGGAGGTGAATAAAAAGCATGAATAGAAAGATGGAGAGAGCAGCCTGCGCGGCCTGCCGCCACCAACGCCGGGGATGCTCCGCCAACTGCCCACTCGCCCCATATTTTCCGGCGTACCGGCACAAGGACTTTCAGAACGTCTGCAAGCACTATGGCCTCCAAAGAGTGGTCAAGCTCCTCAACAAAATCCCCCCACATCAAAGAGACGACTTCATCGCTTCTGTGCTCTACGAGTCCAATCTCCGAGCCCTCGACCCTGCCGGAGGTTGCTGCTCCGCCATAGCTGCGCTTCTTCAACAGATTGACTACTGCTCCTCCCAGTTGGATTATGTCCAAGCTCTTCTATCCTTCCACAAGTCCAGATCAAGAAACCTTCATGAGAACAGGCCCAGCGGAGATGAACCCAGCACCAGTGCGCGAGTCACAGATATGACGCAACAGTTGTTTGAAACAAGAGAAGATTTGGGTGATGAATTCAGGTTTTCTTTTACAACTTTTGTCGAACATTTTGCGTGCATCCAATTCAAGAAAATGGTTTCATTCTCTGCTTCCTTTTTAATTGCAGAACGAGAGAGATATTGAAGCGTTTGCTCGGAGACGATGAATGAAAGAAGGCGAATTCCATAGTTTTTTTTTTTTCCCTTTTCTTGGTTTTGTAAATTCAACAGTTTGTTTGTACGATTCAAAGAATTCTTTGATTTTTATCCCACACTGAAATTTCACGCATTGTTTATAAGGGTATATAATTGAATGGAGCAGCAATTATGTTTACTGGGCCTAGTAACGTGGGCCTGTGATCCGAGTGGAGGCTTTAAGGGTGATTGGACGTTGTTCTGGGACAACTGGCTGGGCCATGTGTGGCAATATCTGGGCCTGCCCGTTCCAAGCTGGGAGTTGGGCTTTCGCATGGGCTCTGTGGCTCATAGAGTGGAGGGCACCGCGCCAGGCTGGTTTCACAGAGCAACGAAGACTTCCCGCTCTCTGCAGTGGAAGGATAACAGGCCGCCACTTCCGTGGCCTACTCAAGCTGGATGGCTTGACCCAATTGAACTATCACCTTTTTTTAAATATCTAATGAACTCTAAATTCGTAAAAAAAATCTATTAGAATTTATTTTTTCTTCCCTCTTTGGATCAAGCAAGAGTGGTAAAATGTGGAGCCCGGATTATTTACGTTAATTGCCAACCTGTAGTTTTAAATACATACATCTACATATAAATTAAAGCTAGAAAATTTCAAACATGTCTCGAAGTAAAATAAATATTAAATTCATTACGGTGTCATAGTTAAAGTTCATGTAGTAAAAGTTCATGTTAATATTGAAGGAAGCTAAAGCTTTAATGTAATTATCCCTTATATTGGTTGTTGTCATTTTTCTTTCCTTTGCCTAGTTTTTTTATTAATGATCCGAGGATTGTGGAGGGAATAAAAAGCACCAGTAAACTTCTTTGGTCTACATTTGAATTCTGATCATCACACAATCTACGTCATCTTTTATATGTTATATATTACTCAAGTCGTGGTGATGATGGATTGGCCTAATTGAGCCATTTCTTTTTGTCAAAATTTTATTTTTAGTTGTCAGCTATATAGATGGGCTCTAAATATGCATGGTAATTAGAGTGAGCTTCTCTATTATTTACATCATCTAGGAAAATAGAGTTTTAATTTTCACGTGACAATATTTTTCCGGCCCATTAAGGACACATTGTTGGCCCACTTATTATCCATATATGTATATATTAACTTCATAATTATAAATTCAAACAAATTTTTGTGAAGAAAATTAAAAGAGAAAAATGGAAAACATGCCGACATTTTCAACTGCCTTTCCACGTGAAACGCAGAATCCTATTTCTCCATTATTCCATGTTTTCTATCCCACTCCTCCCATTTACTTTAACATTCCCTTTTTTATTTTCAAATAAGTGAATCTGTTTATATTTTGATCAAAACTGCCTAATTTTAACAATATAATCGAAAATCACCAGAAATTTTTTTTTAAAAAATCACACACCCACAAATTTGTATGCGAAATGGTCAATGTTTGCTAAACATATATGGACCTCTCTACCCGAAAATATGATTGAAAATGAGACAAAAAACTTACCGTTGTGTATCCATAAAATGACAAAAAGATGACGTGGAACATAATAAACTTATTTAAAGACACACCATTATTAAGTACTCATTGTGATCCATCCGTTAATTGATTTACTAGATAAATATAATGCCCATAATGTAATAAAATACAATATCATATTTTGTGTATGTATGAATAACCTTTCTATTACATAGAGCATGAAAACTTAGCATTCAACTCCATCACATTTTAGTTATCGTGTAACATATCCTTTTTTCTCATCTCCCCAAAACAAATATATGAATTGTGTACGGTAATTGTCTCATACAAATATTTTGAAACAAGTATATGAATTGTGTGAGACGATTCTCACGTAAAACTAGTCTGGCTAAAAACATATATAACAATTAATTCTCTCTAAAATTAGTTATTTTCATTTATAGCTCTTCCAAGGAAAAAAAAAAAAAGAATGAAACACAACAATTACATATTTGCATTAATGATAAACAAACCCTCAAACTTTTCCTTGTATTCTTCTATTCTACATACAAATATAAAACCCCAAAATTCTCCAAATTGCAAAATAAAAAAAGAATTATTGTTTAAAAAAAAAAAAGGTGCTAGAAATTATAAGCAAAAAAATTAGTGTAACAGATGGCAATAATAAAAGAAATACAAAACAATATAAAAAAATAAATTAGAAGGTCCATTTCAAGATCTTGATTCTGAGATCAACCTTACATTTAGCTTTGGAAGAGTTGGCCACAGCTGGAATTACCACTTTACCCTTGGGCACCAATCCATGGATGCCTTCACATTTTACTCTGATCCCAATCTTCTTCATCTTCAGCTTCTCCATTTTCACGCCCACCATGGTGTCCATCACGATTTCCATGGGCAACCCTTTTCTGCGCTTCAGATCCGAGTTGAGTGAGTTCACTGAGTCGGCGTCGAGGACCTGCGAGTTCATCGCCATTGCTGTGTGGATGATGGAGATGCTGCCTGGTGCGTTGGTGAAGTTTGCAAACGAGCCGTTTGATAAAATGACTGAATCAGATTGTACGGTTATGGACATGGGATCGTAGAGGAAAATGATTCTTTTGTTGGGGTTTTTAGAGGAGAGGGTGATGTTGATTCTGGTGGTGAGGTGGGTGGAGTCGTCGGCGGGGGTGGTGGTGAGGTTGAAGGAGGAGATTTTGAGGGAGGTGACGGAGAAGAGGGGGCGGTGGGGATGGTAGAGGGCGTAGAAGGCGGCGGCGGCGATGGCGGCGAGGAGGAGGATCAGGAGGAGGATCAGGATTGACCAGAAGCAGGTGAGGCAGAAGCAGCGGCGGCAGCTGAAGCGTCGCTGTTTTTGGCGGTGGCGGGTCGCCGGATTTGGGCGGTAGGGGTGGCGATTGGGGTTGTAGAGATGGGTTTTGGTTGCTGGAGGGTTGGCGATAGGCGGCGGTGCGGCGGTGCCACTGGTGGGGTGGGTGGCGGCGCCATTTGCCTTGGTTGATGGGTATACTCTGTCAGTCATGTTTCTTACACACTTCTTCTTCTTCTCTCAGTCTGTGTGTATGTGAGAGAGAAAAGAGGAGAGAGAGAACTGAAAACTAGGATCAAGTGTAAGAAAGATAAAATGGGAGGAGAAGATAATGTAGAGAATTAGTAATATACAAAGTGAAAAAAAAAAAAACAAAAGGGGATGCTTCGAAGATTAAAAAAGAAAGTAAATAAGAGAAGTGAGGAGAAAGAAATTGTTTTGTATTTTAGAGAGAGAGAGGTTTGTATGAATTGAGAATCCAAGGGGGTAAATCCACGACTCATATTGTCATAATTTATAAATGAATTTGTTGAAATGATTCTAATTAATGGATAGAAAAATATATTTCACAATATTATTCATGAGATTTTCTCACATAAAAAGAGAAAATAATTCGTTTCACAATATTATTCGTGAAATCCTCTACGCAGGGATAACAAGAAGAGGGGTTCCACCTCACACCAAATTATGGTTCTAAATTCCTCCAAGGCTTTTGTCTAATGCATGGCTGGTTTTGTATCTACATATACATGTCTTTTGTATCTATATTAGACATGCAAGAGTGTGTGTGAGATCTCTGATCATGTGGATCTTATTTTGTGTTAAATTTGATGTTATATCTTATATTTCATGACATTCAATAAACGTCATGTGTTAAAACAACGATGTCATCAACATATATGACGTGCGACGATTATTTTATAATAGAGGATATAACACAAATGTAATAGAATATTGGTGTGCTAATTATGAGGTGGAGGTGGTCCACATCTTGTAATCTAGGCTAGGGTTTGACACGTGAGTGTGCTCTAAACAAAACTAGAGTGGAGCCTCCTTGTTTTATTTGGCTCTTTCCTATTTCTTACATTGAAATCCAATTATTTTGTAAATCATCAGAACTCATATAATATATTTCGTCAAAAACTTAATATAATATACGAAATATAATATGTCAAAACAAGGCAAATGCTACTGTGTACTAGGTGCATGGATCCGGATTGGTGCAACTGGAGCAATCCGACCCGGATCCGCGCACCTGGATTTTTTTTTTTTTTTTCGCTTCAGGCTGTTAAATTTATATTGTAAGGATGTGACCTTTACGTTATAAAAGTGTGACCTTTATATATAAATGTTATGACCTTTATGTTCAGTAACTTAGGAAAAAATGAAGATTTTCAAGTTTTTTCGCTTCAGATTAAGACCTTTATGTTGTATTGTTTTAACCTTTATGTACAATTCTTGTGACCTTTATGTAGAAATATTATAACCTTTATAATTCATAACTTTGAAAAAAAAAATTGAAATTTTCAAAATTCAGTGCATTTTAAGGATGTATATATGTGCAACTAATATTACATAAACGTAAATATGTACAAATTTTGCTAAAATTCTTCATTTTTTTCTAAGTTAGAATATATAAAGGTCATTACATTTATACATAAAAGTCACACTTATATAACTTAAAGGCCACATGCATATAACATAGAGGTAACAAACTGAAGCGAAAAAATAAAATTCAAAAAAATAAAATAAATAAAAGTGTGCGGATCCAGGTCGACCCGGACCCGACCCGAATTGTATGTGCACCAGTTGCACAGGAGACTAACTCGTCAAAACAATTAATAATCAATATTTTTAAGATTTTCCAGATCTAACCTATATATCTCACATTTAGATATGAAATTTAAGTGAATTTTGTAAGAAGTTGAGTTTCAATAAATTTATGTTTGTTTTGATATCTTATATAAATTTAATAAATAGTCTCAAATTTCAGAAATATGGCAGGAAAATAAATAAGGGACATCAGCCATTTCTAACCTACTACCTCCGTCCCAAAATAAATAACGTTTTAGCAACTAAAATTTGTCCCAAAATAATTGTGGTTTTCGTATTCCAAAGCATATTTACATACAATATACCAAATATATCCATATTTAATCACCTCAAATTAAATGTGTTAAAGAGATAAAAGCACCTCATTAATTAAACTTAAATAGGGGTAGATTGGACTTTTTATCACATTTCTTAATATATGTGCAAAAGGCTAAAACGTCATTTATTTTGGGACGGAGGTAGTATTTGTTATATATATGGACAAAAATAACACTCATTATAATGGAAGGACAAATCTAACCCAAAACTAAATTTTAGCCTAAAAATACCCACTTTTGACTTGTGTGACATTGACACATTTTCAGAATTGACCCACCTTTTCAGCTTTTGACGACCACGATGAGCAAATTAAGCTATAGTTCCACTGGGACAAATAAGATTTGTATAATAGTTTTCGTGTAACACCTAAAAATAGGGTTACACGAAAACTCTTGAAATCAAGCTTACACGAAAACTCTTAAAATCAAGCTTACATGAAAACTTTTGAAAATCAAGTTTACACGAAAACTCTTGAAATTAAGGTTACACGAAAACTCTTGAAAATCAAGCTTACACGAAAACTCTTGAAATCAAGCTTACACGAAAACTTTTGAAAATCAAGCTTACACGAAAACTCTTGAAATCAAGCTTACACGAAAACTTTTGAAAATCAAGCTTACACGAAAACTTTTCGTGTGATTTGTGGGCATATATACACGTGGCATAACCCCATGTGTTTGTGCATATAACTTTTCGTGTGATTTGTGGCCATATATACACGTGGCATAACCCCATTTGTTTATGCCCATGTGTAATATAGGAAAGAGAAAAAGGAATTAAGGCGTGATGATGGCATGTCAGAGTGTCCATCTTTGACTTTGCAAAAGTGGGTACTTTTGGCCACTTTTTTTCAAAAGTGGATGTATTGGGGTGTAATATATAATGGGAGTTATTTTTAACCTATTTTTTAAGAAATATGGATAATCAGGGACATTTGTTCAATAAATAATTTTCTTTAACCTTTTATAGTAACAATATATAAATTGTGATATAAAATCCAACAAACTTGTAATAAATAATGGTTCATTGCCTGCCAGTTGGCATTGGTTATGTATCAGATTATTTCCAATTAATTTCCATCACTATAGATTATGATTTGTCATGTCAAACTATTCCACATATCAAATTTATCTAGTAAAATCCATTTATTGGTAATTTTAAAATGTCCCAATCTAAAAATTGTAATAGGTCACCTAAATTTAGTAGTATAATTTATTGTTCTTTCTAGACCTTTATTTCTAGTAATAAATTCAAAAAAGATAAATAGCATAAATGTAAGTATCACTTTGAAGTCCTCAGAAATCATAAAAGTAACACAAAAATTCACACGAGATGATTTCACGAATAGTTTTATTCTTGAATACTCGTTATTGATATAGCAGACCCATTTCTGCTAATGTGGATTTTGGTTTACCCGTCTTATATAATATGATTTGTGAGACAGTATTACGTAGATTAAGTGGTTTAAAAAGTTCAAGATTAAACGTGGGACCAATTCTTTATTAGTGGGACAGTTGAACCCAACCTTTATTGCTTGCCTTCTACCAAGCCTTAAGTAGAAGCATTTCCATAAACCAACCATTGAGAACAACAATTTAAACTTGCCAACAAATAAAGATTTCTTTTTCTAGTATGTTAATTATTACAAACAATTATTGTGTAAATTCATCTTTATTTAAATTTAATCTACATCAATATACATAATTTAATAATTTGAGTAGACAATACTCAATTCGATACTTCCAACTTTCCAAGGATCAATGGTACTCTTTGTTATTTAAATGCACAATCAAATAAATGTGTGTACCTTATTGTAAATATATGACAAAAAAAAAATTAATTACTATGTTCTCCTTCGATTTAAAATTTTAATTCAAATTTGATATTACTAAATACTATTATAGAACTTCAAAAAATGCAAATGACAATTTAAAATCGGGTTCTTAAATACAATTTTATACATAATTTATATATGCATTATAATCTGTAAATTGGGTAAATTCCCAATTCATGACCTTGGAAGAAAAGATGCAATTAACTTTAATGTCCAAGTGTCTAGATTTAATTAATAATGATCATATTTAAATTGAAAAGTACAAAAAGTGTAGTATTAGATGATGATTAATGGACTGGAATCATTAATGTACTTGAAATAACTTAAGTAAAACGTCAATAAAGAAGGATTTATTAACTGATTATTTTTCAATTTCGAGGTTGGTAATTAATATATTACAATATTATTATGGTAATGGTAATTAAAGATTGATTTAATTAAGGTTATTTGGTCAGGTGTTATTAATTTGGTGGTCTGGTTAATTAATTGTGCACTCGTGTCAGTAGCCTCCGACACTGGTGAAATTATTATGCTACTAATTTTTTAAATAATTTTTACAAATTGGTCCTACATGTGGTAACTTTTAATAAGATGATTTTTTATTTTTTTTGAATTTATCTTCTTTGTTACTTTATGTAGCAATATAGGTCAATATTTAATCATCATGAACTTGTGATTTATATTGTAAATATTTAATTATGATCATACAACAGAATATAATATTAACTTTATAACGAATTTTTAGAATACTTTTATCCCATTTTATTGGCATCCCTATAGAGATAGATAATATGAAATTGAATCCCAATTTGAATTTTAAATCTGAATTATGGATGCTAGTTCAAAGTAATATATGTCCTTTCAATTTAATATTTGTTGTATAGGGTTATGCAAATTGAGTAAATCGTATATGAGATCGTTACATGCAGTGATGGTCAGAAATTTTATCGAGGGGACCCATTCTTAAGTTATTTTTGTATAATATGTTTTAAACATTTTATAGAAAGATCATTTTCAAAGATAAATGTTTTACGATAAAGTTAAAATATTAAAAAGAATATATTAAGTTAGAGCAATTGCTAACAAAATTTCTAAATTGAGTGGCATTAGAAGTGTGGATTAAAAAATGTATTGAATAAATATTGAAATTAACAATGTAGATGAGTGCATAACATTGTAGATGAGATCTAACAATGTAAATGAAAGGTTTTCGGTTGAAATTTCTGATATTTCTGTTTTTTGAAAATTTTAATATTTTATGTTTTTTGAATGAAGGGTCAATTAAATTTTAACTATATTTTTTGAACGAAGGGTGAAATTTTTTAGTTGTAAAAATTATGATGAGTGAATAAGATTGTAAATGAAATCTAACCATGTAAATAGAAGGTTTGCAATGAGGGGTGAAAAGATTGTAGTTGAGATAATGATGGGTAAATAAGATTGAAGATGAGATAATGACGAGTAAATGAGATTGGGTAGTTCTATAGTACACCAGGTGCATTAATACACTAAACTCTCCACTCATTTTCAACCATCAGATATGAGATCATTAAGGTCAAAGTCAACTATGGTCTCAGATCTAATGACTGAAAATGATGGAAAGTCTGGTGTATTAATACACCCGGTGTATTACAGAAGGACCCAGATTGGGTATATAGATAAGATTTGGTGTGATATTTTTTTATCTGATACATATAGAATATTATTATGCCTTTAAAATGTGATATTTTTTATCTAATATATACAAAATACTATATTACGGTTATTATTTTTTTTTTTTAGATTTGAGGGGGGCCCAGTGACCCCCTTGGCTCTTATGTAGTTACGTCCCTGGTTACATGTGTCGTTTTATGTGAGACGAATCACTCTATCATTCATACTTCACAGTCTATCTATAAATTTGTGGAAATAAATTAGATTGATTGATAAAATAGAATAATCTTAGTTACCCAAATTGGTCTCCGTAAAACACGTCTCACGAAATCTATATCTATATTATACTAAAAGCAGCAAGTTGGCAACAATTACTAATTTGCCACTTTTCTTTCTAAAAATATCACATCAATTTGATGATGTGTAAATAATTTCTTTTTATTTTAGTTTTTCAAAATTTCATTTTGTTTTTCTAAATTAATTTAATAGTTTTAAATTACATGACTTTCTTGATAAGTTATCAAATATTATAATAAAAAAAAATAAAAGGAAAGCATATATAATTCTTGATTAATGATATATTACAATTTTGAAAGAGAGAGAAAAATTATATTTTTTATTTATTATATTACACATATTATTATTTATTATATTACATCTATACTATATTTAAAACAGGAAAAGTTTGACATATTTACTGATTTGTCACTCAATTGCAAAATTGGACATAATTACTGATTTCCCATTGACCAATAGAAAAATTGTAGAAAAAAAAAACTAATTTTTTTTTGAGAATCTTATAGAACAAACTTAATATATATATTAAATATAATAAGTAGTCTTTTAATTCAATATAGGGGTAAAATGAAATAGAGGAAATTATTTTGGATGATATTATTATATGATTATGTCTTAATGATATAATTAAAAAATCTGAAAATAATGAAATTTAAAGATTGTCAAAAATTTAAAAATTTGAAAATTCTGTAATTTTAATATATAAATGTGAAAAATAGGTCTAAAAGCTAAATTTCATTTTACGAAGGGTTGTAAAATGTTTAAAAGTTTAAAAACTATTTTAAAATTATTAAAAATAATAATTAAATTTGAAAGTAAAATTAATAATAATCTAATAATGTTGTGAGGTTAATTTAAAAAATCCAAAAATAACATTTAAAAATAAATTCAAACATATATTCAATAGATATAATATAACTATAAGAAAAAATATTTTAAAATGGTTTCAAAATTCTAAAAAAATATTGTTTTAAATGTAAAATGAATTTGAAACCTAAAATTTTTAAATATAAACTAAGTTTTTGAATAAACACAATGTTTGAAAAATAAATCCATCTAAAAAAAAGTAGAAAATTATTTACAAATTATTAAATATAATTCTAAGATATAAAGGAACAAAAATATGAATAGAACATATATATTAACAAATATAATTAATCACTTATAATTAAAGCACACAAACACAAAACTATTATTATTATTGTTTTTGTTATTGTCGTCGTTGTTGTTGTCATCGTCATCATCATCATATTAAAAAAATACGGATTTTTTACAAATCTCAAAATAATAAGATCTTATGAGTAATATTTTAATATAATAAATTTATTATATTATTAATAATCGTATTTGTCATAATAAATAATAAATCGTGCATCGCGCGGGTATACTGCTAGTTTATATCTAAAATGACAATAGTTGGTGATTATTACCAATTTGTCATTCAATAGCAAAACTATTAGTCAATAGGAAAAAAAAGGGAAAAAACAAACTAAAAAAAAACTTTTGAGTGTCTTATTGGACAAGCTTCTAAAAATTATTGAACAATTTGAGTAATTTTTATTAATTTAATTTTGGTTTCTAAATTAATTTAATAATTTTGAATCAAGCTTCTATATCAAGTCATTAGGATTAGACTTCATCTACATGCCATTGTCTTACTATTATATAAGAAATGTATGAATGGAGATGGAAGTCTCACCAAGGATGAGCTAGCTTATTGAAATGAAAGTTTAAAATATCAAAACAAAAGGAAAAATAATGGAGGCTTAAAATATCAAAAGAAGAAGAAAATTAATGATGAAAATAAGAAGAAAATTTGAGATGAAAGTCATTTTCCCATATAAGCAATGTATGTATATATAATTACTCACTTAAAGGGAATGAAATAGATGAAATGAAGGCTAGAAATCTCAAAATTAGAAGAAGAAAAATTGAGATGAAAGCTGTTGTACAATATAAGCAATGTATATGTAATAACTCTTATGTAATTAGGATAAAGTAGCATCAAATCGAGGCTAGAAATATCAAAAGAAAAAAAAATAGTGATTGAAATAAGAAGAAAAATCGAGATGAAAGTCATTATACTCTATAAGCAATGCATATATAATCACTCTCACTTGATGAGAATGAGCTAGCATGAAATGGAGTTTAGAAACGTCAAAAAAAGAAGAAAAATCGAGATGGAAAACTTTTTTTTAGATATAATGACATATTACTAATACTAATTTGATTGTCATATTGATTATCCAAATCCGTTTATAAGTAATTGCATTACAAAAAAAAAAAATTTAATATTACAATAGTATAGATTACAAAAAAAACATTTAACATTTTAGATACAATATAGATTACACTGTATTATCAACAATAAAAATAATTATATTATATAGCAAGTCACGCATCGCACGGATGCACTACTAGTATTTTGTAACGTAAATATAGAGGGGCCTTATTCTTACATGCTACCAGCTAGCTATGCTCTTTAAAGTTATGACATGTAGTCGGTTGGATTCTAATTTTTCAATTTATTATGTCCCAAAAACCCTATTTCTATCTTGTTAACTCATAATAGATAAATTTATATAACTAATTAAAAACTTATCTATTTGTGTTTAAGGACGTATTTAAAATTTTATTTTAAGGGATATGTATATTTTTTCATATGGAAACACATAGCAGATCCGAGGCTAAAATTTACATAGTGAACAGAATATTTACAATATAAGGGATGCAAACCCTCATAAACAAATGATAAAAATTAAAAATATCAAGAAACAATATTACATATAACAAGAACAGTTTCGAAAGTACAAAGAGGATGATCGATTCCTATACACAACATGACCTTAAATTTGTCCCTAATTTATATCACGATTTCAATTTCACTTAGAAAAATACTTAAATGATTCAAGCATTAAATTTGTTATCATGTCCTATCTACCCCCTTACTTACTAGTATTATCAAATGCTAACTCATCACAGCATTAAATAGCTTAGAACTTTTTAGCTTTGACTCCACACTACTAATAATGCTAGCTTTCATGTTGACTAATCTTTTTTCTTGATCATTTTTATAAATAATCAATCTAAAATTAGATTTTAGAAAAGGATCAAAATATTTCAAAAGTGAGACAACGGTCACAATAATGTGTAATAAAAAGAAGGCAAATAAAAATACAAGAAAAAATAGCAATAATAGAGATGCACATGCATGTGATGTGGTCATACATGTGAATTCGACGGCGCATCATCTATCTAATATTATTCTAACATATTATGCTAAATCTAAATGCATCAAAATTATATTTTTTTACATTTCAAGTTACTTTTTTTTTTTTTTTTAGAAACTTTGACCTTTGAATATTTTTAAATGTAATTAGATAAGAAATATTAGATCTCTATACTCATTCTCGAATCACTTCTTATTTCACAAGAATTTATGTGAGACGATTTCATAAATTGATCATTATTATCCATAAATCAAAACAATATGCATTAATTTATATGTGAATTGTGTTATTTGGGTTTGTAGGTCGACCTGTTTCACATAATATTATCCGTGAAAATGTCTCATATATGACTTACTCTTTTCGAATATGTTGTTTTTCCACCTTAGTTGTTGTTGTTAGGATGTCATTTTTATTTCAATCTACAAAATCAGTTGAACCTCCCAACATTCCACTTGTATGATGTGATTCCTCTGATTTATACAATAGTACTTTTTAAATAGCAAATTTTAATTAACAACTTTTTTATATATAGCAAATGCAATTATATAATGTTTTTTGATAAGCCCTTATAACTTTGATTTTTGAAATATGAGCCCCCCCCCCCCCCCCCCCCCTCCCTCTCTCTCTCTCTCTCCGTGTTAATGGGCCGCATGTTGGAAGAATATTTTAAGAAGTCCAAATTCGTTTGGGCCCAACTACTTAGCCACGGCCCAAATTATGATTTCTTCTGCATTATTATGAGCTCCAAATTCCAATACTTAATTATCATGTACGTAAATACATATCTTTTATTTTTACATTATCTTTTACGTAAAATATTACACATTATTTAGTGATTCATATTTAATTTTATGAAATCTTATGTAATTTTATATTTTAACGTAAAAATTCGTACACTATAGCAACAAATTTCAAAATATATACTCAATGAACTAATAACATCCATTATATAACAATTTTCTTTAATCTTAACTTGGAGCCAAGATGTTATATTAATAATTTTCAAGGAAATAATAAGATAATAATTTTCCAAAAGATATCTATAACACTATGCAGGTCACATAGTATTGATAACATTGTATCCGAATCAGTTTCTAATTATAATTTTGTTCTCATGAGAAATCATGACTATTTTTATATGGACATCATCCATTTCTATCCTATTTGTTATATATATGGACAAAAATAACACTCATTATAATGGAAGGACAAATCTAACCCAAAACTAAATTTTAGCTCAAAAATACCCACTTTTGACTTGTTTGACATTGACACATTTTCAGAATTGACCCACCTTTTCAGCAAAAAAAAAAGGGCACAGCAAATTAAGCTACAGTGGAAATCGAACCCAGGACCACAATGAGCAAATTAGGTTATAGTTCCACTGGGACAAATAAGATTTATATAATAGTTTTCGTGTAACACCTAAAAATAGGGTTACACGAAAACTCTTGAAATCAAGCCTACACGAAAACTCTTGAAATTAAGGTTACACGAAAACTTTTGAAAATCAAGCCTACACGAAAACTCTTGAAATCAAGCCTACACGAAAACTTTTGAAAATCAAGCCTACACGAAAACTCTTGAAATCAAGCTTACACGAAAACTTTTGAAAATCAAGCCTACACGAAAACTCTTGAAATCAAGCTTACACGAAAACTTTTGAAAATCAAGCTTACACGAAAACTTTTCGTGTGATTTGTGGGCATATATACACGTGGCATAACCCCATGTGTTTGTGCATACAACTTTTCGTGTGATTTGTGGTCATATATACACGTGGCATAACCCCATTTGTTTGTGTCCATGTGTAATATAGGAAAGAGAAAAAGGAATTAAGGCGTGATGATGGCATGTCAGAGTGTCCATCTTTGACTTTGCAAAAGTTGGTACTTTTGGCCATTATTTTTCAAAAGTGGGTATATTGGGGTGTAATATATAATGGGGTTATTTTTAACCTATTTTTTAAGAAATATGGGTAATCAGGGACATTTGTTCTTTTTATATCCCTAAATTTATGAATTTGACTTAAATATATTTAATAATTTACTCTGTAAGTTAAAAAGATACCGATTTAATGATAATTAAAGTCTCTTTAATTAATAGCCTTATTAATTTGAAAGGATTTATTTTATGTATGTACTTATTGTGAAGTCAATAAAACAGTGTACATATTAATAGACAAATACTGCAAAAGATATAAAATAAAATACAATAACAGTACAAAGTTGACATTTATTACATACAGCGTTTTGAACTTGGTTTAATTATTAAGGTGATCCAACATACAATAAAACCTATTCAACAATTAAGTTTTAAACATGAACTTGTAAACTTAATAATATAATAATATATCATATATACAATTAAACTCGTTTAACATTCAAGTTAATTTAAGCATGAATCCTTTTAAGTTGAAATATGATAATATAATACTGCATCGATGAAAATAAGTGAGTTTAAACCCAGTTACTCATAAAAATCAGTTAAAACGTTGTATGAAAAACAGTTTTTCATACTTAAATGTTTGGATTGTAATTCCACAAATATTAGAATATATTCAGTAATTTAATCTTTTAATAAAAAGCCACTACAATAAATAATTTAAAAAATTAACCCAATAAAGTGGAATCCCTTCAAAAAGCTATCCCAATCAAATGATTTTTCCACTAGAGAAAGAAAAAGAAGAAACTCACCCCACTTGTATTTCATTTTAAACTTTTTTTAATGAGCTTCAGAATAATGGAAAGAATTGATAAGAAAAAACGACAACTCACGTGTCTCGAATTCAAACCTCAAACCCAAATTATCCTAATATGTATTTTTATAAAAATGAAATACCACTTAAGCTACAGAATGAAGAAGAGATAAGCTAAACTTGAAACACAATAGTATTAATCCATGTATTATGGAATCTAATATTTCATATAAATATTACATTTGCTACAATTCATCGGTTCTAATATGCATCTTGTTAAAAATGTATCATCCATTCATTCTTTATTAATTTGTCACTGAATTTCATATTCTATTATATCAATATGAATAAAGTAACAACTGTATAATAACATAATAATGTTATTTAATGTAATAGTGAAATTGAATGAAATACTACCTCGTCCCAAAATAAATGACGTTTTAGCAACTAAAATTTGTCCCAAAATAATTGTCGTTTTCGTATTCCAAAGCATATTTACATGCAATATACCAAATATATCTCTATTTACTAATCTCAAATTAAATGTGTTAAACAGATAAAAGCACCTCATTAATTAAACTTAAATAGAGGTAGATTGGACTTTTTATCACTTTTCTTAATATATGTGCAAAAGGCTAAAACATCATTTATTTTGGGACGGAGATAGTAGTAAATATCATACTCCAATGCAAAGACAATAATAATCATACAAAGATTTGAGACAAGAAAGCCAATGATAGAGGGAAAAGCTCTTGTGGGGGGCCATTTGGTAATTTTATGAAAAGTTATGTCTTGTAATTGTCTCCACAATTTCAGTACATGGATCAAAACGTGCAATTACATTTATGCCCATGTTTATGAGCACATGCCACATTCACACAACTTTTACCAAAATACCCCTCCCAAATAAAATAGATTTTAATGACCACCGACCCACGGTCACTCCCTATGTAAAAACTTATGTAAGTCAATCCTAAGCATGGTTTATGTGAGATATATACTTTTTCCCTTATTCAAATCCATATTTACAATTTATATGTGAATTGTGGATTAACCCGCCTTATATAAAATGATTTCAACGTCTCATATAAGGCTTTCTTGCTCAAGCTGAGTATATGTTAGTGTGTCAAAATCATATATGCAAAATTCAAGTAAGTAGGAATAATGTACATACTAAAACATGCACATGATGAATAAGTGAATATTTTCCATTAATTGGATATTAAGGTAAAGAGGTTAGAGAATTTAAGCAATTAATGGGGATTTACAAGAAAATTAATCTTTGATAAACTATATATGGTTGGTCCTTGAAGGATCCAACATGATGAATGTGCCATCAGTGAAATGACCGAAATGCCCATCAAAAACCAACGCATTATCAAGAAGGTCCACCCAACCACATGGACAAAGCTTGAGAACCACATTCCCATCAAAACCTACCACCATGAATTCCAAATGCCAACAACCCCAACAGTTACTTGAAATTACAAAATGACCCCCAAGAACTAAGCGAAAATTACAAAACGACCCCGCAAAAACCGATAAATTAGCATTACCTTCCCCCACTTCCCCTGCCTACCATGTCCTTGTACCTGATAATGGAGTCCAGCCTCTGAAGCTTCAGCTGCTGCTTAAACTTGTTGATGAAGTCATCAGCCTTCGCATCCACGCCGTCGTCAACGTCGGTCGCTTTAGCACTGCCCTTCTCCTCACAGTCGCCGGCCGCCGCACCTCCACGATGTCATTCTCTTCGAAATGCGCGAAGGCCGATTTGGAGCTCGCTGATTTTTTCATTTTGGCCGGAAGTTTGGTCGGGATCTCGCCGGAAGCCGGTTCGGTGTCCGATTTGGTCCTGGTAAAGTGACCGCCGGTCAGCTTGCTGTACACTTCGTCCATGCTCTGGTCACTGCTCTCCTCAGCGTTTTCGTCTTCGGAGATGGAATCGCCTTCTTCGAAATCGAAATGGGTTTGGGTTTCTTCGATCGACTCGCCGTTTTGCTGAGGATTAGCATCTCGGAAAAAGTAGGTGTCGAGATTGGGCGATTGGTGTGCGGTGAAGAGGGGTTCGGAATCTAGGTTTTGTTTGTGGTGGAGGGACGAGTCTTGTGGCTCTTGAGAACTGTGATGGGTTGCGTAAATGTTGATGGATTTGAGGCGGTGGAGAAGGGAGGGGGATCTAGCAATGTTGGGGTGGTGATTGTGGCGGTGTTTGTTGCCGGAAAAGGTGGAGGTGAAAGCGATGGTGCCGATCATGAGGTTGAGGAGGAGGAAGAGAACGATGGGAGTGAACCAGCTGTTCATGGAGGCCCAAACTGAAGATGGAATCGCAGAGGCGGATTCTTCCAGCATTGTTGGGTTTTTGTTTGCTTTTCTTTTCTGTCAAATGAGGAGATGAGAGAGAAAGATATGATGATGAATATGATGAGAGAGGAGAGAGAGAGAGAGAGAGAGGGAGGGAAGAGAGAGTGGTGGAGTGCACTGGTATGATGACCAGTTGGATTGGGTGTTAGGCCCATAATACTTCCTTAAACCCACAAAAAGCTGGTTTGGATTTTGGGTCTGGGCCTTGTGTTGTGAATGGGCTCGGTTTTATTTTGAATGATGTGGAGGATTACAGATGGGTTTATATGTGTTTATTAACCCACCTTATTTGGTGGGTTTATTAACCCATATTTCATCCCACATGACCCATCATGTATTTTTTCATTACTGTCCTTGCTTTTGAAGGCTCAATTACTAAGAAAAATACAAGAGTAGGTCTTGACCGTCTCACGAAAAGAGATCCGTGAGACGGGTCAACCTATAACCCACATTTAGCAATTCATATGAAAATTTGTGGATATGAGTTCAATTCATAGGTAATAAGGATCCGTATCACGGAAACTATCCGTGAGACCGTATCACATGAGTTTTTGTGAAAATACAAAATCTGAGGCACCCAAGACCTTCTCTAAAAATATTAATCTAAGGCACCCTTGAGTTTACCCACTGATCATATATAATAATATACATAAAAACTTACTTGTGTGAGATGAATCTTTTTTATTCACTAACTCAAACTCATATTCACTAATTTGCATATAAATTGTAAAATATGTGTTGTTGGTCGACCTGTCTCTCAGAAAATTATTCGCGAGACGGCCTTATAAAATACTCACAAAATAACATCAGTCTTATTTTGGTAAGGGAAAACTTAATTCTAGAACTGGATTTATAATTCTAGATATTTTGATATAAACATTAGATATTTTGGAATAAACTAAAATTATATTGTATTTACACAATAAATCTTAGAGATATGAAATTGTCGCATTCAACATAGGAATGGAACTCAGTTCCATAAAACATATAGGAAAGGGAAAGTAGAGAATGCTGACCGGTGGTTTTCATGGTTATGTCCTATCACTGAAACCAAAGGCTTAGATTTCTCTCTCTCTCTCTCTACATATATATATACACACAAACACCAACTCTTTTTTTTTTTTTTTTACATTTAGCTCTAAACTTTTTGTGATGAAATATAACATTATTTATTATCTAAATTTGGAGTAAGATGTTGCTCCCTATTTTACCCATGAAATATCATTCTGTTTAGACCTCGTGAGGGCAATATTATATTTTTGTTCATTCATCCATGTAATTGATGTGTTGTTTCTTGTCATCTTCTAATTAATGTAATGTTTTCATCCATCTTTGATATAATATCCTTTCTATTAAAGTGTCATAATACAATATAATTTTATTAATTTTAATTACCCTATATCACTTGATTATGTGTCACCCATAAACCTCATATCACATATATATGTTGACTTTTTAAATTTCTGCATTCATTGTTTTAAAAAATGTTTTTAGTAAATATTTCAATATAAAAAAAGCTATGTTTGAAAGGAAATTGTTTTTTTACGGGAACATTATTTTTAGAGTAGAGGAAAGGGAGGGCCATTGTGGGAGCAATTAGGAAGGGGACATTGGTCCTGAATTCTTTTAAGAAATTAGGTAAATTTTTATGTTTATATTTTTTAAATATTATGTATGTTAATTAGTTTAATCTCATATTATCAATTTTTTGTTGAGACAGTACTATTTTGTTTTTATTGATTATTGATTCTAATATAGTTTAATAAATTATCAATTTGTTAGAGAGTATATAATATATTCATTCTTTTGACTTATATAAAGTACAGAGTGATTGCAATATATATATAATCCTTTATTATACTAATTATTATTTAACTACTATTTTGTGATTTATTAGAATTGAGTTATAATTGTTGATAAGTTAGATGTTATATATAGTTTGTATAATAGTTAGATTAATTTAATGTTATTTTATAACTCTAATTTTGTTTTATATTTCACATATCATGAAAGGTGCTATGAAAAAATGTCATTACTCATGATTAGTAGTAAAAATGCTTCAAAATTAATGTCATTAAGAATTCACCATTGAATTGAATAAGTGATGCACTATTGAATTATTATTTAATACATAGATTAAAAATGATGTATTTGAAAATATTAACAATGTAACTATTATGCAACTATTTCAAAATGTGAATAATTGAACAATAATGTTGTAATCATGTTTAAAATATTTATTTTTTTAATGTTGATTTATCATGTTAAAAAGTAATAAATTACAAAATTTGGATGTTATTTATAATGTAATATGTTGATTTTATCAAAATATTAACTAATTTATGATGGTTTTTCTTAAAATTGATGTGTGTTATAATTTTTTTTAATATGGAACTTTCATTTTTAATTGTTTTCTTGATTAATAATTTTTTTGTTATAATTCTTTAATTTATCTCCTTTAAGCAAACATATAAATGTGGCCACGGTTCCATTTTTGAATTATGGTCACAATTTGGTTTAACCGTTAATCTGGTTTTGAAATACAACCAAATCGAAATTGAGTTTTACATGTTCAATTAAAGTGAATGGCTGTGGTTTGAGATCTGTTTTTTTTTTTTTTTTGAAATAAACCCAAATCGAAATCAAGTTTCATATATTCGATTAGAGTTAATGGCTCTGTGGTTTGAGATCTACGACTGATTTTTTCTAAACAACCGTCGGGTGTGAATCGGTGGTTAGAATCAAAACTGTCGAATTCACAACTAAACCACGATTACTACAATAGCTATTTTACTTTGTTTATAAAAATGAACCGTGAAAGACAGCCGTAGAATCGAATCGAAACCTTATATCACATGGTTTGATTCCGAAACCAAACCGTGCTCGCTCGCTTGCATCCTAGAAAATCCACCATGACCTCTTCTTTCATCTAAACTTTACGTATTATGGTATAAATAAATGATCTATCATCCTCAATAATCGAAATGTCAACATCTCCCAATTCATGGTAAAACTTCATTAAAATCGCTGAAGGTGATAAGATTTGTAAGAAATATAAAGTGATTTATGTGAATTGCAAGGGAGGAGGTTGCTTATTGATGATGTCAATGAAAGAGAGAGAAGAGGGGTGGTTGGAGAGAGAGGAATAATAGAATAATAGAGGTTCAAAGGGATAACTCTTTGTAAAAGTACATTTAGATGACAATACACCAATTATAAAATATAAGTTTATATGTTGGGGGTGGGTTCCACGTATGTATATACTATATTTCTATTTCTTATCTCTCCATTAAAATACGTTTTTTATTACTTAAGAATAATGGGTACTAAAATAATGAATGCTGTAGTTATTGCGGAAATTGAGGGGTAATTTAAAATAAATGAAATTTTGGCAGCATCTATATAAAAAAAGATGTCATGTAAATTAATGTATCTGCTATTTTGGGAGTTGAGATTTTGGTAAATGGGAAGGGTGGCTGCGGTCCAAATCGTGTGATCTCCAACAACCATATCACCTACACATTTTTATTTCACTTCATTCCCTTTTCTTTATTATTTTCTTCTATAAATACAACCCTCTCTCTTCAATCCTCACACACGTTCACTCCACTCCCTTCTACTTCCTTTCCTTTCTCTTCTCTCTCTTCATCAACCCATGAGAGAGAATGCTTTGCCACTATACCATGGAGGAACAAGCCTTTCTCCTTGAAGAAGATGATGACAAGAATGAAAGGACTGTCAACCCTTTCATGCTTGTAAATCGAGTCGAGGTACTATCTCTCTCTTGTCTGTGGCTTTGTAAATTATGTATCCACTATTATAATCTCATCTCTTTATTCACTTTGTCGGGTTAGAGGTTTTTGGAACACTCATTTGAGCAAGATGTGATGAGCAGCTAACATGAAGAAGGAACGAGGGACGTGAATATTTATACAACCACGACCTCGGACCTTCATCATATTTAAATTAAATTATTCTCATATAAAGATGTATGAAATTGACAGTGACAGATACTTCTTCATCTAATAAATTTTGATAAGTTAATTATTATCATTGATTTGATTCTAAATCTTCATTTATCTTTTTGTAAGAGACGGAAAGAAGATGCAATTATATATGATTGAATTTTGTAGTAGATGTTTGAAATTTATGTATTAAAGTAAGTCTTATATTAGCCCATCTCAGGAGTCATTTTATGTGAGACAGATTACGCATAACCCATATTTCACACATCACATACAAATTTGTGGAAGTGGGTTGGGTTAATGAGTAAAAATGATCCGTCTCACAGAAATTATCTGTGACATCGTCTCACACAAGTTTTTGTATATGTATTAAATATCATAACACTAGCTGCCCCTCTCTCTCTCAAACCAAAATACAAATTACATCTCTTATCAGTTCTCACCATTATATGCTTATTTCGTCCTTAATTACAACACCTTCAATTGAAGAGAGTAATATAATATAACTATCTTTGGGAATCAAGTACTGCCAATAAATTGTTCCATACTATTTCTTTTCTTTTTTTGGGTTAAATAAATGGAATTTGGATCTTAAAGATGCTAATCAAATTAATCGAGAAAGGTATTTGCGATGTAATTTTAAATTATAAAGCTTCCTATATATTTTGTGTGATTTGAAACACATTATTCAGTGTGATTTTTTTTAGTCATACAACTGTATAAGTAGCTTTAGATCCAAATATAAAAGAGAATAACAAGAAATTTGTCTTATTCAACTCCAAGGGCATTTCTATATTATTTATTTTCAGAAATATGCACTAAAAGAAATGTTTCATATCATTAAAAAAATGAAAATGAAAGAGAAGAAAATGAATTAAGAAAATGAAAAAGAATAAAACAATAATACTAATCCAACTTTTTTTTTTTCCCCAAAGTTAATGACATTGTCTTATGTAAGTTTTTTAATACTAATCCAACGTTAATTGTGAAAGGATGATAGTTGACATTGTTGGCACAAATTTTTGCTACAATGTTGGTAAAGGAAAACATCAAATCTAAATGTTAACACGTAGCACTACATAATATAATATTTTACTGTATACTATTTTAATGAAAGCAAATGAGTTTTTTTTTTTCTAAAAAAAAAAGAGAATATTGCAAGTTTTGGCCTAGTGGAAAAAATTATACAATATTGTTAATGCAGAAAAACATAAAATTTGAATGTTTTTAACGAAGGTTGGAAATGACGTAGGATGTTGATATTAAATGTCAAAACAAGTATTCATGTATTTATTACTAGATTAAAAAATAAATAATAGATTTTGAAATATGTTCCATATTATTTTATAAAATAAATTATAGTAGTCCATTATTCGGAGTACAGAGAAAAAAAATAAAGAGTGATCAACACGAGAAATGCGTTAAAAAAATAATTGTTGAATGTAAATACCGATCGCATATATTAATATAATATCACAGTACCTTAAAAAGATATTAATGTATTACTTTAAAGATAAATACGTATCACCCTAAACTATAAGTTTTAATACCTTAAAGTTTAAGCAGTAATATTTTAAATTTGAATATGTAATACCTTATACTATAATCTAAGTATTAATACCTCAAAGCTAAAGTTGTAATACCTCAAAGGTAAATATGTGATACCAAAAGGGGCATATGTAATATCTACTATACTCTAAATATGTAATACTTCAAAGGTAAATATGTAATACGTCAAAGTTGCATATGTAATACCTATACTTTAAGCTTAATATCTTAAAGGTAAATGTATAATACCTTAAGAGTTTACACGTAATACCTGAAGAGTATATATGTAATGTTTATCACTGAGACATTAACAATGGAATCAGGTGTACGCGAGTGCACACCAACTCACATGTGGGCGCGCGTGGAGGTAGTCCACGCGCCGGGTCCAGGGACACACAAGTGTTTGCGTTATATAATATTGATGATGATGATATTATCCATACAACTAAGTTAAAGTTTAAACAAAATATCACTATTTTAAATATTATTATTCAATAGAAATTGAAAACAATGTAATTGTAGTTTAGCAAACTTATATATCAGATACAAGTACAACACACGAATCACTTACTAATTCACATATACTGTTCAAATCAAAAACTTAGATAATCATATATTTGTTGAATCATGTGAATAAACAAATGAGGGTCCATTATAATTGGGTTACTAACTACATAATTAAGTATATATTAAGCATCAACAATAATACAGTTGAAACATTGATTGTTTGAACAAAATCTTCAATAATCTTATGCTTGTTGAGCTTGTTCACTTGAATAAACAAATAATTGTCAACTAATAATTAGTCTAATATCAAACAAAACAAGGCAAGAAGCATCGCAACATCTCCATCGCAATGTCCCAGAAAATGCATCTGATCTAATCCAACACAAATAAACTAATATTCTTGAAATGTTTCAAGATTTGCAGTATATATAGATGAACTTGAATCAAGAAATTATCATTCAAATTCTTGGAAAATCATGAATCCAGACAAAGTAGTTAAGCCCTCATGTCCTGAGGAAGGCCAGTGGTCTACTGGGCTGTTTGATTGCTCCCAGGATCCATCCAATTGTAATACTACTATTCATTTCACTAATATTTAATTTATTGTCTCGTTCTCTTAATCATTGTACTTATGATTTGATTTTTTTGTTTGTTTATTTTCCACGTGTCTGAAGGTGTGAAGACGTTCATTTGTCCATGTATCACTGCTGGGGAAATTATCGAGATAATTGATAGAGGGGCTACATGTAATTATTATTTTTAAGAAATTTGGCCACCTAAAATTAAATGGAAAAAAACAAAAAATTTAATGGATTTTTATATTATTATTATTGTGGTTGTGTAGCGAGTGGAACAGGTTGCGGTATATTTGCTGCTCTGCATATGGTGCACTGCACCTGGTTGTACGCGGGCGATTACAGGCGGAAATTGAGGGCACTTTTCAAATTACCAGAAAGCCCCTATGGAGACCACATGGTCCATTGCTGCTGTTGCCCCTGCGCCTTAAGCCAGGAGTACAGAGAACTCAACAATCGTGGGGCCCACCCTTCCTTAGGTAAAATCCAATCTCATTTCATTTTTTAAAGATTCCTTGGCCCCTCTTTCTATTTGGATTCATGGATTGATCAAAGAATGGTGTAGAACCCACGTTCTGCAACTGATCACATGAGAAAAAACTTGTAGGGACGAGTTCTTTTTACCCTTTAGTCAAATCCACATTCACAAGTTTATATGTTAGTTATGAGGTGCAGGTTGTGAGTTAGACCTATTTCACATGAAATGATCCGTGCGAGGGTCTCATGCATGATTTATTGATCAAAACTTTAGATAACTCTTTAGGAAGTTTGGTTGTATCTTGATTTTGATTCATGATGGGTTCTGTATATTTCTAGTAATTGTCAATTTTGGTCCTTCAAATCAAATGTGACATTTGCCATTAATGGAGTTGAAACTTTGGTGCAGGATGGGAAGGAAATGTTGAGAAGTGGAAAAGAGAAGGTGTGATGGTGCCCCCATTGTTTCCACCTGATATGCCTCGTTGATCTATTTTCCTACACTTGTTTTGATTGGATTGTTCTCAAATTTATATAGTGCAATCTTGCATCTCATACTTCTTGTATTTGTCATTTTTGCAATATGTGTAATAGTCTTGAAAAGTTCATCAAAATAAAGACAAATGTTGTTGTGCACTAGGTGCACGGATCTGGATTGATGCAATTGGGGCGACCTGACCCGAATTCACGCACCTGAATTTTTTTTTTTTCGCTTCAGGTTGTTACCTTTATGTTGTAAGGATGTGACCTTTACGTTATATAAGTGTGACATCTATATATAAATGTTATGACCTTTATATTCAATAACTTAGGAAAAAATGAAGATTTTCAGGTTTTTTCGCTTCAGATTAAGACATTTATGTTGTATTGTTGTAACCTTTATGTACAATTCTGGTGACCTTTATATACAAATATTATGACATTTATAATCCATAACTTTGAAAAAAAATTGAAATTTTCAAAATTCAGTGCATTTTAAGGATGGATATATGTGCAGCTAATATTACATAAACGTAATAATGTACAAATTTTGCTAAAATTCTTTATTTTTTTCTAAGCTAGAATATATAATGGTCATTACATTTATACATAAAGGTCACACTTATATAACATAAAGGTCACATGCATATAGCATAAAGGTAACAACCTGAAGCGAAAAAATAAAATTCAAAAAAAATAAAATAAATAAAATTGCGCAGATCCGGGTCAACCCGGATTCGACCCGAATTGTATGTGCACCAGTTGCACAGGAGACTAACTCCAAAATAAAATGTATCCATTCTGTTGAGTGAATAAGAGAAACAAGAGATTTATTGGTATACCAATCTTATTCATTTTTTATTCAAAGAATCGAATTTTCATGTCAAATACATATAGATTGTAGTTATATTTAGATTAATAAGAAGGATTGGATCAACAGAGGTATACAGTTATGTTCAAACAAAACTGTACCACTTATTTTGGAGCTTGGGCACTAAAGTCTAAAGTTTGCTTTAGTTGTAAGTGGAGAAAAAAGCATGAGAACAACGGGAGAAGAGTAGCAAGTGGCAGATAAACCCTAAAAAAAGATTATCCTTGATTGAGTTTACTTAGCTAAATATGACACTTTCTCTCTCCCAACTCAACTTGTATACTTGTCACTTCGATTTATTCCAACTCAACTTGTGAGTCCATAAATGATAAATAAGCTAGTATGACTAATTATCCTAATTAATTAATGTCAGATTAATCTTAATTAATATTAGGGTAATTCTATACACACTCCACTCAATACCAAACACACCCCAATTACTAAACACACCCACAATTAAATCAAAATATTTCCACAATTTCTAAACACACCCCACAATATTACAATTATACCCTTTATGAAATAAAAAAAAAAAAAAAAACATCAAATACTTTATACACTCCACCCACCACCCAAATCTCTCACACACCCCATCTATCAACACAAACTACAAATTTTTGAATTTGAGGAACATCCAAAATTTGATCCAAATCTACCGAACATTTGACAGTGTGTACGACGTGTAGTCGAACGGGAGTGAAGGAGTTCGATCAATCCAAGTCTACAACTTACCATGGATCCTAATGAAGTACAAAACCCACAAAGTAAGTGTAGTTGATTTTTTTTAAAGAAATTTGTCATATACTACGTTTAATGGGGTCAAATTGTATGAAATTTGTGTAGAAATCATCTGTGGGTTATGGGTTTAGGGTTGAGATAATTTATGTGTTCGATTTGATGAAATTTGAGTTGAATTTGAGCAAAAAAATTGGAATCCCGCGTGTTTTGATCTGGGTATGTTCGGCTTTGGTTGGCCGAACACTGCTGAGTGTGTTCAGCAACCAGCCGAACATGTGCATGTGCGTACGGTGACAAGCCGAACATGTGTGTGTGTGTTCAGCAGATAGCTGAACGAAGCTGATAATGTTCGGCTGTCAGCCGAACATCTCTGATGTTGTTCGGTTACACGCCGAACACTTTCAGAACTGTTCGGTTGTCTGCCGAACGATCTTGTTTTTGTTTGGCCACCTGCCGAACGCATTCGTATTTTTTCCGTGTCATTTTTCTGTATGTTAAATATCAAACTTACGACACTTGTGTTATTTGAATTTACGTATCTTGTGGATTGACTGTTACAACTTTCTTTTGTAGTAGTGTATCGAAGGAGACGACCTTACTGCGTCTAATAGATGAAGACGTGAAGCACAAGAAGAGAGAATCGAACAACTAGTGTCGTCTTCTTCTGCTCTTCCTCTAATTGAGTATAATGTGGAGGAAGCAAATGTTTTTCCTGAAGTTCCCTAGCCAATGGAGGATGAAAATGTTGATGATGAAGGGGGATTGGAGGATGATGATGAGGCCGAAGAGGAACTATTGACTGGTCCTTGTCCGGGTGGTCCTATTAACCATCGTTTAATCCCAAGTTTCAAGACGCATGTGGTATATGATATCTGGAATGGGGTGGAGAGAGACGTCTTGAAATTTCACTGTTACACAACGAAGATGGAGACGTGGAAGTTTGTGAACATGGTGGATAACTTCAAAGATATGATCGAGCGAACACAAATCCCAGACCTCAGATGAATTTCATATAAGACGCCGAACAAGAATCTGCTATGTGCTTTCTTGGAACGTTGACAACCAGAGACTAACACGTTCCACATGTTATTCGGCGAAATGACTATTACGTTGGATGACGTATAATGTCTGACTCAGCTTTCGTTCACTGGAAGACTAGTTATGGTGCCCCAAGGCAAAACCCGGCCAGAGATTCCAATTTTTCTCATGCAGAGGTTGTTGAGGACCGACACTAATGAGAGCTATGAAGCCCTTTCCGATCACAGGGGTAGCTCGATTCGCTTGGAGTAGCTTCGTTCTCACTTTGAAGTGGATACAAGCTCGCAGAATGAAGATGTGAGAACGACTGCTGCTCATGCATACATCTGGTTCTCTTTGGGATGCATGATCTTTTCAGATAAGAGTGGTTCTAGAGCAGATACGAAGATCTTAAGACTATTGGATGATTTCGATCATGTGCAAGAGTATGTCTGGGGTGCAGCGGCCTTGGCCTTTTTGTATCGACAGTTGGGCCTGGTTTCGAGGAGTGGTGTGAAACAGATGTGTGGATATCTGACTTTACTTGAGGTACTATCGTTTTTTCTATCTTTTTATACTAATGTGTGGATGTTTGCTATCTTTTTATACTAATGTGTAGCTTGATTTTAATTGTGTTAGACTTGTATATATGCGCATTTTCCAGTGTTTAGGCCCACCCAGAAGGGACATTACCGGGTAGATGAGGCCATTGCACGAAAGTGGATCCAGGGAGCTCATGCTGGAGGCAACCAAGAGCGTGTATATGCTATACGTGAGGTGTTAGACAACATGACGCCCCACAATATAAGTGTATACATATCCTTATACATTTCATATCAACAATGTAGGTGTATATTTGGATGTAATTGTATTTTTTCGTATTTTGAACAATGTAGGTTGATTGGACCCCTTATAACGATGTTTGAGATCACTTCCCTCGACCAGATATGACTTTCTTCTAGGGGTGTATACGAGCATTCGACTGCGTTGAGCCTTACCATCGACAGAGTGCTTCGTCAATTCGGCTATGTTCAAAGGATACTAGTAGAACCCCTTGTGCCTAGTGTAGTTCGACGTGGTAACAATGCTTTGAAGTACAAGGTCACTTGGGATGCTCTCGGAGCTTACTTTCGGGTATGAAGGAACCATGTGCTTTCCATTGAGGACCGTGGATGAGCTGCTAATCCATCATGGGAATGCGTGGATGAGTACATGGATTAGTGGAACACGGTGTCACACCCAGTGATCTAGAACCCGTTGAACGTGCCATCGAAACACGTTCAAATTAGCCGATCAAGAGGGCCCGATCCCTAGGCAACGATCGCTGATGCCCGCAGACATTTGGATCCCGTCTACCAACAATGGTTACAAAATGCCAATGGGATGGACCTTTCGAGTGTCATGCCAGCCATGGTGGGAACATGTCGTTCGTTAAACATTGAGGATCAATCGAAGAGCTCTAGACGAGCGACAGACAGGACTCATAGAGGTCGTAGATCATAGATTGATTCATGATGCCGATTTTTAACTATGGTTTAACCTTATCTTATAAGTTTTATGGTTGACGTTGTTTGCATTGAACGAATTAGGTTTATTTGAACTCGTTGTAAGAATTGCCTTGAAGTCTTTATTTGTCTTTAGTTCGATTATTCGTACCTATTTGCGTTGGAATACTTATTTATCGTTACAGAATATACTATCTGGGTGAGAATTACGTGTACCGAGAAATCCGAACAATTGTGTGCACCAAATCATGATTGTTCGGCAAGTACCATCCGAACCAACTATGAGTGTTTGGCACAGGCCGAACGGACTTCAAAGTGTTCGGCCTGTTGCCGAACAAACTTCAAAGCATTCGGCCGTACGCTGAACGGACATCACAATGTTCGGCGCACGTCGAACCTTTTGTAGCGTGTTCGGTCCCCTTGTGCCTAACAGTAATTTTTACAAGAAACGAACGTTTGCCAATGTACGGATAGACAAATATAATCACAGGACAACCATGCTTAGACGTATTCCAACCTTGTACGCCCAGCTAACCATTTCCTCACGACTCTAAAAATTTCAGTCGTTAAGAACTCCTCCGAGAAATCAATAAATTGATACATTGGATCATCATTCGACTTTTGAGGTTGGTTAATAATCCTCATTTCCGCCCCATCTGATTTGTTTTCATATCCATATGCAAAAGAACAACAACATAAGTATACTTTGCTCAATATATCAATTCAAATCAAAAGGATGTGCGTCGTAAGAAGGTCGAAGAACAAAAATTGGATCTGTTCGGTGAAAACCAACTAAAAACCGAACAACATGCACTGCGTTCGGCCATAACAAGTCGAACGTGCTTCATTTTGTTCGACCGTCGGCCGAACACCGTGTAATATGTTCGGTGTGTTGCTGAACACTCTTCAAGATGTTCGGCTTGTGCTAGCCGAACTATTGTCGCAAACCTTTTTTTTTTTTTTGCTGCTTTTATGAAAAAAATCAATCTATAGTAAGGAATTTAAACACTTACATTGTCCATATCTTGATCTCCTTCTTCATTTCAAGATGCTTTCAATTTTTTCTTGAAATCTTTGGAAGAGTAGTGATTTGAGAGTATGGTGTGGAGTGATGAAGGTGATGGATATATATGTAGTGTATGGAAGTGGGTGTATTTAGCTGTTGTAGGATGTGGGTGTGTGTAATAATGTATTATTTAGGTTTTGAATTATTTTAATAATTGAGTTAATAAGTGTAAATTGATAATTGTGTAAATATGTTAATTTTATGTGATTTAATTGTGGTGTGATTGGCAGTGAGTCGGTTGCGTATAGAATCTTAATACTACCTCCGTCCCAGGTTATTTTGCCTACTTTGACCAGCACGGAACCTAAGAAAAAAATGTTTGACTTTGATGTGATGTGTTATTTTAATATTTTTGAGTGACAATTTTGTAATTAATGTGTGTTTTTTGAGTGCAAAGTCGTAAAATGAAAGAAATGAAGGGGTAAGGAAGTAAATTTTTTTTTGTCATTTTTGGACTGACGAAATAAGACAAAATAAGATGGAAAAAAAAAATGAAAATCAGGGAAAATAGAGTTGGAGGAAGGGAGGATTACATAGTTGATGATGGAGACAAAGAGATAGAAAAGGCCAAGGAAAAAAGGTCCGGCGAGTTTGAAGGGAAGACGATGGCGGACGCCGCCGTGGAGTTCCTGCTGGAGAATCTGAAGCAGCTGCTTCTTTACAACGCCAACTTGATCCTCGACATCAAGGATCAGGTGGAGTTTCTGTACAACGATCTGACCTTGTTCAAGGCTTTTCTCAAGGATTCCACGGAAAAGCGAAGCAAACATCAGACGTTGAAGGAGCTGGTGAAGCAGATCAGAAACGTGGTTTACGATGCTGAAGATGCCATCGACACGTTTGTTGCCCACGCCGCCGTGCACAAAGCTCGGAAGCACATCGGAAAAGCTATACACATATTCGATTACTCGGCGAAGCTCCGCAGCGTGGCCAATGAGATCCAGGTGATTAGGGGGAAGGTGAAGGATATTTATGAGAATAAGAAGTTTGGTTTTGAAGCGCTCCATGTTGGGGGTGGATCTGACAAAGGCACAAAAGAGAAAAAGGTATAATTTTGTTTACTTGGTGTTTATTGAATGGTGATATTATCTGAATATTTTGTATCTGAAGATTGAATTGTGGAAATATGCTAGTGTTGAATATGCGTTGAAGTTTTACTGGTCTTTCAAAGTCAACTTCGAGATTTAGAGGATGATGGGTTTACTTGTTCTCATACTCTGATCTTACTACACAAGGTTAAGAATGTTGTTGATCAATCTGATATCATCAAACAACCTTTTTCATCAAAATATTTTTGGCTGAGAACACTTAAGTCCCAGTATTATGCAGCTGGATTACAGTTTAGTTTTTCTCTTTTTGTTTGCTGATGAGATGTTATTTCAACATAAGCTGTGATTGTGTTCTGTAATCTGAAGTCTTGAAAGGCATCCCTAATGTTTTCTCGTGTAAGAACTTTGAATACGTACAGATTGATTATCAGAGAAATTTTTAATATAAACATGAAGAATTCAATTCTTTTTGATGATTGTTTAGTTCAAGTCGATTTATTTTGTATTTCTGTGGATTATACCTATTTCTTGGGCTAAGTTGTTCACCATTACACAGCCTCCTATAGTTGAAGAAGACAATGTCGTGGGTTTTGAAGATGAGGCAGAAAAAGTGATCAATCTTCTTACTGGTGGATCTGAGGATCTAGAGGTTATCTCGATCGTTGGGATGCCTGGTCTCGGTAAGACAACACTGGCCAAGATGATTTATCGTGACCAAACAATCGAATATGAATTCTACAACCGGGCATGGGTGTATGTTTCTCAAGACTATAGCAGAAAGGAAGTATTCCTTAACATTTTCAGTAATTTTATGCCACTCAGTGATGCCATGTACAAGATGAATGATGAGAATTTGGCTAAAGAGCTTTGTAAGTTCCTGGAGAAAGGAAAATATTTAATTGTTATGGATGATGTATGGACAGAGGACGCGTGGAATGATCTCAAGGTTGGTTTCCCCAAGAACAAGAAGCGGAGTAGAATCGTGATCACTAGTCGAATCAAGAAAGTAGCTAGGCATGCTAATCCTCATGCAGAACCTCATAATTTGAGATTTCTAACCCCCGATGAGAGTTGGAGGTTACTCCAAAGGAAGGCGCTAGGTGCAGAGAACTGTCCTTTGGAATTAATGAAAGATGGAAAGCATATAGCCAACGAGTGTCAAGGTTTGCCACTAGCAATAGTGGTAATTGGAGGGATTCTGCTAGAAAAAGGTACAGATTGGTGGGAAAAGGTAGCTAAAAGTGTGGATGCGCATCTCGCCATGGATCAGGCTAAACGTATGGACAATTTTATAGCTCTAAGTTACGATCATTTACCTTACCATTTAAAAGCATGCTTCATCTACTTTGGGATGTTTCCAGAGGACTTTGAGATTCCTGTTTGGAAACTGGTTCGCTTGTGGATTGCAGAAGGGTTCATACAACAAAAGGAGGGAATGAGCTTGGAGGATATTGCGGAGGAGTACCTGGAGGATCTTGTCAATAGAAACTTGGTAATGGTGGGACAGTTTAGATCAAATGGAAAACTTAAAACATGCCGTGTTCATGATATGCTTCGTGAATTCTGCAAAAATGAAGCCGCAGAAGAAAATTTCTTCAGGGAAATAAATCGTTTTGATCAAGGCACTTATACATCTTCCAATCCGGCCTTAGAAAGGTATAGACGCCTCTCCATTCATTCCCGTGTGTTAAACTATCTCGACTCAAAACCAGTGGGTCCAAGGGTCCGGTCTTTCTTATGCTTCTCCTCTGAAGAAACGATCTTACCTGTAGAGCACATTTCATCCATCCCTGCAGCATTCAAATTGCTTAGAGTGTTAGATTCTCGGTCTATTTTCTTCTCCCGTTTTCCCAGTGATCTTACTCAATTGGTTCATTTGAGGTACATTGTTCTTAACTGTAACTTCAAGATTTTACCAGCAGCCATCTCCAGCCTTTGGAACATTCAAACTCTAGTTGTTGACACAACATCGCGCACTCTTGATATTAGAGCTGATATATGGAAGATGATTCAGTTGAGGCATATAAAGACCAATGCATCAACTGCTTTGCCAGGTCCTCTTTCCAAATCAAGAAAGAGTAAGGATGAAGTTTTGATGATTGGAAGCCTACAAACGCTTTCAACAATATCACCTGAAAGTTGCACGGAAGATGTGTTTGCTAGAGCTCCTAACCTGAAAATGCTAGGCATTCGTGGCCAGTTAGCTAAACTTCTGGAGAATAAAAGTGGAAGTATGTTATTTGATGGATTGGCAAAATTGAGCAATCTTGAAAATTTGAAGTTATTAAATGATGTATTTCCTCGTCCACCTTCTGAAGGAAGATTGACTAGCCTTCCCCAGAGGTACAAATTTCCGACAAAGCTGAAGAAACTAACTTTGTCGGATACCTTACTTGATTGGAAGGAAATGTCTACCCTGGGAATGTTGGAAAATCTTGAGATCCTTAAGTTGAAAGACAATGCATTCAAAGGAGAGTGGTGGCAACCAGATGATGGTGGTTTTCGTGCTCTGAGAGTTCTTCATGTTGGAAGGACTGATTTAGTTACTTGGCATGCTTCAGCCCATCACTTCCCCAGACTCAGACATCTCTTTCTCAGACACTGCAGTTACCTCGACTCACTTCCCTTAGGTTTTGCTGATGTTTCAAGCCTTCAACTAGTGGACTTGTACTGTACCAAAGCATCTGCAGCTGCCTCTGCTCGAATAATTATGCAGAAAAAACAAGAAATGCAAGGTGGCCAAAGCAGCAAAGTCATTGGATTTAGGCTTTCTATTTATCCTCCAGATCAATGATCTTCACTTGATTGAGCCAAGAATTAGCCCTTTTAAAGGTATGTCAAATATATACTCATTCCTGCTGAGTATCCGTCTGTATACGGTTGAGTCCAATATCTGCTATGGAGGTTATATGCATGTATTCTTTGCCTAACAGGTTCTTAAGCAAAATATAGCATGTGATTTGCACATAACTTTTGTGATCGTAGCATGCACAAAATCATCATTTTACTAAATACGGTTTCCTAAACATCTGCAAATCACATGCTTATGTAAACTTTAAAGATAATAGAGAGCCAAAGTCAAGCATAGCTTTTTTTTTATTTATATTATGATGAATGACTTCATTCTTGGTCCAACAATTAAATTCATGAAGGCTTATGATTGGTGGCAACTCAGACTTCGCACGCCATAGCTGATTGAAGGTAGGACTCCAGCTATGAACTTATCATATGTGGGATTTTACAATAATACAGTTGCAGACCTGTTGTATCATTCACTCTTTGATTTTGTTGTAAATGGTTGATTTGCCAAGGATGTTGAACAAATGAAAGTTGATGGATAAGGTTCAGACTTCTTATCCAGCCTCGTTTCTCATCAGAATAAACGAAGCTCTGTTTTAGATCATATTTTGTTTTGAACTTCAGGATGTATATCTGTGTGTAATCTAATACGTAGAATTTCTGTTTGGTCTAGTTTTCATTATTTGATATTGCTTCTCTTTCAGAAGCTGTGTACCAGTCTGGATATATCGATGAAATATAATGAAGATTCACCATTTGTGTTTGTTTCCCTGTATTCAAGATCTGACCTGCTTGCTTTCTTTTTTCTTTTTTTGTTCTTCAAATATTGCTCTGGGAGTGCATATTTGTTCAAGAATTATGAGAGAGAGAGAGAGAGAGAGACTCAGTCATATTTATTGACTGGATATCTCTCACTTGCTAAGTAAATGGAACAAATTTTAGTCAATCCTTAATGCTTTCACTGGTCTTCTTGCTGGACAAGTTGTAGAATGATCATTTAATTTTGCTTTAAAATTTTGTTTTGACTTTGACTAGATCCAATTATGTGTTACTAGTGCTGAAATCTTGATTACTTGATTCTGTTGTCAAATCCTAGTGCACAATTGGAAGCTGCAAATCCGACTTTATGTATTTTTTCGGCCCATTTTAATTGTAATCTTAAGATAAATAAATAAATATTTGTTTAATATGTCAAAAATGTGACATAATCGAAAGTATTACCTAGCTTTTGCTAATTTTAATTTTAAAAATTTCTCAAAATAAAAAATTGAAATAAAATCACTTTCTCAAAGAACAATTTATTTCCAACATATTCCTAAAGCCTAATGGAAAACTAGTATTTTAATAGAAAACACAAATAAAAAGTAGGAACAGAGAATATAGTGTGATTTTCCAAAAGACTTTAAAAGCAGTTCAACACGTTTCATTCCCAAATAAGGCTTATTAATACGAAATATTGAATGCAAGAAAACTGATATACATGAAGTATCAAACTCTGTATTAAAGTCCCAATAAAAGAATTTAATTATCCAAGAATCCACTATACTACAAAAATAGGCACATTATCATATACTATGCTAACACTCTCATTTGATTTGACCACAATCAAAGCAACTTTTCCCAGGGGCCCTGAATATATATATATAAATCCCATATGCATGCAATTCAAAATCCAACATCTATCAGTTGATCGAGCTTCTGCGATTCAATGGATGTTTGTAGCTATCCTCAACAACAAATGCACGCAACTAACGTGCATTCGTTGCAGGAATATGACGAGGAAGATGATGTTTTCTACGAGGAACTAAGAAGACAAGTCTTGAAATTGACAGCTGAAGACGACGATGTCTATGAAAATGTGTGTAACAACAAGATTCTAAACAGAGTAGAAGCCCGAAAACAAGGCCCGCTCTCCAGTTTTCCGCGACATATGTGTTATTACAATTGGCCCGGGATTAAGGAGGATTGTGGTGCTACACCTGCATGGATGTTGAACCTGTGGAGAAGTGGAAATGGGACAGGTGTTTTCATACCTCAAACTACTCTCTTCAGAAGGAAAAACAGACCAAGTATGTCTTTTTTAATGAAATTAAATTTACAAGAAATAATTTTCATTTTTCATTCCTGATTTATGGCTTACTTTTTCATGTTATTGCAGGAAGGAAAGGAGGAAGAACGTATAAACAGACAGAATGAATGAACTGAGTAGTATGAATAGATTCTCTTATTTCAGGAAAATATGAAAAAAAATCGATTGTTTTTCTAGTGTAGATGCATCAAATATAAGCCATAATGGTTGTAACTGATTTTGGAATATATATCTACATGTAAATGCTAGTGACATAAATTGAAGGGTGAACAAAATTTTATTCAATATAGTGAATAGAAAACCAGTAAACATTCATAAATACAGACAAAGATTCACTTAACTACACTCAAGTACTTCAACCAAGAGGTATGTATGATCATTCATACATTGGGCCTAGCAAGCCATAACGAACTCAAAGCCCGAATCCTCGACTTGTAATCACTGATAGCAAGAAGAGCACGAGCAACTTGGTGTGTGGTCAAGATTCGTTGCAGTTGTTGCAACGTTTGCAGTCTCAAAAGGTCGGCCTGTGATAGCACAATCACGGGCCTCGTAAACTTTGATTCTTACACCAAAATAAAATCATGGAACATAGGTGATCATATTCATGTTATACCTGATGAAGGAAATTCTCAACAGTTGCAATCTTGCTCATTGCCATAGCCATCTGTCCCATGTAATCCACCATGTTTCCACCACCATTACAAGAAGCAAGAGAGTTGTTCGAAAGCGTCTCAAAAACCGATTGTTGCAAAGCTTCCATTCCTTGAGACAATGCATCCTCAGCTTGTTGAGACGATTTCTGTAAATCACACATTCCCACCAACTGCTGCTCTGTTAGAGGCTCTATTTCTTTGCCAAGTACCTATGATCAAACAAAACAGAAGAACTCGTGACAAAACTGTTGTCTTTGACGTGTCGTCTATTAAAATATTCGTCACAAACCTTGAGAACATCCGAGGAACGAAATCCACCCAACCACATGAAACACCTCTCAGCAGGAGTTTTCCAGGTTCCAGAAAGGATGTGAAAAATGTCTGATTTTGCAGCTGAGCTTTTAAGACGAAATAATTCTTCATAATGAGACATTACTGATTCGACAACGAGCTGCAATTCAGTGTCACATACATGGGAATTTACAGACAATCTGAGATGAGTAATGAGTCGTTGATGTTGGTCCATCCAATGAGTGTATTGTACATCAAAAGCCACACAATCTACCAATGATAACAATCATATAAAGTTAGCAAATTCGAGATCAAATCAAAGTATGTTAATTCATATACTCACTTCCCCCACCAATACATTGACTCTCATCTCTGCAAAATCCTGATTTACCCTGCACATCACTCACTATGTAAGCTAAATTCATCAAAAAAACTCATGTTAGTTTATAAACGAATACCTGACGACGTGCTTTTTTGAGGTCGTGCTCGAGCTTTGTGAGCCTTTGGCTACTGCTCTCTAGCTGCTGAACATATGCCTATCCAAAACCAACACATTATTAATCCAAGCAAAACATCACATTCAATTCACATTATTACAATCAAATATTCAGATACCTTCTTTCTCATTCGACATTTCTTAGCAGCCTCGCGGTTGAGGGCCAATTTGGAAAGTGCCTAACACCAAGGAACATAACACACACAAATACTAATCAATAACATGTTAGTCCACGAAAGAGGTAAAGCGAAACGACAACAACAACCTTGTGGTCTCGAACTAGCTCCTTAGTTGAATCAGTAACAATCAATCTATCATGATGGGCTCCAGGGAACTAAAAAAGGTGTAAACAAGGACACTTTACATTTAAGACAAGACTAAGTAATATAGTACTAGTAAATAACATACCTGGTTTTTGTCATGGGAGTTTGTGGAAGTGTGTTTTTGATGCCTGTGATGTGCTACTACGCCGGAATCTCCCCAATTGTCCAAGTGTCCGTTTACTGAAGTGGCGGCGCCGCTCTGAAAAGCCATTATTCCATGTCCCTTTTGTTGCATCAACTGATCGCCTGTTTCTTGAACTCCACCTGATGACCTTATTTCAGCTGAACTTAGAGTCTGTAAAAGAAATATGTTTTACTATTTTGTAATTTTCCGCAAATCAATTTACTTTGAGAAAAAGCACTTACATTGTTGAGCCCACCAAAGTGCAAATCAGTGGACAAAACTGATGTGTTGCTTGATTTGATGGCATTGTACATTGAGCTAACTGTAAGTTCACAAATGGGATGGGAAATTTAGTTGCAAGTCGAGAGAGAGAGACAGAGAGAGAGAGAGAGAGAGAGAGAGAGAGAGAGAGATTACTTCTGGTTAAATAAAGAGAATCATGATGAAACACATTTGCAGAGGAGTGTTGAAGCTCTCCAATATCAGCAATATGGGCTCCATTACTACCATTGTCATCACCTCTACATACACATATACATACAATTACATCATGCAGCTAAAGAACATGCAGAAAATTAGAAGCAATTAATTCTTGATCACCTGAGGCAAAAGGCTGAGTGGGAATGGGAATACAAATTATCAGACAAGTTATGCATTTCAACTCTCTTTCTCTCTCTCTCTCTCACACACACACACTTGTGCGTGGACAGAATTATGTTTCTGAAAATGTGAAACAAAAAAACAAGAAAGAAGAAGAAGTCAACAAAGATGCATGTAGCGAATCAGATTCAAAAGTACTAATTGTATGCAGTACAATGAAAACCATGGTCGCCATTATTACAGCATCAACTGTACCCCTTAGATCACTCTCAAGTCATTAAACGAAAACCCCACCAGCTCTGTTCACCGCGTGCAGGCCACGCGCCGGGGACAGTGCACATGTTAAATGGAACATTGAGAGGAGCCAAAAATGTTGGTGGTGAATCATCAATTGTGTTGCAGTGCTCCTTCTGTCTTGTTCTTGTCTCCCATTTATTTTCTCTTCTTCTATCCCTATCCCTATCATTCATCTTATCAATAACCTCATTATGTTTATAAATATTGAAAACAGAGTCGGACTATAAACACCACTCACTTTTCTAAGAGCACCGTACAGTATTTGGATATAATTTAATAAGATATTAAAAGAATAAAATGTCCTCAACTAAAGTATTAAGAGCACAGTACAGTATTTGGATATAATTTAATAAGATATTAAAAGAATAAAATGTCCTCAACTAAAGTATTAAGTACTAAGGGCACCACACTAATTGGAATTCTTATATTATATCTAAAATCCACCCAAAACCCTTTTTTCTACACTACCTTCTTCTCTTCACCATACACCACAGCACGCACTTACAAAATTTTGATATGATCCCTATCATGTAGTGAAGAAACATACAATGACTGATGAAAATTCATTCGGTGCAAACAATGTAAATTTTCGCGTAAATGTAAGATGTGTGGCACTGTTTTTATTTCTGAATTTCGCGAAAATCGCACAACTAAAGACCCCATTAGGCAAACACAGGCCGAACGAGACACTACATGTTCGGCCGAGTCAGCTGAACAATCCTGTTGTGTTCGGTCGGACCGGCCGAACGCTTTGCATGTCGTTCGGCCGAGTTGGCCAAACTCTCTTAGTGTTGTTCGGCCAAGTTAGCCGAACGCTCTTAGTGTTGTTTGGCTGAGATGGCCGAACTGTCATTTTTTCCGACGTTCACGAGACTTGAAGTTTATTTTTTATGCTCTTAGTGTCATTTTTTACTAATCTTGATGTTCTCATGAGGTTTTTAGTGTTATAAATTTCGATTGTATGATTGTTATATTCTCAGAATTGCTTAGTAAGATTGCAAAGTTTTTAATGCTTTATTTTGCATTTGGAATATATGAATAATGTGAATACTTACTATCAGATAATTGATAATTGAATTGTATATGCTAAACATCAAGCGAATTACATCAAATGCATCATCTATTGTCCATAATCACAGGCTTATTCACATGACGGTGAATGCTATACACTTAACTTGAAATGATAGCTAAGAGAGATGATTCATCTGAACAAAAATGTGGTCAAAATTGGTTGCATTAAAAAGAAACACAAAATGAATAAACTGTATTACACAGGTCTTCCAACAAGTTAACAGATGTGCAGTCATAATCAGGAAATTAAATTATAAAACAGAAAAAATCATCTCCAGTACAGAAGCACAATCCCATCTTCTCCAACTATATATAGTTATCATTGCTAACTGAACCAGCTTCACTTCATTTGGAATTGAGGCACCTTTGAATCTAAAGAGGGTTCGGAAGATCTACAAGAGAGGGTTCTATGGATTGCTCCGAGTAGTTCGACAACAGCCTTCTACGAATCAAGTTTGAGCCCGATCATCAATCCTTCATTACTAAAACAAATAGAATTGACAACGTAGTAAAGAAATCACCATCCACCGCTTCAGATTGGCATCATAAGTAAATGGATCGGTTTAGTCGTCACTTGAGATGAAATCAAGTTAAGAGTAACACACACGGACAAAAACACACCGACAGCTACAACGTGTTCACCATTCAGGTTTACATACGAAACAGAAATATAAATCACATGCTTGGTTGTTCTTCGCCATTGGTGTTGAAGAGGAAAAACAAATGAATCTTCACATTCAAAATTGTACAAATAAAAAGGGCTTTCTGATACTTATTGTAGGTTATTGATGCTTCACAAAAGGATCACAAATGGTGAAGGAAATTTAAAGAAAATCCCTCAAAATGTCTAATTTGTCTTGCCTTCAAATCAAGCACGGGAAAATAAGCAGTTTGGGTGGGGCTCTTTATGTTTTAGTTTTTCCATCATTATCATAAATATATTAGGTGGATTAAGAAATATCTACTGATACATTGGGGATTCAGCTATCACAGTACAAGGAATACATTAACTACTCAAACAAAATATTTAGCACAAATTGGATAGGACATTCAATCATCCCATATTAAGCATCAAAGAAAATAAAGTAATATAATATGAGGAAAATAGTAAAAAGAGCAATAACCGTTGAATACCTTCTTGATGGATAAAATCAGATCCCTGATAAATCTCGGTGGAGTACAGTTAATTCCGACTGCAACTATTTTGTTGGATGATTCAGCAATAGCCACACAATCTGATAACGAGTCACCACAGAGCGTTCGGCAGCCCCGACGCACGCACAAGATGCGCATTCGGCAGCCCCAGCCGTGCTCCCCCCTGCTCGTTCGACAGCCCCTGTTGCTCGCCCCGCTGACCGTTCGGTCGACCAGAGCCGAACCGTACACGAATTTTCCATAAACTCATGTTAGATTTTTCAAGAAATTCGTCCAAAAACAGCCATTTTGGTACACAAATTCGTCAAATTAAACTCTTAATTCACTAATCCATAACAAATCCTAAATATATGTAAACAAATTTCTACAAAAATCAACTCAATCAATTGCAAAATCGAAAAACGTTTCAAATTAACATACCCAAAAAATTAATTTGTCCAAACATCTGTTTGAAGTTCGGTGCCATTGTTTCAACCGAACAAGTGATGAAGTGAAGAAGATACGAACTTCATTGGATTGGTAGTGAGGATGACCGAATGTTGCTTGATGTTTTCGGTTGAGAAAGTGTGTTATTTTCTTAAAAATGGATTTTACTTTTTTTATTTTTTATTACTTAGGTTATTTTATTTGTTTGAGGGTAATATTGGAAATGAGTGTGGTATGTAAATAAATAATTTAAGTTGGGCAAATGATGTTGTGCACCAGGTGCACGGATTTGGATTGGTGCAATTGGGACGACCCAACTCGAATCCGCGCACCTGGATTTTCCTTTTTTTTCTTTTTTTTTTTGCTTCAGACTGTTACCTTTATGTTGTAAGGATGTGACATTTACGTTATATAAGTATGACCTTTATGTTCAGTAACTTAGGAAAAAATTAAGATTTTCAGGTTTTTTCGCTTCAGATTAAGACCTTTATGTTGTATTGTTGTAACATTTATATACAATTCTTGTGACCTTTATGTACAAATATTATGACCTTTATAATCCATAACTTTGAAAAAAAATTGAAATTTTCAAAATTCAGTACATTTTAAGGATGATATATGTGCAGTTAATATTACATAAACGTAATATGTACAAATTTTACTAAAATTCTTCATTTTTTTCTAAGTTTGAGTGTATAAAGGTCATTACATTTATACATAAAAGTCACACTTATATAACATAAATGTCACATGCATATAACATAAAGGTAACAACCTGAAGTGAAAAAAAAATTAAAAAAAAATTAATAAATAAAAGTGCGTGGATCCGGGTCGACCCGGACCCGACCCGAATTGTATGTGCACCAGTTGCACAGGAGACTAACTCTTTAAGTTGTTGTTTTATAGTGTATGGTGCTTTTAGAATATGTGGTGCTCTTAAAAATTCAAGTGGTGTTTTTAGTCCTACTCTAAAAACATGTTTTAGTTTTAATAAGGCCAAATGTATCAAACACCCAACTCATACAAACCCACAACAGTTGCGTATCAGCGTCGATGGATGTATAACATGTGTGAGTTTGTAAGAATTTGAGAAAGATTTAGTTATAGTTATTGTACATTATGATATTATTATAATACACGATCGATAAAAGTATGGTTGAATAGCATGGAAATTGGAATGGGGGTGGAACATAAGTATGAAATCTTGATTGAGATATGGAGACATATATCAGTGTACTAACCCAATCACGTTTTTGTATTCACAGTATTACCCAAAATTCACTTATGTTTCACAAATAGAAAAGTCTATACATACAAATATTGCCTAGATATCCACAAAAGAACAAGCAAATTAATGTCTCTTGAAATTGGTAAACAATAAATTTGATATAAAGACGTATTTTTAGGCTTTTTATTTAAATAGTCCAGTCAACATAAATTATTATTTTAAAAAAACTATTTTTTTTGTAAATTCTTAGTAAAATAGTCCTGATTACAAAAATTATGTAGTTTTGATATTAAAAAAAAAACTATAAGTGCAAGAACTTTTACTTTGGAAAATCATATAACGTGTTTTGGAATGTGATACACGCATGGTAAATGATTATTTGATACAAGAGATCTCATTTAATTTATTTTTATTTAATATTTATATCAAAATTAGGTCAAAGACTAGTTCGACAAATATTTATGCAGGGAGGGTTACTGGAGCTAATTACCCTTATTTTTATCTTGAATTGAATTTTCCTATGGTGATTGAATGTTTAGAAGAAGTGTTCGTGATCGCCTTTATGTTATGATGATGAATGTTGTGTAAAGACCAGATTATAAAGATGTTCAAAAGTTCAAAAAATCGGAACCGAATTGGTTCGAACCGGCGGTCAACGATTTCGGGAACCGTTGACCCTGGTTTCGGTTCCAAATCGGAACCGGGAACCGATTCGGTTATGGTTCCTAATTTTCCAAACCGCGGAACCAGCGGTTCAACCGCCGGTTTATACTTTTTTTTTTGTAGGGTGACACGTGTATGACCCAAATTCGAAAGGAAATAGCCGTTAGAAATCAACGGCCCGGATGAACTGACCGTTTGGAATCGCCCAAACTGGAAATTCAAATCGTGCGGCCGAGATCGTTTGAACCGCCGGTTCAACCGAACCGGATCATCCAATTTTATTTTATTTTTTGATTTTTTTGGATTTTTGGAAATCTATAAATAGGGGTTCAAATTGTGTATTTTCACACCAATTCTCTTGCTCTCTCTTGTATCTCTAGCTCACTTTCTATTCACAATCACAAATTCTTGTTTCAAGTTTCAACTTTCAACATTAGTCTCACTTTTTAGTTGTTATATTTCAAAATCTAGTTCTACTTTTCTACTTCTAAATATTCTACATTTTTAGTTCTTATTTTCTACTTAGTCTTCTACTTCCACTACATTTCTACTTCTACTTAAATTATGTCTCGAAGAGGAGCTTCTATATCTTCTTCTTATGGGAAGAGAAAGAGTCTCATGTCACCTCCACCATCGTATGAAGATGATATCATTGATCGATGGTGTGAGTCACTAGATGAAGATATTAATTTTGGGGAACAAATTCAAGCCGCCTTAAACAAAGGCGATCAAGAAGAGGATGAGGCGGGTGAGGGTCCGACACAAGAAAGTTTGAATCAACCTCGTACCGCTTTAACTCGTGCAACTCCACCACTTCGAAGTGATATTTTCTCCATCCACTTCAAAAAGGAGGCCGCCCCCGGTAGTAAAGTCGACTATATAGTGACGTGCAACCATTGTGGGAAGCAATACAAGTTCAAACATGGAAGAGGGTGTGGAACGTTCAACAACCACATCTCGAGGAAGCATCCCGACAAGGTTGGATTGGAGCGCTCTCAAACACAACTAAGAGGGTTCACCGACTCGTCACAAGGTATAGATTTGTTAACCTTTAAATTTAGTCAAATTGAACTTAGGAAAAGCACCGTCGGTTTTATAGCGAGTAACCATCTACCGTTTTCATTTGCGGATGATGAAAGATATGAAGGTTATGTGAGTACATATTTACAACCTCCGGCTAGAATGATAAATAGGAACACGACCACACGTGATATAGAGAAAAGAGTATTAGAAAAGAAATTTATGTTAATACGAGAGTTAGCTAAAATTAAACAAAAAGTGTCTATATGTTGTGATGTTTGGAAGGATCCATATGAAAGATTTGATTATATAGGTATTACTTGCCATTGGATTGATGATTCATGGAATCATCAAAAACTTTTAATTGCTTTTATTGATTTTAACAAAAGACATACTGGTTTACATATTGCTCAAAAAGTAATACATGTTTTAAATGATTATGGATTACTAAATAAATTATTTGCTATAGTATTAGATAATGCTAGTAATAATAAAGCTAGCTTACCTACTATAATGGAATTTTGCAAACCTCCACTAAATGGTGCACTTTTTCATGTTCGTTGCATGTGTCATGTGCTTAATTTATGTGTTCAAGATGGCCTAAAAACCGTAGAAGAGAAAATTGAAAAAATTAGAGAAGTAATTCTTTTAATTGTTCATACCGTACTAATGCGTAAAAAATGGGCTAAATTTTGTAAGCATAATGGTATGAAAGTAAAAACAAATTGTTAAAGATGTGCCACATAGGTGGAATTCAACGTATTACATGCTTCAAGATTCTTATAATTATAGAGAACTTTTATGTGTTTTTTTTATGCAATATGATAATAGTGAAGTTATGTTATTTGCTCATTCATGGGATTCATGTATACACATGATGGAATTGTTAATTTTTTTTGAAGAAGCTACTAAGAAAGTAAGTGGATGTTATTATCCTACATCTCCTCTAGCCTTAAATCAATATGTGAAAATTGTTTAGATAATTGACCCATATAAAGAAGATCTTATTTTATCTAATTTCATTATTATGATGAAACCTAAATGATTGAAATAATAGATACCCCATCTATTTTTGTGTGCAAAATTATTAGATCCTAGGATTAGGGAAGATGGAATAGATGAATTATTAACTATGTATTATAATGCATTGCTCCCAAATGATATAATTACTGACTATGATATGGTTGAATATGTGTCTAATCATAGGGAAGAAGTTGCTAAAGCTAAAGTTTTTTATATGACTTATATCGAGAATATAAAACAATTCATGGTGATTCTAGTAGTAGTCATGATTTAGGACATCAAAATGTAGAGTCTTCCTCATCTTCATCTAGTTTTGGATCGGTCCTTAGTCAATTTTACAACTTTTATGACATTAGGACACAAAAACAATCTAGAGGTAACCCTACCAAAGAGTTAGACTTTTATTTAAGTGCTACTTTTGAATCTATTACTTTTGAGACTTCAAGTGATTTGTTGAAGTGGTGGTCACGAAGGACCACCATGTATCCTATTCTAACCATTATTGCTAAGGAAATGTTTGCAACTCCACGTGCCTTGACGGTTTCGGTTGAGCATGCCTTTAGTATTAGGGGTCACACGTTGAGTACGAGACGATCAAACTTGGCGGCAGGAGAATGTGCAAAACCTCATGCTTCTTGAGGATTGGGGTAAAGGCGCTAGACGTCAACAACATCTTGACCTTCTTCTAGTGGATGAAGAAGATGAAGAGGATATTTATGGCTACGACTCAAACACAACATCCTCCGTCAGCACCACCACCAACCTTGACGATTGAAGTAGGTAAGTTGAGGTAAGAGAACTACGTGAGCTTTGATTCCTTAATTTGATTCGAATTAAGGATACGTAGGCAATTTCATTATAAAATTGGAATTGAATTTTATTTCCAAACTTAAAATGAAACTCAAGCTCTTTCAATTTTTTTCCCCTTCTCTTTAGTCTTTAGATAGACTTTTGCAATTGTAATAGATATATTTAGTTTGTAATAGATATATTTAGTTTGTAATAGCTAATAGATTAGAATTAGATTATAAATTCATTAGAATTTCAATCATTAGTTAGAAACTTAGAAATTGAGTTTTATTATAATTTGTAATAATTTTCCAATTTATAATGAAAACAATTGTTCACTTTAATTTTTTGTACTCTATTTCAAACATGAATTACATCGAAACAAACATTAAAAAACAAATTCGGAGTTGCAAATCAAAATTAAAAAGTAAAACTTCACCAAAAAAAAACCGCCGAACGCCGAACCGCCCGGTTTCAGTTCAACCGGCGGTTCCGAACCGAAACCGAACCGTACACCTCACGGTTTGATTTCGGTTCCACCAATCCGGAACCACCGAACCGCCGGTTCGAACCGTTTGAACATCTTTAGATTGTACACGTGTGAGAGCTCGAGTACAAATCGGATTTGGAATGTCTTTTGGTCTAAATAATAATTTGTATTTATGTACTTCGTATTTGTCTTTCTTGTGTTTGATCTATAAATATCGAGTAAAGAATTATTAATTTAGAGTTTGGCACATTGAAAGTAGAACAAAAATTACCCTGGTGGGAGACAATTAAAATTTAGCTATCATATTATATAATTTCAGTACATTATATTTTCAATATATTAATGGATAAATAATTTATAATTTGAATCGATTAAACGATTAGACTAGACTAAATATGTAACCCATGAGCAACAATTGGTAATTAAGTTTGTCTCAACTATCAAAAATTTACAGCCTACCTCGAATTTCCAATCAATATAATCTCAACTTGCTACCCAATCTAAAAAAATTATTCCAGAGGCCAACTAATTTTATGGAAAAAAATATAAAAAATTCAAAGAGGTGAGTGGATATGAACTTGGAACATTTTTTATAACTGTTGACCAAAAGTTAAGAGTTATGCATCATTTATGGGATTAAATTAAGCAAGAACTGCTTCCTGTATCTGATCATCTATTCTATGGTTCAATACCTCTCTTGCCCGAGCGCTTCTGTGCTGCAGGCGTTGGTGTAGTTTCTCCGATATCTGGGCGAAGAACGCTGCATCCCATCGATTTATCAACGAGGGGTCTTCTGCATAGCATATGTAAATGGATGTAACTGCACTTTCTACGACCACCATTGCCAGCCCAACCTGCAAAACATGACTGCTAATAAGTATACAATGGGGCATGAGGGAGTTTATTCAATATCGTAAGGATCATAAAAAACACCCTCATTGTGTGTTTGCCAAACTAGTTGTGGGCACATCATTTTGTGTTTACCATGATGAGGTGTTGAGGTGCTTACCATGATCATACCCATCAACATGGCAGTAGATCCAACCATGACTACTCTCTCGGGATGCTTGATCCTAGTCCAGATTGCTGCACATGTTCCAGATATGAGTCCTCCCAAGACCGTGCCCATGAATAAAACCGCACCTGAACAATCATATGCTATAAGTGCTTCGACACCTGTTGATTGGAACAATTCCCAGGCATCTTTCGCTGAATGATTAAAGCTTTTTCCATATATGGCAATCTGGATAAAAAGGCATATATCGATATTACAGCTCCACCGTTTAACCAGTGATTAAGAATGCACTTCAGTTTTAATGGATAAAAGGTTGCATCAAAGATCCAAAAACCAAAGAGTATAAGTCCCAAGCAAAGTCTAAATTTTATCTACATATGCATTAAACAAATCCAGTTACTGATAATTCCCAGCAACTTATTCACCTCCTGAATTGTACTGTGCTCCCTCCAAGGAAGACAAATGCCAAGAGAAAAGACAGTAAAAACAAGAAAGTCTCAAGCATGCAGTTTTTGGAAGACCTGTAAAGAAGATTGTAATTTCCATCTGCCATCTGATTCTAACTATATCAAATGGGATAGTATATAGGTCACATTCTAAAATAGTCAAGGTTCTTCATTATTATATAGGGCAATGTATATCATTTCAAATCAAATGAGTCCTCTAGGAGAGGAAGATGGGTTCATGTCTTTATAATGTTGCGATAAATGATGAAAAAACACAATGGAAACCATGCAATAAGGATAAAGGTACAGCTAATACCTGGACATAAGCATATTTGTTGAACCAGCGAACCAAAAACTCTACTAGATGAAATAGAAAATCAACACAGCAGAGAAGACACTCATTACTGCCAATTTTTGACCTCAATCCCCTAATCTGTAATGTGCATCAGATAAAGGTAAGAAGCAGTCGAAGTGAATATACGTGGTGTTTAATGATCTACATAATTTTTAAAGTTCAAAGCAATAGATCTTGGCTGCTCACCTCCCACCGTAGTGTTCGTATAGCAGCAGTAAAAAGTGATCCATAGCATATACTACCGAAAGAAGTAGTGATGGCATATTGCAAGGAACTCATCAATGGTTTGGGAGGCATAGATGTTGCTTCTCGACCACCATGACTAAGGACAAGGAAAACCATACCCGAAACTACAACATGGACAACATTACAGAAAACCGCACCAGTCCAAAATAGGCTTATAGATAGCACCTGTAAGCGCAAGTGATGGCAATATGTTTTATGTTCTGAAATGAGTAGTGTGAAAGTAACTATGTTTCAGCCCTAGAAAAGATTATAAATAGAGCAAAAACTTGCCAGCTCACCACAAGTAGCCACCAGCGACCACTGTCACCGATGCCTAAAGCAACAACCCCAGCTACACCAAAAGACCACAGGGATAGCCATGAAAGCATTACCAGCATAAATACGGCCGCTACTCTTGTGACCTCAGGAAGGTTCCACACCATCTTCACTGCTCTTTGTAGTACCAGCATGGTAAATGGAAGCCTATGGAGTGACAAGAGTCAGGAAAACTGTAACTTTGGCATAAACGATCCGTCTCTCTCTCTCTCTCTCTCTCTCTCTCTCTCTCACACACACACACACACACACTCAAGAATAACTTCTTGACCAATTAGTGTATGCATCTAATGGGTATATCCATACAATACACATATTTGCATTAGAAATATACATATCCTTGGTGATCACAAGCTTAATTTCCAATTATATGCAGAAATGAGAGAATTTTTATTATCTAGGAATAGAAAAAGTAGATTTAATAAATAAGCACTTCTTTCACCCATTAAACTCCAATACTTCATCCAAATTAATCTTTACGGAATCAGCCATAAGATCTCATTGTTTACCTATCAATGACTGAGATAACATACAAGAACTGCAATGCAGCACCGATAGCAAATGCAACACCCCAGAAGAACTGCTCGATCCAGAAACACAGCACACTGACGACAGCAAGATATGTAGTCAAAAGGTGCACCGAGAACTTCATCATTTGATTTGCATGTGAACCAAGCAACAATAACCAAGTCCACCCCAAAAATGCCCCAGCTCCACCAGCAACAGCGTACAAAGGCCAGTAGTCTTCTGTTAAACCATCCTTGTTCTCAAGAAATCCCATTGTATATTTATCAATGTTTAGCCTATCCAGTTGCTTAAACCTATTTAGCCCAAATACCCCGAGAGCAATACCTACCACAATTAAATGTGCTATATATATCAACAACCAGAACACATCCCGCCAGTGACGAGACACCGCTGGAGGGATTCCTTGAGAAGATGAATGACTCCCCACAACATTCTGCAATCCAGTTTGTAACATTATCCACATAGACAGAAAAAGGAAATTAAAAATACTTCATTTGTGAATTTATTCATACTTATGTCTCCAGAAACTATTTATCATGCACATAAAATTTGAAAATAACAGAGATGCACAAAATACAATTAAACCCACAAGTCATTGTTTTAATATTTTCATGTCCACTCTAAAGTCTTGACAGCATTCACTCGGATCCAACCAAAATTTCAGATTTATTCACATGAAGTTAAAAATTGGCAACTCAAACCATAACGTTGAAAGAATTTCTCCATAGTCCATACCAACCTGCCCTTTTCCTTGTTGCACACAAACAATACAGTCTTAAGGGTAAGATTCATTACATACAGAAAATTGGAATCTTTAGAAACTAGAACGCATAAGATGAGGACAATAGAGTAAGCCAGTAACAAAATTTGCAGAGAGCTTATTTACTTTATTTGGTTTATCCATATTTTACAAGCAGAGTCAAAGAGAAAATGATCAAAGTAAAAGTTGTGGTAATTCTGAAGCAACAGATGAAGAAAACTTAAATAAGAAATTCACCATATACAAATGAAGAACGGCTAACAAGGTCAGTAAATAAGAGCATATGAATTTCCCCCGTAGACTTTTCCTATAAAAAGGTATTCGAGCCTTTTGCAGCATTAATCAGAAATGTAGGGAACTTGCAATTCACTGAAATCTAAAATCAACTCATAGATTCTCAGGAATTCTGCTAAAACTTTCGTCTTAGTCCAATTCAAACCTTCAATTTAATCAATCAACTTAAGCTTAAAATAAAAATTGCAGCTTCCCCAAAACCACTACACTTCTAAATTCCTAAAATAACCCAGAATCACTAGAAGATCAATGAAGTCAACAAGTAATCATCACCATAAATCGCCGAATCCGGTAAAACCAATTCATATGCACAAATCACAAAAAGAATAAAATTAAACAGGAATTCAAACTCATAAACGCAACAGCACGAGAGACTGATTAGCATTATTCGTACCGGTTGTTGGGTTCCGAGGGCGGAGTCATAGGATGAAGAAGAAAAGGAGGAGGAAGACTGAGAGTCGTTCATCGCGCCACCGCTACAAGAAAGTCGGAAAAACTGGTCTATATACTGGATCACAATTTTGTTTGGTAGTGCACATAAGGTGTTTTGCTAGGGTTTTTCAAGTTTTCTGGCAAAGTAGTTCCAAATGTTGATGGAAAATCGAAGTTTAGAATAAGGAAATTTTGAAGAAGTATACTCAGGAAAAACCGAAACGGCTATCATTTCAATTTAGAGAGAGAAGAGAGAGAGAGAGAGAGAGAGAGAGAGAGAGAGAGTTGCCACTTGCCAGGTAGTTGCCACCCTTTTTTTGCGAGATACAATTATGGTTGTCGTGGGCGGTAATCCCACGCGCTCTTGTGTTCCAATTTCAGATATAATCGAATTGTGATGAAAATAATCATGTTTAATCATGATTTAACATTCTTTATTTTGGATTTATTATCGTTTTATTATTTTTTAATATTTATATGATATATAATATAATACCTAATTATATAATGATGTTAAGAAAATTTGTAAAATACAAAACTTATATATCCTGGGGCATATAGGGGTACGAATATAGGTGTTATACATATGCTCTTCAAGTGTTATATATATATATATATATATATATTCTATAGGTGTTACATTTCTTGGTGTTATACATATATTCTACATGTATCATATGTATATAAGACTATAGATATGATACCTAAAGAGTATACATATGATACCTATAGAGTATATATATAACACCATATAATAAGTTAAGTTGGGGACATCGTGTCCCCGGAACACACAAGTGTGACTTATTATTATTATGTAATTGGTCTGAACCTTCGGCTGAAAGCGATCAAAATTTGTATAGTTTACAATTTGGGATTTTATGGCAAATCATTCATGTGAGTGATAGGGATAACAAAGATAAAATGTAACAAAAAGAAAGGTTTTCAATGAAAAGACAAGTAGACAAGGATTATGTAGTTTTGGTCCCACGTGAAATTTTCCCAACTATGGATTGTCTGTGCAATATTTTACGTGTTTTTTGATCTTTATTTTATGGATAAAATGTTCGATTTGTTAATATTTGCATCAAGTTAAATGGAACTTTGGCGTATAATTATGCATCAAAATATGATCTTAAAGACTTTATTTAGTGGTTTGATTAATTATTTGGAGTCTCACGATAAAACTTCATATAATAATCTAATAAAAAATTAATATTGAGTAGTAGTAGAATACCTTATTTAGCTTTAATGAAACATAATAGTATATACACATTATAGTGAGATGTTACATAATAAGTAACGCAAGCCAAAAATTGAACTGGTTTCATTAAATTTTAAAAAAAATTGAACCTAAAATAAACCAAACATTTAAATTAAAAACGCTGAGTGCAGGCGGGGACCTCATAGTCCGCAGTCTGGGTAGATCATAATTAAGTAGCACAAATTACTTTAAATGCTTAATTTATGTCCTAATTAATAGGTCCTAAATATAACAATATTTAATTCATAAATAACTAAATTTGAACAATTTTTTTATTGTTATTGTTTATATTTTTGTCAAAAAAATTAAATAATAGAAATTCAAATATGTAAATAGCATCTATATTTAAAGTATAACATACATTATTTCAATAAATCTAGCTAAAATCCTTATATTATTTAGTGATGATTCTTATAAATATTAATAGATTGAACAATTTGTAGGATGCATCGATTGAAGATAGTTATCTCTAATTGATAGCTTATAACCAGTTTTTCAACTCCTTTTATTTTTGTGAAAATGCATACAACTATTTACTCAGCATAGATATTAATTGTTCTTTTTACGTGAACTGTGATACACAAAATGTAGTTGCAAATAAATATTCATTGACCCAATTTTTATGTGTGAAAGAGAGGTTAATGTACCAATCAATTAATAATATAGTTAATTAATTAACTAGTTGGCAGGTTGGGCAATTCAATTGATTTTCCAAACTATATTGATGAGGTAGGTTTTTTTTTGTTTAGTTACCAAGTTGTGATACATTGAAATTAAGTGTAGGTTTTATATGAAATGGTTCACATAATATTTTATGTAGGATCAAATTTAATATGAATTAACAAGACGGATCAATTCATACAATATGTATGGTTGATAATAATTCCATACAAAGCTATTAAAAATTATATCACATACAAGACATTATGTGAAACCATCTCACTTAAATTTTTAAAAATATGTAATTTAATAGAGGCGGCTTTTAAGATTATCACCAAGAGTTCCTTAAGTTTTAATCATATTTCATTTTACCTTTCAACTTATATTATATTAAAATTTTAATTACATCGATAATCTAATGTTATGTAAGTGCTCCTACTATTCTATCTATCATGAGAACAATAATATATATGCATCCACTGGTGTGTTAGGTAACCAAGATATATATTAATTTCATTTTCTATATAATTAGGGGATATGTGATCATTGCATGTTATCGATGAACATATTAAGAGTTATATATGGTGGACAATATAACATTTTCCATTATATAAGTATGATATTCTTTTGTTTAATTAATTGGTTAATTAATTTCATATCATATTATGATCTGGCTATTTTATTCTTTTCGTTTAAAATTATTCCACTATCAATTTATTTATTTTCGTTTTATCTATTAAAATTTGTACGTGGTAAGAAATATGTGATGTTCTATATGGTGTGAAATCAATTATCCCCACATATTAAGAGAATTATATAATATTAATTGTACAAAACTTTTATTCAAATATCATACATTTAAATTTATGCTTACGAGTAGGTCTTGTGTGAGACCGTCATACAGATCTTTTTTCCTGAGACGGGTCAACTTATAACCCACACTTAGCAATTCATATGAAAACTTGTTGGTATGGATTATATTCATGAATAATAAGGATCCGTCTCACGGAAACTATCCGTGAGACCGTCTCACGTGAGTTTATGTGTATATTTACAAAGTAACTATGTATAATGATTATTTTGAAACGAAAGGAAAATCATATAAGATGCATTTTATACGGAATTTCTTTTAATGGTATTTATAGTACATGCATTTTTCTTCTTTTGGGGATATTCAACAAAATTGGAACAATGTTTAACATTTTCAAATGGTATGCCTTACCTTTATATAAAAGAGGTTTGATATTGATCTCAATCTTTCATTAGTAAAGAAAGTGTCACGTACCACTTTTCTAAGACATTTGGAATATGTGAAATAACAAAATTATAGTGTATTTTTCAGCAGAAAACATCACTGTGTTATAGTTTGATCTGAATGATTACTAAGACTAACTTTAAATTTCACGCTTTTAAAAAGGTGAATTAGATTATATACAAATTTAATGGTTTGGATTATATGATTTGAATGAATGTATTTTGTTTTCAGATTAGCTAAATTGTATGTGAATGATAATCTCGGATTTATATTAATCCAAATACTATCAAAATATTTGCAAGTGTAATTTTGAATTATTACTCTTAACACATTTCCAAACATACCCTTACAAAATGTATAAAAGTTGTACCACAAACAATTGAAATTGATCCAATAAATTCAATTTTCATAGACAAAGTCTGCACATTTACAATTTCTAGAACGTAAATAGATACACTTTGAAAAAAAATGTTTAAAATAAAAACAAATTGTGCGGCGTCGTTTCAATGTTCTGGGTGTTTGACGGCTCATAGGATACTCCGTCACCAGCCAATGAGGTGGTGCCAGCCAAGCATGATTCAGATTTTATCCTTGATGTTTCTAGACAACAACCAATCGACTATTGCAAAAACTTATATACCCCTGGTGTGTATAAATTTAGGTGTTATATAATTGTTCTTCAAGTGTTATATGTACATACTATAAGTGTTACATTTTTTTGTGTTATACATATACTCTACATGTATCATATGTATATAAGAGTATACATATGATACTTGAAGAGTATACACATGATACCTATAGAGTTTATATATAACATCATATGATGATTGATTTGGGGTACCATGTCTTTGGGGCACACAAGTGTCACTCATTACCTAGTACCATATTTAGTCATCATCGCCACTGTGCACCTCACATTTTTAATACGCGTTGGAATTTTGTGAAATACCGTTGGAATTTTGCAAAACTCTGTTGAAATTATTGATTCCAACGGAATTAGAAAGTCGAAAAAGGGCGTGAAATTAAAATTCCGACGGAAATTCCAAAGGAAATACAATTCCAACGGTACTTTTCCGTTTGCAGAGCAACCCGGCCGGGTCGGGTGATTTGCTGATTTGTGCGCACCCAGGTCGAAGGTGCGACCCGGGTCGAGTGCCTAGCAGCCCGGCCGGGTCGCGAGTCTTGTTTTTTGGCGCACCCAAGTCGAAGGTGCGACCCGGGTTGGGTGCCTAGCAGCCCGGCAGGGTCGCGAGTATTCTCTTTTGCACGCAACCAAGTTGATGGTGCGACCCGGGTCGGGTGCCGAGCAGCCCGACCCGGGTCGCCCGTCACACATCAATAGGGTTAAGCCCATCAACAAAGGGCTTAAAAAGATATGGTCACACATATAATTAGGAGGAGATGATTCTTTTCTTTCTCTCCAAGCCACTCTAGAGAGAGAATTATTTTATATAGATTAGTTTATTTTCTTGTGGATTATTCTACTTTCATGGATTCGATTTCAAGGATGCTTGGATAATTCTTCAATTCCAGTTAGCAGGGATGTTTGAACCCATATATTTATTTATGTTTTGATTAATTCGGTTTCTCTTCTCGATGTTTGATTGGAATTGATTATGCTATCTATGTTGAATGATTTCGATTATTGATGCTTAATTTAAATTCGCGACCTAGGGTAAGTGTTTGATAATTGATTGCTAGAATCTTAAATCATTAATCCTAATTGTTGTGGTTTAATTTTCATTGGTAGTAAATTAGAGGTCGCGCATCTCTAGGGTAACACAATCCTAGATTATCAAATCGAGCTTGCGTATTTGGAGTCTAGTTCACTCTATCGTCTTGGTAACTAATGTGTTTAATGAATTAAATTTAGAGAGCTTATTCTAGGTTGTTCAATTAAATAGGGTTAATTAGTGATCTTATCCTAATTTAACTAATCATAAGAGACGATTCGATTCGATTTAACAGAGCTTGTTGTTAGATTAGGGGTGATAATTCTATGATAATCTGAGAGAGGGGGTAACATTGATTAAGGCGTAATTGATATTGCAGGATAACTGAACTGTTAACTGGAATGCTTTTTATTAATTGATTTCTGTTTAATTTGTTTCCTACATCTTTAGTAATTTTTAGTTTAATCATCAATCAATCTGATAACCCCCATATTTCTTGTTTCTTTGAATTTAGATATAAGTAAACACAATTGAATTGTCACTCTCCGTGGGATCGACTCCGACTTACCCTATCTACTAGTTAGTTAGGTTAGGAAGGATTTTTATTTAATTTTATCGTGTCACGACAGCGCGGTCAAATTTTGGCGCCGTTGCCGGGGAGTGATTTGAATTTGATTGTGTCATCTTATGTTTTTTTTCTGTTTTTATTAAAAAATAAAAAAAAAGAGGTTTAATTTTCGAATTTTGATTCAATTTTGCTGTTTCCAAGTCTGCTCTATTTTGCTCTGTTTTTTGCACTGGGAGCCCAGTGTGACCTATCTTTTCCAGTGTCGAATCCTGCAGACTGTTTCATCGAATTAGTCTGATTTTCCTTGCTGAAAATTTGAATCTTCTCACTCAGTTGTTGATTCAATATTTCTACGAGGGTCTATCTCCAATGGACTGGAATGCAATCAATGCAGCCAGTGGGGGAACATTGATGGACAAGACACCCTCCGCCAAAAGTTCACATCAATATGGCAGCCTAAATTATTCGGATTGGAGCGTGAAAGAGGTAATTGAATCTACTGTTGAGGATAAAATATCTGAATTAACTGTCCTTGTATGTCAAGTTGCTACAGGTGTTCCTCTTGTGAAGTCGTGTCGTATTTGTAACACCACAGACGCATGCCGAATCTTGCTTGATGAAATAGAGGTTCATGCCAATGCTGTGGGAAGTGGAAATTATCAAGGGAGGAAATACAACCCCTTCTTAAACACATACAATCCGGGTTGGAGAGATCACCCAAATTTTAAATGGGGAAATCAGCAAGGTGCCCCCAATAGAGAGAATAATAGGCCTCCACAACTCTTGAGGAATCCGAATCATCAAGGAGAAAATTCCAATTATCAAGGGCAATCATCCGGGCAAAATTCCAGCTCATCCTTAGAGGAGATGATGAAGATATTGACTTCCAATACCATGCAATTTCAGAAGGACACCCAATCAAGCATCAATAATCGAAATCATTCAACACAGATAGCATAATCAATTCCAATCAAACATCGAGAAGGGAAACCGAATTAATCAAAACATAAATAAATATATGGGTTCAAACATCCTTGCTAACCGGAATTGAAGAATTATCCAAGCATCCTTGAAATCGAATCCATAAAAGTAGAATAATACAAGAAAATAAACTAATCTATATAAAATAATTCTCTATCTAGAGTGGCTTGGAGAGAAAGAAAAGAACCATCTCCTTCTAGTTATATGTGTGAACATATCTTTTTAAGCCCTTTGTTGATGGGCTTAACCCTATTCCGGCCCAAAATCTCGTACACAATCTCGCTGGGCTGGACTGCAGACGAATCACATTAGCAGACTGGGCTGACACTGGGTGATCCAGTGTGATGGGCTTTTGGGCCCAAACTGCCCCAACTTCGATTTGTGTTCTTTTCTCGACCCATGAACATATCTCTTGATCAAAATATACTCCAAAATTCCTGAATAATAGTGAAAATGATATATGAAGTATTTTGATACAAAAAACATATATAGATACGAAAACAGTGCATTCAATCACATAAAAGATTATAAAATCTCAAATTAAACCACAATAAAATGCACATATTTTCTACCTATCAACCACCAATAAAATTCCAACATTATTTCAACTAAATTTCCAACGGCGTTGAATTTCGTTGGAAATTCTATTGGAAATTATAAAAATTTCAACGGAATTTCCAACAGCGTTGAATTCCGTTGGAAATTCTGTTGGAAATTCCAACGGTTCTTATTTCCGTTGGAATTTTCTGTTGGAATTTGGTTGTTTTCTAGTAGTGACGACCTATCTGAAAAAATGGATAGCTATAAGCACTAAACAAATAGATATATCATTAATCATTAATTAATCTAATTTTAAGAAAATATTTACTTTTATGATTGCAAACATGGTTTTGGTGTGTTTATGTGCATAGTAACTTAGGATAGAAACTTGGGTAGGATGTTCTCATAAATAGTTTTCATTAAACGGATCCCTTTATTTATTAGTCAAGCTAATTTTTATAGATTATATGTGAATCGCGGATTGTGAATTGACCCATATCTTATGCAATATGATTTGTGAAACGGTTTCACATAAGACCTGCTTCTTCACAAAAACTTTTATGTATCAGGTGCATGGATCCTAGATCCATACACCTGACCCGACCCGCGCGTGTACGCGCGTCCCACGCGCCCTCACGCGCTCCCACGCGCCTGGGCGAATGCGCTCAAATTCACTCGTTAAGGATACCTTTTAGTTATGTTAAGGATATCTTTCAGTTATGTTAAGGATACCTTTTAGTTATGTTAAGGATACCTTTGAAATCTTGATTTCAGGTTACATACCACATTATGTTAAGAATACCTTTTAGTTATGTTAAGCATACCTTTAGGTTATGTTAAGGATACTTTTAGTTATGTTAAGAATACCTTTTGATTATATTAAGCACACCTTTAGGTTATGTTAAGAATACCTTTAGGTGATGCTAAGGATACCTTTGAAATTTTGATTCCAGGTTACATACTACGTTATGTTAAGAATACCTTTTAGTTATGTTAAGCATACCTTTAGGCTATGTTAAGGATACCTTTAGTTATGTTAAGAATACCTTTTGATTATATTAAGCATACTTTTAGGTTATGTTAATAATACCTTTAGGTGATGTTAAAGATACCTTTGAAATCGTGATTTTAGGTTCCTTTGAAATCCTAATTTGATACCCTTAGAATTCGCTCCAGGTTACATACATTTACGTTATATTAAGGATACATTTAGATTCTGTTAAGGATACTTTTATGTTATGTTAGAGATATCTTTGTGTACAAAATGTGTAACACAACTACCTTATGGATAAGGTATCTCTAACATAACATAAAAGTATCTTTAACATAACCTAAAGGTATGTCTGACATAAATTAAATGTATGAAATTTGGGCATAAAGGTATCCTTAACATAACCTAAAGGTATCCCTAAACATTACCTAAAGGTATTCTTAACATAACCTAAAGGTATGTCTAACTTAACGTAAATGTATGAAATCTGGGCATAAAGGTATCCTTAACGTAACCTAAAGGTATTATTACACATTACATAAATGTATTCTTAACATAACTAAAAGTCATGATTAAAATTGAAAAAAAGTTAGCGCGAAAAAAAAAAAAAAAGAAGAAGCGGGTCGGATTACCCGGATTCGACCCGGTTGCATGGATCTAAGATCCATACACCTGATGCACAAGAGACTTACTCTGCTTCTTATACTGAAACTTCATTCATATATAGTTTTTACGGGTAATAAAAGAAAAAGAAAAGGAAGTTAAAAGATTGTCTTCACCCGTTCTCTTTCTACTAAAATATTATCTAAAAACGTTTTCTTTTTTTCCAGAAAAATAAATTTCACTTATGAAAAACAAGGACCTATAATTTATTATAAATATTTCAAAAAGTGAGTAAAAATGTCGCTAAAAACTATTAAAACATGTGCGCTGAAGAATAATTATATTTTACAATATTCTCTACATCCGTTTTTAAATAAATATATATTCTTTATAAAATATATTTTATTTCGATTATTTAAAAGTTGGTCTCTTGTGAGACAGTCTCATATGTGACAAGATTCAAGTATGTCATTTATATGTATACGTATGTTTTTTCAATTATAAGTATGTATTTTCCAATTAATTTTTTCTGAAATTTTTGTGAAACAATCTTAATTAAATGATATATTATTTCAAAACAAATGGATTAATAGTAAAATAAGTAACATTGCTCTAAAGAGAATGAACGTATTAACACAAAAACTCATGTGAGATCGTTTTACGGATAGTTTATTTGAGACAGATTCTTATTAATTAATTGAATCCATGCATTTTTCAGAATTTCTTGCATGAATTATTAATACAGGTTATAAATTAACTCGTCTCACATAGCAAGATTTGTGAGACCGTCTCATATATATGAAATCTACTCATGTATAAATGTATCGTTGTTATCTTAAGGAGAATATTTAGTGAGTCTAGCTATAAGTCGATGAATTTAGCCTATATTAACCAATAGAGTGAATATCCAACTCTACCATAATATCTATAACACTTACTCTTTTCTAACACCCAATATAACAATACTTACTTTTCTACCACAAAACATAAAATATTATATCAAACTACCACAAACACTATTAAACCTTTTGACATTTTCACAAACTTCCAAATTATATTTGCTACCAAAAGTTTCCATCTTCCACACCATTTAATTTTTATACCCAAATCCTCATTTTTAATCCAATACATAATCAGGCCCAACATGCTTCCGTAAAATAAATTAATCCGTTGGAGATCATACCTTTCTTTGACCAGCACAGCACCTGGTGAGGTGGCTCGCAACACCACCAGCTGGAAAATCACTGCCCCTAAACCGTTTTACGAACAGCTCCTCACTGTTCAACTTCGCTCTCTAGGAAGTTGGTTTACAAGTTATCCAGCTCCTTCAGCAACTGCCCAGCACAACCTTGGTTCGTTTCCTACACCAGGTGTACAAGGTGATTCTTCCAACAGATAAACAAATCGAACGGAAACACGTTGAAGCTAAAGCCTCTCTTTTATTAAGAACTAATAAATATTTATTACATCATCTATAAACTCCTTTTGGGAGGAGAATATAGGATTAGCCTCTCATTGAGATGGCTGTACCTCGTTTGTACATAGACTAAAACTGAAACTCAGAAAAATTTAAACTATTACAGAGAAGATATTGTTTTGAAGAAAACTATGGAGAATGGTTGATGTCCTTAGCTTCCTTCTGCTCGATCTATTTATAGATGGAAATCCGGACTTGAAATTCGGATTTCAAACTTGCTTAAGCCAGCTGTCCACCTTTTTCTGAGTGGATCAACCACTGAGTCCGTGATTGCCAGCTTTTCCTTTCTCATGACTTACCCCATGTGAAATTGTCGGGGAATCTTCTTTTCTTTCCCGTGACTTTTTCGCATGTGATATTAGTGGGGCGTGACTCAGCCCATCTTACTCTGTCGGGGAATCTTTGAAGTTTGGCCTTCGTGGACCCCTCGGATAGCTTTTCTTTTGAGCAGGCTCTTTGTCATTTTCTGCTCTTCTTTCTCGTCTGTCGGGTTTGGATCGAAACCCTTTCCCAAACTCGGGTTGTTTCTGCTCCGGGCATGCTTGGCAAATATGATCTTTCCATCTGCCAATATGTGCCATGTTGCAGAACTTCCGGTAAGTCTCTTTGCTTGCCGGTATCTTGTTTTCCCAAAGGATTCTTCTCTTAGTTTCAAAGAGATCCTCTGCAAAGCTTGTAGTAGTTCCTGTCATGGAATTCAGCATGAAAGATCCATTTGCTGAATTGTGAAAGAACTTGAAGTGGTATTTGACTTTGTCCATCTCAGTTAGACAAACCCAAAGACCCCATGCTCGTCTAGTAGAAGCGTCATCTTCTGAGAACGATCCTACTAAGATTGGAGTATCTTCTGGATTCACCGCCTTGATATTCTTCAAAGCGTTTCCATCTGGTCTCCTAAGCTTGATGAAGTGAAAGGCTTCATGGAAACCCTTCTTAGCTGGTTCTGGAGCTGCACTGAAAAAATATAACTCCAGAATATCTCATCTGGCCAAATATTGATTATTGACCCAAGTCTCGTGTACCGCCGTTCCTATCCATTTCGGTAATTTCGAAATTTCTGGGAAATTTGGTGAAACAGTATAAACTGAAGCAAGAGCTCCAAAATTATACCATTCTTGTACTTCATTTGGATGACTTCCTGGTTTCATCCAAACTCTAGGATATTTTCCAGAGGCATCGATAACCGTCCTCTCTGGGTGAATACCCTGTCTTGTTATAAGTTTCTCCCATTGCTTCTGGTAATCCTACATAGGTGAAGAAACTAAAATCTCGTTAGTTTGAACCTTATTTTTGCCAGTCTGTGGCCTTAGGTTCAACTCTCCCTCTTTTACCCCAGAGGTGCTGGGTTGACTTGAAGACTCGGGTTTTGACACCGGAGCTTCAACATTTGTCCCAGTTGGTGCATCCTCAAAGAATACATCATCTGAAGAACTCTCGGTTATGGTATTTGAATCCATAACAATCGGGTTAGAGGCCCGCTCTCTTGTTTCCCTCGTTTGCACCGTTGGAGATGCAGCCTGAAGGATAGGCCCTTGTAGCACCGTGAACAATTGTCCATGGGCATACTGGCATGCTTGTATTAGACCAGAGACGGATCTCTGATCAGCCTGTTGAAGTCGCTGTGCAACTTCTGCATTGATACATAAAGTATCAAAGCCTCGTTGTAGGCTCTCTAGGTCTTCCCTGAGCTGCCTTACTCGTTTGAGGACCTCGTCAGCGACGTGTCCTTCCATCTGGTGTCAGGAAATCTGCAAGAATATTTTCATTAGATTTCACAATGACAATATCATAATCATAATATTGATATTCAGCCTGCCATCTTTGTATCCTAGCTTTTTCTGGTTTAGATTCAATTTTATTTTTCAGAAAAGCTTTGACACTCGAATTATCGATCTTCAGGATGAACTTCTTGGCTAGTAAGAATAAAGGCCATTTCTTGAATGCCTTCCTAACTGCGAAGAACTCCTTCTCGTTGATATGCCATTTTGCTTCACTGTCTTGGAATAATCCACTGCAGTATCTACATGGCATTTCTCCCTCTGGTGTAGCCTTCATTAGAACAGCTGCCCACCAATGGTCACTGGCGTCTGTGTAGAGAACCAGTTCATCCTCGTCTTGGGGTATAGCAAGTTTTGGAAGTTGTTTACAAACCTCCTTGAGTTGCTTAATCCCTTCTTGGTGTTTATCTTCCCAGAGGAATGTAGCATCCTTCTTTAGTAATGGGCTAAACACCTTCCTATAATTTGCCAGATTGTTTATAAACATACCAGCAAAGTTAACAACTCCGAGAAAACTTTGAAGTTGTTTCTTGTCTTTGAGAATATCTGGAAATCCCTGAATCTTTTCTACAATATGGTTTTGTAGGATGATTCCAGATTCATCGATCTCAATTCCAAGGAATTCGATCTGTCTTGTAGCGATCACTGCCTTCTTCTCAGAAAGCACTAATCCTTCCTTGTGACAAACATCTGAAAAGATTTCCAAATGCTTGAGATGTTCTTTCATGTTCTTAGAAGCGATGAGTATATCATCGATATATACGAACATGAAGCTGAAATAATCTTTGAAAAGATTATCCATCTTTCTCTGATATATCTGAGGAGCGTTCGCCAATCCCATGGGCATCACGTTCCAGATATAATGTCCTTGTGGTGTGGAGAAAGCTGTAAACTTCTTGCTTCCTTCCTCCATCATAATCTGGTAGAATCCAGACTTACAATCGAACTTAGAGAATACCTTAGCACCTTTGATGCTGTTGACAAGGTGTTCTCTGCTTGGGATGTAGTATCCATCAAACTCCAAGATGTCATTAATCCCCTTGTAATTAATAACAAGTCTTGGCTTTCCTCTCTTGATTTCTCCATGATTCCTTACAAGGAATCCCGGACTGCTGTATGGAGAAACTCCTGGTGAGATAAGCTTAAGGTCTAGATGTTCCTTAAGTATCTTCTGCATATCCTCACGATCCGCTTGGTTCATAAGGATGGGCTTGAATCTTACGAACTCGTGTTCCTTTCCGGCTTTCACCTTTAGGGATGCTTTGAGCTGGTTCTTGTTCCACCATGCCAAAGGATCTTCATTGTAATTCCTTTGGATCTTCTTTTTGATGTCCTCGAGTGAAATATGTTCTTCAATGGAAATCTCACTCGACTGATTCTCCAATTGGCTTAGCAATTCTGCAATAACAATTGGAGGAACTTCTTCTTCATCTTGTACCCTGAATGAATACAAGTGATTATCCCACGCCTTGGTCCCTGGTCTTGTATGACCAAGTTGTCGGTAGGATAAAAGTGCATCGCCAAATCTCCTTCTATCCGCCATTTTTGGATGTCGAAGTTTGGCTTCATCACCATGCTTGCTGCGAAACGTGATAGGCATTTTTCTGTAGAATGCCTCGCGTAATCTTTGGACAATAATCTTATGATCACATAGGGTTGTGAAAATAAGCCTTCTCGTCTCATTTTCCTGTGTAAAGCGCTTGAATGTTTGTAGGAAATTGTTACCTAGCAATACATCTGCGCCTGTATCATGGAAATAGATTGGTGGTATCTTGACTTTGTACCATGGGGTACCTCCTGCTCCACCGATCATGATTTCCGCTTGCTTGATTCCTCGGTTAAGGATAAGAATCCTTTTAGAGAAATCTCTCCCTACGATAGCTGGTAGATCTTCTCCTATTTCCTTAAGGAAAACCTCCTGCTTTGCAGTACATATCCAGGCGCCTGAATCGATATAGGCGGCGAAATACTCGGCCTTGTATTCCTCATATATCATTCCAATAGAAATGTATATGGAGAATGGACTAGTGGTCATCTGATTCTATATCTTTTGTTGGCCACTGTGAACTCCATTCCATCTTGTAATCTCTCCCAAGGTTTGTTTTCCTCGAGAAATTCAATTCCCAGTATCAACTGATCTGAGATTTTTCATGGAACTCCTCCTATAGTCAATTCTATTTCACCCATTTTTAGGGTTCCTTGAAATCTTCCAACTATAGGTTGTTGGAGGTAATATAGGGCATTACAGAGAAGTGTATTTTCCCTTTGAGTAATGTCAAATATTACTTCAACTCCTCTCCATCCTTCTGGGCACTTCAGCTCTCCCTGTGTTTTGAAAACGTCTGGGACTTGCTGAATTGTACTCGGTCTCTTTTCTTCCCATCGGCTACTACTCATTAGCCTGTCTTGTTGGAAAGACATTCGCCTAGGCTCAATTCTGAGACTCTGGCTCTTGTTGAAGACGGGTTGATCTTGGATCCTCATGTCGATCTCCTTTATGGTTGGAGATTGTATGAGTTCTGGAAGAACCACCCTTGCGAAATCCTCAAAGATTCTTGGGATTTCAATAAATTCCTTTCTTAAGAATACATCTGAATGATGTGTATTCGAAAGAGCATAGGAAATCTTGTATGTGATCGAGTAGGGTCTGTTTCCTTCTTTCATCAGATCATTTCATTTGAAATCTTGATGAAGGGTTAAGACTCGGTTGAAATCTCGATCTCCTAAATTGTATGCAATCCTAGGATAGACATTGAATGCCAATTTCCCTGCACACAAATTTCCTGTAACAGCCCCAAGGTATGAATCCTTGAGATTTGAGATTCGCTTGTCGCATATTGCCAGGTTGAGTGGCGAATCTACTCCTTCTTTGAAAGTCGCTTTAATAACAACTCTTATGGCTCCGATGTGAATCCATGAGAGTGTATTGGCAGCTTCTCTCTTGATTTGGCTTTTGATCTCCTGTATCTCTCGATATGGGATCAATTGCATCTCGATCTGATTACCAGTGAGTTCCATTGGAATGACAAACTCTCCAGTAGTAACTCTATGGATAATTCGATGTTTTCTTCGAAAACCAATTTTATCCAATGCCTTTTCCATAGCCCCAATGGTAAAACCATCGTACACCTGGAGCTTTGAATCTTCCTTCATAATCCTCATTAGAGTCTTATGAGAAACCGTAGTATGGGAGAGATATCCTGACATATCTTCTCTCACCGTTGTTTGAAGAATTTCTTCTTCACTCTGATTCTGAGCTGGATTCACTTCCATCTTCAGAATAGATCTCCTCTTCATAGATGCTTTCATCTGAGGGTATATCCTCAAATTGATACACCTGTATGAGATCTTGATAGTAGACAGCTTCTTCAAGTTCGGGTGTTGCCTCGAACTGTCTAATACCTTGTCTCTCATTTTCTGGGCAGTCTGTTGAGATATGCCCTCTTGCTCCGCACGTCCAGCAATTACAGTCATTGAAACTTTCATTGGCCCTAGTGTGAGCTCGTCTGAAAGTTCTCTTTCCTGGAGTTCTGCTGGTACTTCCTTGATTAGAACTTGAAAAAGTCCTTCTCCTGTTTGGTGTTGGCCTCTGCCCTGTTTTGTAACTTTGGGCCTTTTGCTTTGACCAAACTCTCCTTGGTCTCCATGAAGACCGGCGATTGCCTCTTCTGTTGTTGCTTCCACGTAGGTATGGATGGCTCCGTTGTTTATGCCTCTTGTGCCTCCGTGGTTGACCTCCAACTACTGTTGGAATGTCATTTTCTTCGCAACATAAGGGAACCATTTTATTGATTCCTCTTAATCTCTTGTAGTTCTTGTAGAGTTGTGCCTGATGACACCACTCGGATAACTTAGCTTTCAGGAAAGACATCCTTCTAGCTACTGTATCCATGTCATCTGCCTGCTTGTATTCCCTGATCAACATTTCTCTCCAGGGACTTGGAATCTTCGCAAAGAATAATTGCGAAGCTTCTTGATCTTCCACCTTAGACTTCCATCTGTACTCGGTGAAAAGCTTGATATATTCATCAATATGACAAATATCATGTAACTCGAGGCTATAGAGGGCTTGTTTATATCTTCTTCTTTTTTCTTCCTCTATTCCCTCAAAGTATCCGATGCCGATAAAATGGATTTTGAATAATTTTGCCATATTATCAACAATCGTTTTCAATGAATCACCAGTTGTAACATTGTTCTTTATATCTGGTGATGTCATATCCTACGCGATCTTAACTGATCCTTCCAGACTCATCTCAAGTAATAAAATGAATGAGTCTTTCGTAAGATCGAGAGTTCCTGCAGCAATCCTCATAGCCGATGCCCAGTCATCAATAAGGATTTCACGATTCCTGAAATCTGGAATATCCAGATTTAACATCAACCCATACGGATGTATAGGGTCAAGCTGTGACTTTCCATAAGGCGTATTCATAAGATTCGGCCTTTTGGAACGTAGTCGGGTTCCTCTGACACCAATAGGATGTTCTCCTGTGGTGAAATCCCCTACGTGCGGCATTCGTTCGTCCACCACTTCATGTGATCCGGAACTTTCTGCTACATTGGGATTGACTGGTGGTCTCTGCTGTTGTTGATCACGAGTAACCAAGGCAGATTCATCTCCTGCATTCATCTTTAGATCTATAAGACTTAATCCTGCAAAGGATTCTTTTAAGTCCTCTAGATCTTGCAGATTTATCCTCTCAAAGTCCATTACTTGTTTATAATGGATTTTTCTCTGATGATGGCAATGAGCTTTTCATCATTGGTCATGGGTCGTACAACTTCAGTTGGTTTCCCATCCCGGTGAAGATAGGGAACTGTTCCGAAATTTATACGTCTCCTTTCTCCGGATGAACTTGGTCGGTTCTCCAGATTCTTGACTCTTTTTTGAATATCATGAACGATCTCAAGAGTCTCTTGTTGAATCTTCATCATCGTCTCCATTTAGCTCTGGATCTGATGGACTTGTGTTGGTATATGTTTATGGCGGTAGCCATAACTTTGCACCGTCTTCTGGATTTCTCTAAGATCTGAAGAAATCTTAGAGGTATCGGGGAGTATCTCCTTCCACTTCTGGTCTTCCATCAGAAATTATGGAATCGATGGTCATCCGTCTGGTGGTTGGTTATATCCTTTTGTAACCTATGGTTTATGTCAAGGAGGTCCATCTGATACTCTGCTCGTTTGGTGCAACGCCTCAGTTCTACTGTGGTGGCACCTTCTCTTTGTTTTTGGGCGTATTGGTGGTTCCAATACATTACCCCTTGTACATGCTCTTGCGCTTTTATCGTCAACATTTGACGATATTCCCTGAAAGATCTACATCTTGGACAGACGTCCAGATTAGATACTCCATCAGACATGGGTTTGATGGGCTGCTTCCTGATGATTCATCAGATCGCAATATAAAATCTCGTTTACTGTGAGGTAGCCCATATGATATGAGGCTCGCCTGTCACACTGCCTCAAAGTTTCCTCGTCGGCACCTGCTTCTTCTTTTTCGGCATATTGGTTGTGCCAATATGTCACCTGATCTCGATGCTCTTGAGCATACATCGTCAAAATTTGACGATATCTCCTGTAGAATATACATCTTGGACATTCGTCCAGATCCATTCTTTTCTCGAATGATTCTCCTCACCAAAGTTAATTATAGATAAAACATAATAAATATAAACTTAGTTCTTAATAAACCTAGGCTCTGATACCATTTTCGCGGATCTTTTTTCCGAGGCGATACGTGGCATTGTTACACCTATCAAGTCTGTCTGGAACAAATAAACAGATCAAGATCAAGACTGTCTTGTCTCTGTAAATAGTCCCAGCATACAACTAGCAAGGTTTCCAGCCTATATACCATCTTCGGATTCGGATCGGGTCAAATAAACAAATGGGTTTTATTGGAAATTCTTGGAAAAATAAGTTTTGGAAATAGCAAAATAGGTTTGGATTTAGCAAAGTGTTTTAATTGCAAAAATAAGTCAAAAGGGGTTTTTAGTCTTTGCACAAAAATTTGTGGTAGAAAAGTATATGTTGTTATATTTTGTGGCAAGAAAGTCAAAATCTTATATTAAGTGTTAATTTAGTTAAGTGTTATATTTTTTATGGTATTTTTGGGGTATCTCTCTTAACCAATATATCTAATTGTTTATATATATTGACTGAATTTCTTAAACTTCGACTGAATTTCTTAAACTTCGATCTAGACTTAGGGTTTAGACTATTGATGGGCTTCTTCATTAATTAAATATTTAGTCTAATTATTCTGGTAAATCAACATTATTTTAAAGATATATGTTACGATAGTCAAAGAAAGACTAGCAGGTAGATAGCACCCATCCTTGACTTGGTAATGACGTTTTTAATTAAGAATACTTTTTTGTTTAATATTACACGGGTTTTATCTAACAAAAACTAGGGATTAAGGTTCAATTTTTAGTTTATAGCTAAATTACTGCTATCATAAATATCGTATAAATATAAACTAATGAAGATGTGGACATACGTACAGACAATAATACACGGTATAATAATATTGTAATAAATCAGACGAATTCAAATCAAACATCTGCATGAGTAATTAAAGACTTGATTATGAATTTATGATTGGAAAAATAACATGCAATTAATTTTTGAAGATTTGTGTCTGTCAACAAATTTTCAAATATTACAAAGATTTTTCTCATTGTATATAATCAGCTTAGATGCTATGATAATGTGAAAAGGATTGTTTTTTTTTTTTACCTATCTGTGAAATTCGAAGAAAAACAAAAGAATTCCTACAGGGTTTTTAATATAATTAATTTTTAAAAAAAATGAAACACAAAAGAATCTCATAATTTTCATGGAAAACTGATGTTCTAATTTCGTGTGATGGGCCAATTTACAATTCATAAGTTATATCTGCATATGAGTTCTTGAAATTGTGTTTAATTTGTAGATAGTAAATCTATCTAATAAAATCATATCTAAGAGACTGTCTAGTCATTATATTTCTTTTATATGAAGTTTTAACCATAAAAATGTAATGGTTAAGAAAAAACAAACCAAAAATACACAATTGGTGGATTTGCAAATCATAGTAGGTAATTGTATTTGTTTTATTTTATTTTTAATAATTAGTCCTAATCAAGAAAGTTGATATAGTAGTGATCAATGATCTCACCTTTTTGTGTGTGTGTTTCAAAAAGTTCATAGGAGGATAAACGACCAAACCAACAAATTTGAAAAGATGAAGATAATTATTCAACAAAGTAATATTACCAATTTCTACAACAATAGAACTCGTTCAAATTTGATTTGACTAAAAAGTTAAAAGAAACTCAGTTCTATCATTTGCACAATTCTTTTTTTTGTGTGATAATATAATAAATGTTTATCTAATTCGAGGAATATCTTTTTTCTTAATGACATCTAATTTGACGAATTTGAATCATGTCAGGAAGGGTAGGAGGAGAGGATTAGAGTTAAAATATATAATATAACCATCCATTTTTAATTGATTATAAGTACTCTTATAAGTTTATTTAACGTATTAAATTTTATTAGATGAGTTAACGCACAACTTATGAGTCATTATAAAATGAGTTTGAAACGTAAGATTTTGTTTCATGTTCTACGATTTCATATGAGTTTTTTATTTTAAATCAATGAGATTAAATACCAAAAATATTCTAAAAAGGAGCACATATATAGTCCATCAAGTGTAATGTTTAGATATTTATTATTACTGGAAGACATGAATAAAACTATATTGACCTAATGACAAATCTTATAAGTTTGAACCATCTAGAAGTTAGAAATTTTGATATTTATTGCCATTATTATAAATTTCTCTATTTTTGAGGCCTGTCATTGTTGTATTAATGCTGACGTCTTGTTGCAGGTAAGATGAATTTTAGGAAATAATTTAGTGTTTTTGTTACTTTATAATTTTAAATTATTCCCAAGTCTTAATCACATTAATATATCTATCTATATAATATTCTTGCATGCATAATGTCACAAGAGAAATAGTAGGGGCCAAGGCCAATCTCTGAAAATGGGCTTAAGGCCCAATACAATAAAGGCCAGCCCATGAGTGATTCTAAACCTTGGGCTAATCAGAGTACAACAAATTGGGCTCTCTCCCTGAACAACCAATTCATAATTGTAAAATAAAAACGTGTTATTTTATTCACATAAAATCATATTAAACATCGTTTTATGTAAGATCTTATGTTAGACAATTTTATATAAAATATCATGCAAGATCCTCTTATATAAAACACGATCATTCATCGAAATCTCAACGGACAATAATATTGTACTTTGTTATCATAAGTCATCAATTTTGGACCGTCCAATTTCCACTAATCACACATAATCTGTGATATATATTCCTGAATCCTGATATAATTTAATGACAATGTTGCTTACGAACATTATAATTACATTAATGATTGCTATATATATATATATATATATATATATATATATAGTTGACATTGCTTTCATTATCATATGTTTAGTTTTAAAGTATATGACATCTAACTCTTAATTAAATCAATTATTACTTGAAATCAGTCGTCGTCAATTGTTTCGTGTATGCATGTGTTTGTCACGAACTGCTTATTGTATGTTTGCTTCTTTGACTTTGTAAGAGACATAAATTATTTAATTCAATGTATATTCTTTCCCTATTTTTTAAAAATAAATAGACGATCAATAAAATTTCCACCCAATTTTGAAGCAAATATTGAAATAAAAAATTGCAGTCTTTTTTGGCCTCAATTAAATGTCCTACATTCCCTTCAAATTCAAAAAAGGGAAAGAAAAAGCAAAAAACGAAAAGCGTTCGAGCTAGCGTTTCAATAAATTGAAAAAGAATGTTGGAAAAGTATTTGTTGATAAAATCAAGTGAGTTCAGATTAAATTGTTCATGAAAGCCGATCGAAGCATTGTTCATATGTTTTTATAGCTAACGGATTAAGATGTAATTTTATACAGATTTGTTTATAATTTGAAAGTGATAGATATAATTAACTAAATTAATTTTGGTTGTTAGTTGGATAACAAACTTTATGAACTTCTTTTTTACAAAAATCCATAACCAAAAGGTTGTGATGGATGATTCCAAAGAGAATGAAGACAATTAAATTGATTAAATAAGAAGCAAAATAAATGTTGCAACTAGTAATGACATGATTCTTCTTTTTGGAATCCTTACCACTCCAACACAATTTCATTTTATTCTCAAATCTGATGTACAAATATACAAAGTAAGTCAATAGTATTAGATATTCGATTTTAATTAATATATTACACCCATTCATCTCAATTATACCGTACCCATTTCTTTTTTCATTTGTTCCAGTAAATAACCAAAATTTCATATTTAATATTTCATTTTTTTATTTACTAATAGGCCGTCTATTTGATATGTATAGTAATCATTATTTTTTGGAGAAAATTCCACCCAATTTATTAAATAAAGAGATATCAAAACACTCATTAACAAAAAACTGTAAGGTCTAGTTATACTTATACTGCGATCTTCCTTGAAATTTATAATAAAAGTTCATTATTTGAATAACGAATTTCATTTCTCTTTTCCTAAAACAAGAAAGTAGAAATATAAGAAGATGAAAACACCCGCTCTAAGGATAAGAACACCTAGCAAGCATATGATCAATTTCGTTAACTTATCTACAAAAAAAATGAAAGAATTATGTTTTGTTTTTATAACAAAACTCACGTGCGATGGAATTCCAGACATACTTATATCAGAAAAAACATATTTATGAGTTAACTTATCTACGAAAAAAATGAAAGAATTATGTTTTGTTTTTATAACAAAACTCACGTGCGATGGAATTCCAGACATACTTATAGCAGAAAAAACATATTTATGAGTATAAAAAACATATTTCTAAAACTCGTGTTTATACCTGTAAAAACATACTTATATCTATAAAAGACATATTTGAATTACGTCGCTCGGTCTCACAAGAGACCAACTCTTGTTTTTAAATTAATTTTAATGAATCAAGAATTTATTCCATATTATTCTATCATTCATTCATATTGACCATAAAATTCCAAAATAGCATTTTAGCCCTATATGAATCTCACAGCATCATCTTCATAAAAAAAGTCTCTCTTGATTTCTCCGAAAATCTAGCCGTCCTTTCACTTCAGCAGATCGACCCGGTTTTCTTTGCAGAAAACAATGGGTCTCTCCGTTCTTCAAGTAATGCACTGTCTGCGCTCCTTGTTCTGTATAATATGCATCTTCTTATGGTTTTCTTTAATCTTTATTTATGTATTTTGTTAACTTAATAGGGGTTTACCAAATCGTTAGCGATGACGGTATTGTCAGAGATCGGCGACAAGACGTTCTTTGCAGCTGCCGTAAGATTAATACATATTTGTTTTTTTTTTTTGTAAATTTTTATTCCGACAATCGTTTGTTCATCCTTTTGTTCTTGTTTGCTTCATTTTGTTTGGTGGGTGTTGCTTGGATTGAATGGTTTTAGCTGTTGAACTGTGCTGAGTGCATTGGCATATCTGTAGTTTACAGTTGCTTTATCTTAGAAGTCTCTGTTTTTTTATTTTGGTTGTAGAAGTTCTTGGCTAAATTTGAGCTCTATGGTGTTGTCGACGAATTTTTGTTGATATTTGATATGGATCCTGAGAGAATTATAGTAGTTTTTCTAGTGTGTTTCCCAAGTGGAAGTTCATTGCAAGTTATATTACTCCTGCCCTTGGTTGTAGTTACCTTTGTGTGTGTGTGTGTGTACGTGTGTTTTGTTCCGTTTTGAATTTGTTTATTTTACTGGCCTGTTAACTTGATTATGAGTGGGGAAAAATTGAAGAATGAACACTCAACAAGTTCAAAATCGACATGTTAGTAAACTGTACTAAAATAAGATATGAAGATGCATGTTTGCCACTCACCTCCACTTTTTTTTTCGTTTACTCTCTTTTTTTTTCTGAGGATTGATGTGCTGTAAATTTGTATTGCAATTCTCAGTACTGAAAATGAACTATATGATGATTTTTTGCGTTTCCTTTAGTTTTAGATTTGTAATTGTAAATTGTCTCTAACTAGGTGGCTAGAAATGTATCATTCTTCATTCAGTCGAGTTCTGTTACAAGTGATAGTATTGTTGTTTAAGTTGATTGGGAAATGGAGAAATAGAGGTTATATCTAGAATGGCCGAACTTCAGGTACATATGCTTTTAGGAAGTATTGGAACGAAAGGTTTAGTATCTCCTTATATTACCTTATTCCTTTAATTGAAAAATAGAATTCTATTTAGTTAACTACATCATCCACCAAAGAGGATGCAAACCGGCATTGAGTTAACATTGTTTTAGCGATAACAATCATACGGTACTCTGACATTAGTGCTTCTTTCAGATATTGGCAATGCGACATCCCCGAAGACTAGTGTTGTCAGGCTGCCTTGGAGCTTTGATTGTAAGATATGATTCTGTCTTAATTCTCTTTTGTTTATTCATACATCAAGGCTCTGAAATGACTGCAAATCCTTGTTGATTTCTAGGTTATGACAATTTTATCAGTTGCTGTTGGTTGGGCTGCTCCAAATTTGGTAAGTTTTCTGAACTTGATCCTTTTTCAGGGATGATGCTTCTATTTATTGGATGCATGTTCATTTTTATGTCAGACTCCCAGTTACTTATAGGGCTCCTTTTTTATTCTAAGCTATATCGAGAAATACGATAACCTAATAATGATCTGAGAACTAGCTCCTCCCCTTTCACTCTTGGCTCGGATTTTTGCTGCTAAACTTGCATTCTGTTGGGCATGCTATATCCTTTCATGAACTAGAATGCTTACTGATCTTCCTTCTTCCTATTATACCCAGCATCTCCCCGGTTCATGAAGGGCTAGCAAAGTTGTGATTGATATTTATTTAGAACTTGGAAGACACGTTTTTAGTAATAGGATAGGATGGGTGTTTCATGTACACATGTAGTTTTCATTTTTATCTGTATTTTTTGGTTTATCAATGTATTATGGGAACCAGTTCTTCATAACATCTATTAACTTCTTGCTATGCAACACTCTGCAGATCCCGCGTCAGTGGACTCATCACATTACTACATTATTGTTTTTGGGGTTTGGCCTATGGTCTCTATGGGATGTATTTAATAATGAAGGGTAGTGAACTATTATCCTTCTGTTCATACTTTGTGACGTTTTGCTTGGGAGAAATATCATTCGCTCAATAAACTCCTGGTTAGCTCAATATTCACGTTTTCTTCATTTTTCACTACAGGGAGGCTGAAGAATATGCTGAAGTTGAAAAGGAACTGGTTAGTTTTTTATATTATACTATTGACTTGAAATGACTGTAAACTTCACTTAACTCACTTTTATGGTGTGACTAGAATGCTGACACGAAAAGTAACGGTGGAGAAATCAGAGAGAGTAATAAGGTAAAGCTTTCATTGCTATCCTATTTCTGACACTAACTTCTTGGTCTGTGATAAGTTTTATGATTCAAAAGATACTTGTTTCTGGCTGAGAAAAATATGTCTGTGGTTTTATATCATTAATGTTGTCTCTTCGGAATCATTATAGTTGAACGGAATGCTGTAGGTTTCTGTGCTTATCATAAGTGTGCAATGCAATATTTAAATGCTGTGTCTCTATTGGTCTTGATGATTAATTTTGTAGTTTAAAACAGACAAGCATTTGAATACAAAATCACACTAGTTTATTTATACTATAATTTTTCTGACAATAGTTTCAATATAATTGTTTTATGGAATCTGAAATTTCACAATTAAGTATATTACCATAATGATATCTTTTTTCTTTGGTGATGCTATTCTAGGATGCAGATGCTCTGAAAAAACAGAGTAGGCCCTTTCTTGCTCAATTCTTTTCGCCCATCTTACTGAAGGTTAGAATCAATTCTCTTAATCAACCAACTTCTGGAAAGCCCACTTATTATTACTGAAAAACATTTCTTTTCCTTTCTCTAGGCTTTTTCCATTACTTTCTTTGGAGAATGGGGCGACAAAAGTCAGGTAATTCCATATTGAGAGGGTCAAATGCCTTGTAACTATGCATTGTGAATTTTGTTTCGTTCCTTTAAACAACTATAATCTTCTTTGCAGATTGCCACAATAGGTTTGGCTGCTGATGAAAACCCTCTGGGTGTTGTTCTTGGTGGAATCCTGTAAGTCCTTACTAGCTTCATGTCTGTCTAAATTCCTTTATTAATCAATTTGCTCGTGTTAGCCATGTTGTTGCATCTTTTTTGTGCACTTAAGCATAGAGTTCATCCTTTTAACGGGAAATCTGGAATAAATTGTGTTTGACCCGGTTTTCCTTGAAGTGGACAAGCCTTGTGTACTACAGCTGCAGTCCTGGGAGGAAAAAGCCTGGCAACTCAAATATCGGAAAAAATTGTAAGTTTCTCGAATTATTTTCCATTTGTCAATGAAGCAGCCAGCTGATTTGTTGTGATTACAGGTTGCACTATCTGGGGGAATTCTTTTCATTGTTTTCGGAATTCAATCATTTCTTTCAACTGTCGACTCATGATGACTCTAAAATGAGGTTAGTCCAAACTGCTATTGAGTTTTCTCAGCTGAGAAGTATAAGTGGAAGTATTAAATTATGTCAGAAACTCTAGCATTTGTTTTTCTACATGCAGAAGATGAAGGTGAGATACAATCTTGTTTGGAATAGACATTTTAACATTGTAGGAAGTGTTATCTATTGGCAATATAGGGGAGAAAAAAATATATTAAAGCAGAACAAAATTGATGTAGAGCAGTACTTCCAGTTTGGATGATCGATTGCGTGTGAAAGATAAGCTTCGATCAGAAAAAAATTGGAGACTATTGCATTTTTCGTTGTTTATTATGTTTCTGGACTCTATGTTCGGATTCCATACGTTTGCCGGTGTTTGAATGAGAATTGATAAAACCTTTAATTTATTTCTTGGCAGTATAATAATTTCATTCTTTGTGGATGAATACTGCAAAAATAAAAAATTCTCTGTAAATTTGGTACAGTTCTGTAAAATTGAATTCGGAACTGAACTGGTTGTTTTGCTACATACAAGTATACAACCTTCCAAATTCTAGATCTTAAATTATAATTTTAAACTTAGTTTTTATGTTAGATCGTGGAACTTTTTCTATCGATGATTGTTGATTAATGTAGTAAAAAAAATCAGACTTTGATAAGTTTTTTTTTTTTTTTTCTTTTTGGAAAAAGAAAAAACCTTCATAAATTCTAGAATTAAAAAAAGAAAAAAAGGTGACCTTATTAAATCTTCATATATATTCTAGAATTAAAAACAAATATCTAATGATGACGTCATATATTCTATATAACATGTGTTAAAAAATTAGGAGATGAGTTTGTTCGTTTACTCCCAAGAAAGTTAGAGATTTAAAAAAATAAAAGGCATAACGAAATTACACTTTTTTTATTTGACAAATATTTAATGTGCTTCAAGACGAGCCGAATTATTTCACGTTTCAATTTTTGGGAAGCATTGTGTTGTTGGAAAATTAGGTATGAAAATAAGTCTTTTGTTCTATGATTTGGTCGGCAAGTTTAATGTAGTAAGCTGTCCCATGTTTCCCACCGATGACATCAGTCTGAGTTCACCAGTGCCACACTATTGTGGTTCCAGCAGTGGAGGTTTAATCGGGAGTTTGTATTTTGTTGGCTCGTCTTCATAGGTATTTGTTATTGGATCGATCCTTTGATTTCACCCGATTGAGAGGTCTGTGATCGGGTTGGAAAGGTTCTTCATCTTTTCCTAGTCAAACCTCTTTCAACCAATCACCTACTAGATTGGCAACATCTATTCATATGTTGATAACTAGTAAGACTTACATACGACAGTTTTACAGATTTAATTTTATAAACGAGTCAATTCATCATTTCATATGGATGAATGTGAAGTATGAAATTAGTTTAGGCTCCATTAGGACAGTGATTTGAAATACAAAATTGCGGATTTCAAATTCACTTGAATGGGAGTGGATTTGGAAATCCACCTTAATGACTAAACGATTAGTACAAAATTAAATTCATAAATTTCAAATCTACATTCAACCAAACAAAACCAATGAATCTGCTATTATGAACTTTAATAAATGATAGATGAAAAAAGGAAAGGAAAAAAAGAGGGGGAAAAAGAACACTTATATCTATAGATGAACTTGAATTATCTTTCAACAACCTTACCTTAATTTCTTGTTATCAAGTCAATTTCATGATCAAGTAGTGAGCCTCCTCAGTCATACTGCTCATAATATAAGTAGATGTCACGATGATGTCAGATTATGTGTTATCACTTTCCATACCAACGATATGTTAAGTATGTAATCATGAAATTTTAACTTGTTTCTTTAGTTTAATAAATCATATAACCGATCTCAAACGAGTTTTTCATCAAATTGAATTCGAATAGATCACTACTTACATCCCTAAATATAATGAAACATAAAATGAAATAGTCTTTGATCACACACCGTCATCAAAAGTTTATTATTGTGACGCCTAATACATAATAAATTAATAATGTACAACATATTTTATGAGTAAAATTCATAGGTTGAGGAATCAACAACGATATTTCGCAATCCACCGATAGTCGATGTCACCATTATGAACATTCCAAAAATTATACATACCTGAAACACGTACAACAATTGTATTTAAGTATTTCAACTTTTAAGACAAAAAAAAAAAAAAAAGTTTGAAATATATGTTTACCCAATTAATAATCCATGAGCGACTGAATCTCTTTGGTTTCATAATTTTCAGCCATATGATGCTTGGTAGCTGCACATACTCCAAGTATAATTAGTTATCTTATCTCACTAACAACACAACATATGCATGAATCGCGACAAGAAACACACACGTACGTAACATGTATTGATGAAATACACATTCAATATCGGACTCGAAAAGGGCTTACAAAGTAAGAAGTCGGAGCAAAGCCAAATCCACCAAAGAATCCAAGAAGATCACCAAAGAAAGGAAATGTGACGCCAATGAAGAGAGTGAAAGCTGCAAGATTCACTCTTCATTAGTCAAAAGTAAGCAAAAAAAAATAAAATTGAACTTCAAACCTCTGTTTGGTTAAGTGCAAAAGACTCTCACCAACATAAGCAGAACGAACAATAAGCCTTAGCAGAATCCCACGTGGAATCCTGAATCTCTTCATCGTACTTGTCTCAATCATATCAAACACAGGCATTGCATAAACCTGCACAAACAAGTAACAATGAGCCATCAGAAGCTGACTCGTACATTTAAAAAACAAAGGGAAAAAAGAATCCATTCTATAACACCTGATAGCTTCCAATGACATGAATCACGACCATCAAATTAGCAGCAGCAATGAGCCAGCCGGGCCTTTGCAACGCAACCAAGACGTTGTCAGCAACGTCTTGTCCAAAAGCCCAGTAGCCGATCATGGCAACCGGAAAATAGCATATAGCATTGATAAAATATGCCAAAACTGCCCCTTTCCACATTGGCACTCTCGAGGGCTTCTCAGGAGTGGATGGAATGGTGGCCTGGATTTCCAGGGCCACCGCGTGTCCAGCATAAGCAAATGTGATCTGCCCCAACGCGTTGAAAACACGAAACATGGAATCAACCCCACTCGATTTCTTGTATGCATAGCTCACATTGGGTGCTCGACCCTTGCTCAGACAGCCCACCCAGGCTATAGTTGAGTAGCTAAACAGTGATCAAGAAAGTGGTTAGTTAGAAAAGTAAAATCCAAAACAGTGTATCATGAATATTATTGGATGATCAAGAAAATGTGATGATCACCATAGTGACATGATTGCAGCTGACAATGAAACAGCAGCAACAGAGTTGAAATCTGGGAGTTGGGAAAGGAAGAAATGGAGGCCTCCAAAGATGCAAATCCAATAGGATTGTCTGATTGGAGTGCAATTAGTGCAGGCAATTTCTATGAACTTTTTAAGACATTTGCCTCCAGTGACCATGTATACAATGTCGCAGCCGACCTGGACAATGAGTTGTTGAGGTAGGACAATCCAGGGGCCTAGCTTGGGGCCGAAGGCGTGGCGGCCCAGGTCGTAGTAACGGTCGAAACGGACCCCGGGGACGCACTCGTGGAGCTGAGTCATCTGCCACATGGTGTGGAGGGTGACGCACCATGATAACACCATCACAAATGTCCCTGGTCCCCTGTGTAAAACTCATGCTATATATTATGATCGAGTAATAATATGTTACTTCATCTGAGGAAAAGTATTCTAGCTATGAAGTTCGAATGGTCTAATATCAATGATGAAAATATCGGTTTCGGTAGATATATCGGTACCTTGATTTTATGGAAATATTGATGGATATATCGATTTCGGTGAAAACATCTGTACATTTATTTTCCCGACATTTATCGATATTCTCCCGATATTTACCAATATATACCGATATTTTCCGATATTTATCGATATTTACAGATATTTACCGATATTTATCGATATTTACCGATATATTCTCGATATTTTCCTATATTTTTCAATATTTACCGATATTCCACCGATATTTACCGATATTTCCTTGATATTCATGAATTTTTCTATATTTTTTATTTGAAACCAGTGATATCAGAATTGATATCGATATTTAGCCAATATTTATTGATATTTTGTTTATTTGTTTACCAAAAAATGAAAATATCGGTGATATATCGTTACAGCCCGTTTTTGTTTCGGTCACGTGAAAAAACGGAAATATCGGGGATATATCGGGATATTTTCATCCTTGTCTAATATTCATTGCCAAAAAATTCATTTTCGGTCCTGTTTAAGAACTCCTATCCGAAACTAGTTTTATGTAATTCAAAAAATCAATTATAGTCTAATGTTCAATTTCAATCATTCTTCAAAAAATTAAAGTGTTTAAGTGGGTATTTAATAGGGTGTGATAGTGTGGCCAAACAAAAGGTCTATGTTGAAAGAAAAAGGGTTGACTAGCTAGGTTCTTCCAGGATTAACTGAAGAATCTGGATGTTTGTGACATGAGTTTGGAGATCTTAAGGTAATGTACTCATAACCTAAAAATATTGCAAAGTACGTACTAGATTTTGAGTATTAACAGTACTTCAAGAACGAAAAATTAAGTAACAAAAGGAAAAAAGGCAGTTAAGTTACCATCCTAAGTAAGCCATGGCATAGGGCAAGCTGAGAACTCCGGCACCGACCATGGCCGTGACGGTGTGAAACGTCGAGTACCACCATTTTGCTTCTCGACGAGGACCTTTTCCTGTCCATTTATCATCTACTGTTGATGGAACTTCCTAGAGAGAGAGAGAGAGAGAGTTACATTTTCCTTACAAGATCATTGTGAATTAATTAATGATGATGAGAAAAATGAATGATCTTACTTTGGGTTGTGGGGGAGAAATAGAATTAGTAGAGACCATAGTTGCAACCAAGAATGTAGGAGTTCAATGCTTCTCATCTCATCTATTTCTACTACTTGTTTTTTGGACAAAATCATGTGGACATTCCATAGCCCACCTTTTACTTTTTCATTTTATTTTATTTTATGCTGCATCACCTAAAAGCTATTTTTTTTTCTTTGTGGTTATAATAATAAAAAAGACACAAAAAAGAAAGTAGATGATCATACAAAAGATATTGATTTTGCAGATTACTTTGTTTATATTGGACACTACTTTAGCCACCCACCAAGAAGTAGAAAAGAGTAAAGACAATTCGCCACCAAGAAGTAGAAAAGAGTAAAGACAATTCGCAAAAATTCATGTGAGACGGATCTTAATTACCCATGAATTAAATTCATATCCACAAACTTTGATATGAATTGTTTAGTGTGGGTTATGAGTTGACCCGTCTCACAAAAAAAGATCCGTGAGACGGTCTCATACAAGACTTGCTCAAGACAATTTCAGGCTTCATTTGCCCTCAAAATTGTATCATATTCATCAACTTGAGAGTTGCCACCATGATATGGGACATTGAGATAATACATCACTTAATTTTCTACTAATCCAAATTATATTTCGTAATGATTGTTTTAGCACCATGAGTGGCCAAAAATTGGCTAAACATTAAGTCTTTTAGTGTAATTTATGTTATAGTTATACTAGTTCGATGAATTTTAATTATAACGCTAACAAGTACTATTTAATTATACATAAAGGTTATATACGAAATCTATATTAGAATGTGGGCATAATACACTTGGAATAACATTTACATGTCTAGCTTAAAAGGCTAGTAAATTGTTGTACCGGTTCATAATTTATGGGTTTAGTTCTCATGCATTACAACTTAATCCAGTTAAATTATATTGTAATTACATAAGTAAAAACGTTTTTTATTTATTTATTTATTTATAGTAAACATATATATATATATATATATGTTTTTACTTTGTCATACATATATAAAAAATAATATTGTTTAGTCAGTTTCTACTTTTTGGAGAAAAGTAGTACTCTTTCAATTAAATGATTTAAAAAATTATGTTGTCATTTTATTATGTATCTTATATAAAAGTGGATAAAATTTATCGATCCATCCGTATAGCATAAATTAAAATGATGTGCAAATTGGGAAATATCATCGCTGATTCATTTCAATTTAATAAGTTATGTACATCATCATCAGATAATATTTACTCAAATTCTGATGCGTGCATATATTGCCGATCGAGGAATTGAATCCAAATTACTCACCACATATGTCTATAAATTATTGATAGATTTAGCAATTTAATTATTCCAGGTACCTTTTATTTGTTGGACTAATTTTATGAAATGTTTTGCCAAACTCACGTAATATCTACGCCACAAATCAATTTCTCACCAACAACGCTGATTCGTTTGTTTTATATATATATATATATGTGTGTGTGTGTATAACTAAAAGTAACATGCGTTATTTAATTCAGAACTTATATATTGAAAAGACGTTTTCCATCATGTCCCACTTCACCATCATTTCAAATGAACCTAGCTTCCCCTCTTGCATTTCATTTTTTTCCGATATGCTTTATTTGAAAATTGCACTTAGTGATTAGAAGAATATTTGAACAAAAGTGAGTCTAATTTAGAGATCAGTTGTAAGGTAGGTGATGTTGGATTAAAGTACAGATGAAAGACGAGCTGGGTTTTATGTGTAGAATCGATAGGTTGAGGAATCAACGACGATGTTCCTCAATCCGCTAATGCTTGATGCGAACATGATGAACGTCCCTAAAATTATGCATCCCTGCCATTCATTTCCAACACATGAACTAATTATTAATTATCGGCACCAATATATATATATATATATATATATGCTAATTAAAATTTGGGATCATTTCAAAAATGAAAAGGAGAGTTACCCAATTGATCGTCCACGATAAGCTAAATCTGTTTGGTTTCTTGAGTTTCAGCCAAATAACACTGGGCAGCTGCAAGAAACTCAAAAGGTTAAGGATCGATCTTTTAGTCCATGGAAGGGTAAAATCGTAAAAGTCATGATAAAGGGTCCCACAATGTAAGTGGTCGAGGCAAACCCAAATCCACCAAAGAAGCCCAAAAGGTCTCCAAAGAAAGGGAATGTGACGCCCATGAAGATACTCAACGCTGCACGAAATGACCAAAATAACCTCGAATATTTCTTGCATGATTAATGGAAGTAGTACTAGTGAGTGAAAAATGATAAAGATTTACCAACATAAGTTGTACGGACAAAGAGTCTGAGACCTAGTCCACGTGGCACTCTCATCTTTGTAGCCACCTTACTTTCCACCATCTCAAACATGGGCATCGCATAAACCTGATAGCTTCCGATGACATGAACGACAACCATCAGATTAGCGGCAGCGATGAGCCAGGGAGGCTTGTCGAGGGCGACGAGGACGTTGTCGGAGACGTCCTGTCCGAAGGCCCAGTAGCCGATGAAGGCCACCGGAAAGTAACAGACGGCGTTGACGACGTAAGCCCAGATGGCGCCCCTCCACATCGGAATGCTCGACGGCTTCTCCGGCGTGGAGGGGATGGTGGCCTGGATTTCTAAGACGATGGCGTGGCCGGCGTAAGCCGTCGTTATTTGGCCCAACGCATTGAAGACTCGAAACATGAGATCAGTTCCACTGGTTTTCTTGTAGCCGTAGCTCACGTTTGGGACCCTTCCTCGGCTCAGGCTCCCCACCCACGATATCGTTGAGTAGCTGCATTACGACCCCATCAGTGTTCTAAAATTCCATTCTTTTTCTTTTTTTAAGTATTCAAATTTTAGTCCTTTAATTATTGATACTTAAATTATGGTTGATTTTGGTTATAGTAACGATTTTTGCTTATTTAGATATCTGGATTGAAAAATTCACCTTAGCAATTATGACATCCAGATATGTATAAATTTACATTCAAGTAAAGTATTCGATGATTTTTAATATTGCAATATACATAAAAGAATATAAAAAATATAATTATTTAAATTTATATCTATACTATATATTTACCCTATATGGGTCCTTCTGTAGTACACCGGGTGTATTAATACACTAAACTCTCCATCATTTTCAGTCATTAGATCTGAGACCATAGTTGACTTTGACCTTAATGATCTCAGATCTGATGGCTGAAAATGAGTAGAGAGTTTGGTGTATTAATACATCTGTTGTACTATAGAATTACCCTATATACTATATCTAAAATGACAATAGTTGGTGATTATTACCAATTTGCCATTCAATAGCAAAACTATTAGCCAATAGGAAAAAAAGGGAAAAAGAAAACTAAAAAAGAAAAGAAAAACTTTTGAGTATCTTATTGAACAAGCTCCTAAAAATTATTGGACAATTTGAGTAATTTTTTTAATTTAATTTTGGTTTTCTAAATTAATTTAATAATTTTGAATCAAGCTTCCATATCAAGCTATTAGGATTAGGCTTCATCTACAAGTCATTGTCTTACTACTATATAAGAAATGCATGAATGGAGATGGAAGTCTCACTAAATGAGGATGAACTATAGCTTATTGAAATGGAGGTTTAAAATATCAAAACAAAAAGAAAAATAATGGAGACTTGAAATATAAAATGAAGAAGAAAATTAGTAATGGAAATAAGAAGAAAAATTGAGATGAAAGTCATTTTCCCCTATTAGCAATGTATGTATGTATAATTACTCACTTAATGAGAATGAAATAGATGAAATGTAGGCTAAAAATATCAAAAGAAGAAGAAATATTGAGATGGAAGTTATTGTACAATATAAGCAATGTATATGTAATAACTCTTATATAATTAGGATGAAGTAGCATTAAATGAACATTAGAAATATCAAAAGAAAAAAAAAGATTGAAATAAGAAGAAAAACCGATATGAAAGTCATTATACTATATAATCAATACATATATAATCACTCTAACTTGATGAGAATGAGCTAGCATGAAATGGAGGTTAGAAACGTCAAAAAAAATCGAGATGGAAATTTTTTCCAGATATAATGAGATATTATCAATGCTAATTTGATTGTCATCTTGATTATCCAAATCCGTTTATATGTAATTGCATTACAAAAAAAAAAAAAATTAACATTACAATAGTATAGATTACAAAAAGCATTAAAAAAATTTAACATTTTAGATACAATATAGATTACACTATATTATCAACAATAAAAATTATTGTATTATATAGCAAGCCGCGCATCGCGCGGATGCATTACTAGTTTAACATAAATACAATTGTTACGTGCACCCATTATCCACTTACCAAAATTTCTATTATTTAAATCAATTAAAAATAAATTATTCTATGAATACTTATTTTCAATTAAGAAGATTAAAAAATTCAATTTAAGTATACATGTTAACTTTTTATTTCATAAATATGCATTAGTTAGATTAAATTAAACTAATTTTACCTAGTAAATATACACATTAATCTGAAATATTTAACAATAAAAAAATGAAATATTATAATTAGAATATTAATTAATTAATCTTCAAAAACATTTTAAATTAATTAATTAAATATAATAAAATGTCAATTTCATTTGAAACTAAAAAAGAGAAACAAGAAAAGGCGAAATGGAGAAAAAAAAAAAAAACGAAAAGAGGAAATAGGCATTAAATTGTAACTGTGGTCTGCACATGGACATGCATGACATAGCAGGTTCCCCTTTTAATTTGTCAGTAAAAACGACAATTTAGTTAATTACATAAGTCAACAACATCAATGCAGTTGACTTTAGAGTACCTGCCAAATATATTTTGTGTTGTTCACAAGTCCAAAATTCAACTGTTTTAGGAGAGAAATGAAGAGTGGAAAAAGAAACTGTTTTTTCTTCTTCCTTCTTTACAACTAAAGATTTAACATTATTTCATCACACAATTTAGTTAACTAACTTGGATGCCCTTAGACGACTAAAATTCAAAAGCCCTGTTCGATAGACCAAAATCAGTTGGACGACTGGAGTCCAGTTTTAGGATGAGACATGAATGTAATTAGATGTGAGAAATGAAGAAAAATAAGATAAAATGGTTGTCACCTTAAAGACATAATTGCTGCAGCCAAAGAAACAGCAGAAATGGAGTTGAAATCCGGACATTGAGAGAGGAAGAAATGGAGGCTTCCAAAGATGAGAATCCAATAGGATTGCTTCATTGGAGTGCAATTAGTGCAGGCTATTTCCATGAATTTTTGCAGGCACTTTCCTCCGGTAACTATGTACACAACGTTACACCCACCTTGGACTATGATCTGTTGAGGAAGCACAATCCAGGGCCCGAGTTTGTGTCCCAACGCGTGTCGTCCCAGATCGTAGTAGCGATCGAAACGAACGCCCGGGACACATTCGTGCAGCTCGATCATCTGTCGCATCGTGTTCAGACTGATGCACCAAAACAGAACCATCACCATCGTTCCAGGACCCCTGTCACACAGATTAAGAAAATATTTTATCGCTCGCACATTAATTTTTGTGTTTCTCACTCGCACCAATTACTAATTGTATCATTAAAATCAAGATTATTAGACCTAAACTAGCAAGTATAAGAGAATAATATGTATCCATGTCATTATCAAAAGTAGTACTAGAACCAGCTAGAAGAAAACAATTTTAGGCGGGCGAGGGTCGAGCAAAGTGTACCAGCCCAAGTAAGCCATGGCGTAGGGCAAGCTGAGAACTCCGGCGCCGATCATGGCTGTGACAGTGTGGAAAGTGGAGTACCACCATTTTGCGACACGAGGTCGACCATTTTCACCTGTTTTCTCATCCAATGGAACTTCCTGTAATGACATTATTGTATGATCATGAGTTCATAAACGTATAATTACATTTTCATTGAAATTATCCAGATTAGAACAAGAATTGATGATGATGAGAAAATAACCTTGGGCTGTGGGGGAGAAGATGAAACCATTGTTACAAGGTAAGCAGCACAGTTGGTGAGAATGTAGATGACATTCGTCACATACTTATAGTGCTTACTTATTGCACATATATGGCCACTTAATTCGCTTATTTTAAATAATTTTTCATCCTTAATATATATCTTTATGTCTATATTATTACTATAAATTAGTCAATCTCAGTCAATCTCAAGATATGACAAATCTTGTTTTCCATTCAAATTTTCAGTTTGTTGGCCCAACTTGTCTCATGTTGATAATCACTACAAAAAAGAAATAATAATAATAATAATAATAATAATAATAATAATAATAATAATAATAATAATAATAATAATAATAATAATAATAATAATAATAATAATAATAATAATAATAATAACAACAACGACAATACTTAAGTTTCTTGTATACAGTGGAAATAAGAAGAAAATATAGAATTATTTATTCATTCGTCATTAGTTAAAATAAAATATTTATTTTAAATGCATGTTGTATAATTCTATATTATATAATTATAAAGATAGAAGAAGATCTAAACATTACATGAATAACGAAATATAAGTATATTGATTTCAAACACACCTTTTTTGCTATATAACTATAAATCATCACTACAAGAAAAATGGGTATTTGCGATAATATTCTTTTGCGACAACTTAACTTTTTTGCGACAAGTCAACAAGTTGTCGTAATTTTTTTAAATAAAAATTGACAAAACATAGTCACAAAAAAACAATGTAAAACGACTTATTTGCGACAACATTGTTGTCGCTAATACATTTGCAACAACATTGTTGTCGCAAAAAAAAAAAAACTATTTACGAGAAGGCTTTTGTGAGAATAATTTAGCGAAAACATGTGTCGTAAATTGTACTTGCGACAATTATTGAGGTTTTTGCAACAACATTTGTTGTCGCAAATACTCATTTTTCTTGTAGTGAATATTAAACTGCGTAAACTGATATAAAGTACATCCAAGCCAGAAAAATAATAAATCATAATGATTGTATATGATCATGAGATAATTTTAATCAAGAAATTTTAAAAGTTGAATTCATTTTTACACATTTTCATTTGCTAATACTAATAAATATATGAGGCGCGCTGTAGTAATTAATAAAAATGAATGACCTCAATTTATGTTAATACATTTTTAAAAGTAAACAAATATATTTTAGTATCTTGTCAATACAAATTTTGGTTATAATTTTAGCTTTAAAATGTCACATAAATAAGGAACACATTTTACGACCTTCGCCAAACATTTCTTCAAAACATTTTAAATCTGTAATAAACATTCTAAACATTTCTTTATTAAGGTAGTTAGAGACATAATTTCCTTTATAAAACAGAGCAAATTTGCTTTAGGAAAATCTGATTCCTCATGTCGTGTTATGATATTATTGGTGGAATAAAGGTGATAAATAACCTTTTCCAATTTACATATATTCCCCACCTTTAACTTTATACTACATAATTTTAATAATATTTGATTAATGGCTAAGTTGTTAGAATAGTATAAAATTATGAAGAATAGTTAGTGGGTATTAGATACGTACAAATTAGCACTAGTGAGATAGATGCAGGCGTTGACCATTATGCATCCTTATAGTCTATGTTCATAGAGAATTTGGCCCCTAAACACTAATTAACATAGTGTTATATAGTAATATTTAATTAACATGGGATTAAGTGTAAGTTGTGTGACACATGATGATAATGATTGTTCATAAATGTCACACCTCAAATAGAAATATGCATGATTAAAATAACGCACTAATCGATAGTGCTTAGAATTGAGTGGTTAATTTTGTACAACTTGCCTCGTGATTTCATCACTTGGGTTGAACTAATAAGAGTGTTGAGGGGTGGGTTTTCCCAATCAACAAAATAGAGAAATATAGTAGAAAATATCTAAAAGATAGAGAGAGAAATATTTGGTAGAAGAGAATAAAAATGGATAACTTGGATGAGAAGTCCTCATCCTTACAATTTATACTACATTATAAGGGTATGATAGTCATTTACTTCCTATAAACCCTAATTGAATAAAGATTTATGGCCCATTGGGTCCATGCTTCATTAAGCCCAACATCCTTCCTTGGACTCTCTCGTCTGACCTCTTCTACGTCTGACGTCTTCCACGTCATCACATTTGACTTTTTCAATGTTATCACGTCTGCTGAGTTCTGCCAAGTCAGTTATGGCTCTCCACTTCTGCCGAGTTCTGCCAAGTCAGTTATGGCCCTCCACGTCTGCTGAGTTCTGCCGTGTCCGCTTATAATGTTTAACTTCTCCAAAGAGATATTGTTCATCAATGACTTTAAGCTCCTATTGTCTTCCCACATCAAAGAAAAATTTTTAATCAATGCATCTTAAAAGCCCATGCACTTCCAATTTTAAATTCTTACCCACTATGTTTTAATTACTATACATTTTTTACTATATCATTCAAATATAAAAGAAGAAAGACCTTTTGACCCTTCAATTTTAGGAGAAAATATGGAGGTTGATGGGCCAAAAGCAACAACCGCGAAATTAAGTAAAGATGTGATGGTGTCCTATGATTATAATCAATCGGTAAGGACTGTGGTAATATAGCGAGAAATTCTTCTACAATTGTCTGTTAGTTGAATACATGCACATGCCTCAATTTACATTTCATACGATTGAAGTGTCTACGGTCTGATCAAATAAGGAGAGTTTTTCATTTCTTCCTAATAAAAGTAAAGGCGTGATGTGAACAAAAGTCCAAAAAATGAAAAAGAAGAAAAAGAGAAGAAGAAAGGCAAAACATGAATTACAATACCATGGAAAAGAAATGGGGATATCAAGAAATAGTCTTTTTCCTTGGCAGTAATTTAAAAGTGATTTAAGGACATAAACCAGCACTATAGTTTGATTAGTTGTATTTTGGTAGTGATTAAAATTTTAAAGCAGTTGTAAATATTCACTCAACAACTAGCAAAATCATAATGATGTCTAAAGATTTGATGGTTAAGTTATAAAATATGAATAACTAATATCAAATTGATATTTAAAGTATCATTTTACCGGTCTGGTTGGGCATCACATTCATGTTACTTTATAATTATGACTACACTAGAAAATGATTAGAAATCCCAGAATGACTGATAGAAAATCCAAGATTCAACACCAATTTATTACAAAATGCAGAATTACTGAACTAAATGACTACAAAAGAAGAGATCTTGTATGCAACTGATTCATCGTCATCATATCGAGTGTATTACAACGTTGTTAGAAAGGGGGGTAAAGAGTTAAAATCAGTTGTTGGTTCGATAACATTTAACACGTAATAAATATCACCATATTGATCTTTTTCTAGAGGTGTGTTTGTATAAGCATGTTAAAGAGTGCAATTGCGGTAAATTTTGAAGACAAATTTCATCTGACATTTCAAAATAACCATTCAATGTCAAGCGTAAGGATGACATTGGACACAAGAGAGTAGATGGTAAAGCTAGATTCTGCTATCTTCCAAGATTATCATCGAATTCAAATGTGGCGTCGCTATGGAATCCATCATCACCACTGTTATAATTAGTGATGAGTGATGAATTAGCAAAACTGCTGTTATATTCAGTGATGAATGGAAGCTTTACTGCCTCCTTTCCTTCCAGCATTAGAATCACACAAGACATATATGGACGGTCATGATGATGCTCTTGAATACATAACAGAGCTACTTGGATGCATCTGAGTGCTTCATCAAACGCACTTCCTACTGAACCATCTCCATCTGGTGGTGATCTCATTTCATTCCACACTTTCCGTGCCTGACCAACAATATTAGTAGTGTCAATTCACAAAGTAGGATGTTTATATCCAAAAGGACAATGCTCGAACCTCATACACACTTACATGTTCAATCAGGAATCTGTTCTCACCGTCAGGTGAAAGCATTTTCCAGCCACTCACGATTTCAAGGAGTATGATCCCAAAGTAATACACATCCGTTTTAACAGAAATACAGTATTCTGGAGGCATATAGCCACTGCACACATGAAAGAGTTAGAGAAAGGTAATAAAAAGGAGGGAGAGAGTAAAGGGCAATGGATGTACTTACTATTCCCCAACTAATCGCGACGTATCCATTTCAGATTGATATTCTTCAAGACACCTAGCATTGTCAAAGTCGGAGATTTTAGGATTCATGTTGCTGTCCAGTAAAATGTTGCCTGGTCCGAGACATCTGTGAACCATCATCAGTCCAGAATCTTGATGGAGATAAACAAGTCCTCGAGCAATCCCCATTATGATTTTGAAGCGTACTGCCCATTCAAGCTGTACACCTTTATCTATGATAAAGAGTTAGTTTATTGAGTTCCTAATCTCTTGCACCTTATGATTAATGTAATGAACCAAGCAAAGATTCCCAAGGGACCAACCTAAGAAATTATTTAGACTTGAGTGTTCCATGAACTCATACACAAGTAACATTTCTTCCTTATAGATGCAATAGCCAAGAAGTTTGATGATGTTTCGATGCTGAAGATTTGGAAGCAGAGAAATCTCATTTTTGAACTCCTGCAGAGCGCCTGGTCTAGGAGACGGCGAAAGTCTTTTAACTGCAGCTCTCTCTCCTGAAGGTAGCACAGCCTATGCAAGTACATGATTGAATTAGAGGAACCATGCAGAACATAGTATAGCTAAACGGTTAAGTTTGAACTAAATCACCTTATAAACACTCCCAAATCCGCCTTGTCCAACTTTGTTCGAAGAGGAGAAATGATTGGTGGCATATACCATTATTTCCCAATCAAACTTGAACAATTTTATATTTGCTTCCCCAAGGTCTTTGTCTGCAATACTCCAAACAGTTTCAGAGAATAATTTTAACCATAAACTTGCATCATTAGGAGGTTTTGCTTTTGCCATACCTGATAATGACAAGTAATTTTTCTTGGATGGTTTAACTCTGTTCCAAAATGTCTCCCATGGCCAAAATCTTGATGGCTTATTCCTGGTGGATTTTCTCTCATGTTTTCTTGCAGATATAAGATCTGCATTATTGTTGTCAGTTTGATTTCTTGTAGGAAGTATGAGATTCAGCTGCATAGCTGTAGAGTCCACTGTTTGCTGTACTGCAGTTGATTGGTCATAAGAATTTAAAGGATGAATTTCATCTGAGACACTTGATAAATTCTGGTTGTTGTCCTGTTGCTCAAGTGCGGACTCGAGTTGGAGAACAACTTGGGACATTGTTGGTCGATTCTTTGGTTCATCATCCAAGCATTTTTCTGCCACCCCCAAAAATGTGTTGAGACTATTTGCTGAAATTTCCTCTCTCAGAATGGAAGCTACAATTTGATCCACTTCTCCCTTACTAATCTTATCTCGAGCCCACATGGCCAGAATCCGCTCGTCCTCTGGAACCCCCCAATCTACTGCTGCTCTCCCACATAATACTTCCAACAACACCACACCGAAGGCATATGTGTCACTATTCCTGGTTAGTTTACGAGTGCAGAAATAATATGGATCGAGATATCCATGTGTGCCCTTAACCTTTGTGCTAACATGGCTTTGTAACTTGCTTCTGTCTTCAAGTTTGGCCAATCCAAAATCCGAGACTTTGGCTGTGAAGTCTTCATCCAACAGGATGTTTGAAGCCTTCACATCGCGGTGTATGAGTCCATGGCCCGTGTGAAGATAGTCTAGGCCTCGAGCGGCCCCAATGCTGATAGATAGGCGTTGCTTCCATGAGAGACGAGAACTACTACTCTCTTCCCTAGCACGTTTGTAGAGGTGGTCACCCAGTGTTCCACAAGACATGTACTCATAAACTAGAATCATTTCCCCACGCTCACTGCAATAGCCTATTAGAGAGACAAGATTAATATGTCGGAGCTCAGAAAGTGTTTCAATCTCAGTCAAAAACTCATGTGCTCCTTGCTTGGAGTTTGATTTTAACCTCTTTATAGCAACAGTCTTTTGCCCTTTATCAATGAGGCCTTTGTATACTTTACCAAATCCACCCATCCCAATAATAAGTCCATCATTGAAATTCCTAGTGGCCAATTGGATCTCAGACAGTGAGAAACGGCGACATAGTCTTTCAGCCCTGGCAGATGGCCTGTTGTCCTCTTCACCATCTGTAGCTTCCCAAAATTCTCTCAACTGATGAACAATCATACTTAATAGAGAAATTATAGCTACAAAAACAGTTCCAATTGCATTTCTATAACCAAGAATCGTGAGTAAAGTTTGGATAGTCTTGTATCTGGAATCCTGAGATGGAGGCAGGGGATTTGGGCTTGCAAGACTATGGTCAGGGTTGCTCAACTTCAATACTTCAAATCCTTTGAGGGGTTCATGTCTATGTCCATCCTCAAATTCTTCGTTAGATTGTAAACGAATCAAGAGATCGTGTTTACCACCTTCTTGCTTGTTTCCATTCATCATCACCATGTAGTCCCCATACCTCTCTTTGACTACAATGTCGGTGTTAGTATCAGCAATCATTTCATTAATGAAGACGTTAAAAATCAGGGCACCACTTTCTGCCATCTTGAGTCCTAACTTGGAGAAATGAAGCCTGACTAAGTACCTAAATCCCACATCAACACATACTTTCCAGCTAATATTGTTACCATTACTCACTTCCTGCTCAGATACAAAGTCCTGATTAGTGCTTAGTCTGTAAATAACCTCAAGTGCAACGCTGTTATCAACATAAACCGGGGAATTTTGACCAACAACTTGAAGTCCAAAATCTCTGCCTTGGAAGTAAGAAAGAGTAGCAGGCACCGAGATAATCTCGATGCCATTTACGAAAGCATAAGTATCTAGTGATCGACTAGTTTCAGGAGAGAAAGTGATGTTGAGCTGCTGATTTTGTAGTACGTTCAAATAGAATTCCTTGGCAAAAGTATTCACACCAAGAGCATGAGCAGTGAGTGAAGTGCTAAAGTTAGCAAGCAAGGTAAAAGAAGCAGCTTCAACACTGAACAAGTCCTTCAACCCTTTGAAGCCTTTGTATGGAGTGGGATTAAAATGAAGGCGGATAATTTTCTGACCTGGGCTCACTTGAAATGCATAGGAGAATCGAGAACGAGAGATTCTTGTCGTCTTGTGGGGAAGAGGATCTGCAGAGCTCAACATACGGATGGCAGTTGATACACCGTTGATCTGTATGAAGGAGGATGATCTTGACTGTACATCTCCGAGCCATGTTCGGCCACTGGGTGCTGTAAGAGTTTTAGCTGAGCCACAATTGATGGAAACATCAGGTGTGAAGTGAGTTGGATTGCTAAAACTCAATCTAATGGTTGAAGTGATGAGAAAGCAGAGAAGTAGGAAGGTGAAAGAAGCTCCAAACTGCTTCATCTTTCAATTTGTTGGAATGGAATGGAATGGAATGGATGATCAACAACGACTTTCATGGCCTTAAGTTTGAGTCAACCCAGAAAACAACAACAACGATTTTCCCTCATATTTCCTTCCCAAGTATTAAATGAAAATTGACACTTTCTGAGAGGGGAATCAATCCTCTACTAAATTGTATCCAAAATCATAGAAATTCTTCTTGGTATCTTTCCTCGAATGGGCGCACCTTAAATTTTGCAAAAAAAGTAGGGGTATTTTAGTAATTTCATATTTTTTAATTTAAAAGAAAAAAAGGAAATATACATCTACTGCAGCAGCTCTGGCCTCTCTATTCCATTCCAGCCGCTCATCCCCATTGTCTTTCATTTTCCCCCTCCCACTCAACTCAAACCCTACCATTTCCTTCCATCAATTACTACTTCTCCACTTAATTTTAAGGTAAATGTTACATACATATCACTCTTATTTGCAGTCTTCTTCATCATTATTGTTAATTTATAGTGTTTTAAATTATATATGTGATTTATTGATTAGGTTAAAAAGATTGAGTTTTTTTCTTTTTATTTTGTTTAGAAATCTTCTACACTAGAAATTATAGTAATACTTCATTGTGGTAGGAAATGGGCAAGCTTATTTTATTAATTCCATTTTGATTTAGCAAGTTCTTCAACATTTAATTCATTTTCTAATGTATACTTCTAATTTTTTTTATAGATAATAGATTATGGAAAGATATTTTGAAAAAATACGCCCTAATGTGGAGACGTCATTCTCTTCGGTCAATGCACCCCTTGTTCAACCTCAACTACCACCATGTCAAAATAACAATAATGAGGTTGATATGGAAAATCTTCCGAGTGACCCGGGACTACGACCTAACATAATGAGTTATCCACCTAATTTAATTAAACAGGTTCGAAGAGCTTACTTACTCAAAGGTCCATGTCAACCACGTGAGCATGATTTTCCTCAAAAAGTAGATGGAAATCGAAAACGTAAATTTGTTGTATCTTGGTTTGATGAATTTAGTGATTGGTTGGAGTATAGTGTATCAAAAGATGCGGCATTTTGTTTATATTGTTATCTCTTCTCTACGGGACGTAGTGAAAGAGGGCATGATGCTTTTGTGTCTAAGGGATTTCATGTTTGGCGTAAAAAAGAAAGATTGAGAGATCATGTTGGAGATCATAAGAGTGATCATAATAAATGTAGGGTGGCTTGTCAAGATTTGATGAATCAAGGCCAACACATTGAAGTATATTTTTCTAAGATATCTGAACAATCAAAGGTTGATTATCGTTGTAGATTGAATGCATCAAATTGATTCACAAAGGGTTGAGGCAATTGATTTGTTAGATATGGTGAATAAATTTGAGTTTATCTTTGTTTTACATCTGATGAGAAAGATTTTAGGAATCACACATGAACTATCACAAGTTCTTCAAAGGAATGATCAAAATATTGTTAATGCAATGAATCTTGTGAAAGTATCAAAAGTTTGTTTGCAAGCATTGAGAGAAGATGATTTGGAGGCTTTATTGACCGAAATTTTAGAATTTTGTAGCAAGCATGAGATAGTTTTACTAAACATGGATGACATAAATGCACCTCGAGGGAGATCAAGATGTAGAATTGAAAATGTCACTAATCTTCACCACTACAGAGTTGAACTATTTTATTCTGTAATTGACATGCAAGCTCAAGAGCTTAATCACCATTTTGATGAAGTGGACACTGAGTTGCTTCTATGTATAACATGTTTTGATCCTAGAGACTCATTTGAAGCATTTAATACAAACGAGTTACTTCGTCTAGCAAAATTTTATCCATCTGAATTTTCTGCAATTGCTCCATATGAATTTGAGAGTCAACTTGAGAACTTTGTTTTTGATGTGCGTTTGGATAAAAACTTCTCGGAAGTAAATGGAGTAGGAGGACTTGCTCAGAAGATGATGTCTACAAGGAAGCACACTGTTTTTTCATTGGTTTACTTGTTGATTAAATTGTCATCGATATTGCCAGTTGCCACTACCACAGTAGAAAGAACTTTTTTGGCAATGAAGATAATCAAGAGTTCTCTTCGCAATCAAATGAGTGATACGCTATTAAATGATTGTTTAGTTGCATACATTGAAAAAAGATGTATTTAGACATGTTAGCAATGAAACAATTATGCATCGTTTTTAGAATATGAAAAATAGAAGAGAAATGTTGTAATACATTGATTTTATTGAATTATAATATATTTGATATTATTGGTTTAGAGTTTTTGTATTATTACATTTCTTTTATTAATTTACTTGGACCTCTCACTTAAAATCCTGGGTCCATCGCTGCTAGAATCTACCTATATTTGGAAGGAAATGGAATCCAAACAATCTGCAGATTCTTGGAAAGTGGTGCTTAGAAAATTCTGATACTGTTAACCTTTTATCCACTTGTCTGCCATGATCGCATCTTCATTCTCATTTACGGATCTGAATATCTGGTCAATCCAAACAACACAACTTCGAAAACGGGAGATCTTGTAATGAAGCCTCTAACGAGATTTTGTTGTGAGAAGGGCAATTTTGTCAAATAAAAAAAGTGGGGTGTGAATAGTCTCAGGTGCATTCCTTAACAAAATTTTTGTTAAGAGGGTGGAACACACATGACACCACATCAATATAAAAACAAACACTTTTTGAAAACACATCTCTACATTACTTAACAAAAAAATACAATCATTATATGTGGGTCTCATCATCAACTAACTTTTTTCTTAATATATATCAAATAAAATTATTTTGTAATTATAATTTTTTTAATTATATCAATAATATTAAACCTAAATCCATTTTAATCAATTAAATAATTATTGTAAATATAAATATAAATATATATATATATTTACATTAGTCTCAATTCGTATATAACATGAAATTTAAGGAAAAATTTGAATTTATCAATTCATGTAATAATAATAATATGTTGAAATACATTTGAAATATAAATGTAATATTAATATTTAATTGTCCTCAAATTGTCTCCATATGTGTTCTACTAAATCCGCTCGAAGTTGGTGATGTATTTGATTATCACGTATCTCGGAATTCCTTTGAAAATACTCTTGAAATTTTTCGTGTGATCCATGTATTGGTTGTGTAGGCTCATCACATTCGTCGTTGTACCAATTTGTGATTAATTCTCCCTCGTCTTCAACAATCATATTGTGCAAAATAATACATGTTAACATTATATGTCTCAATCTTTTCTTATACCAGAAACGAGTTGGTCCTCTGATGATTGCCCATCGTGCTTGTAGTACGCCAAATGCCCGCTCAACATCCTTTCTTGCTGCTTTTTGTTTTTCCTTAAACAATCATCTTTTCACATCCTCCGGAGAGGGAAAAGCCTTGACAAACGTCGCCCATTCTGGATAGATTCCATTTGTTAAATAATATCCCATTTTATATTGTGAACCATTCACAATAAAGTTAGTCCCGAATAAATCATTTGTAATACTGTGCTGAATAAATCAGATTCATACAACACGTTAATATCATTTCGGGAGCCCGCCACCCAAAAAACGCATGACATATCCACAAATCATAAGACGCGACTGCTTCAAGCACAGTTTTATTTAGATTTCATTATATTTTTAAAATTTCACGTTTTTTCTTGATTTGAAAGGAATTTGAAGATTTGAGCACAAAATGAAAGTCTAGTGGAATTTAATGCCAAGTTGGAGTCGAAATAGGGAGTCGATAATGAGCAGTTATGGAAGAAAAATCATATCTCAATCTCTAAAAGTCCAAATTCAAAGATTCTTGTCTTGTTGGAAAGCTAAGATGAAGTTCTACAACTTTCATGTTGAAAGATTTTTTCAATTCGGCCACCACTAAAGCAGAATATCACAAGAAGGTGAAAGTCGTGCAAGAATGTCCTAATTTTTGTCTGGACACGATTCTAGTAAATTAGGTATAACTTGGTGTAGAAAACTCATCTTGGGTTGAAATTAATGTCATTGGATAGCTAACTTCAAGGGCTACAACTTTCATGAAGACGTCAAAGTCCAATTCGAGTTCTAAATGGGTCAAAAAGAGTTCTAAACGGGTCATCTGTATCCGGCCAGACAATGTTTCGTTTGGCCGTTTCAGACCCCGTTTCAACTAGAACTCTACTCTAAACCTAATTGTGAGATATAAATTGGGATTTTGTGACTCAAAACAAAAGAGACACGAAGAGACACAAGGATTAATCGACATCCAAATACACAAACCACATCTTGATATTTTCTTGTTTGATATTTTCTTTTGTTTATTTGTTTCTAGACATAGCTTAATTTGATTCAATTCTCTCAATTTGGTCACCTAGATAAAATTAGGTAATCTAATTATGTAGTTAACATCGTTCTAATTCACTAGTCTCTGTGGGATCGCAATTAAATTAGAAATAAAATCAAAATAATGCAAATCAAGTTAAAAGGAAAAATAAACATATGCATGCATGTTGAAACAAACAATAAGTATCATTTGATGAAATATTAAAAATACTATTAAAATACCATATAATACAAATTATACTCACTCTTCCTATCTCCTTAAATTTTTGTTTATACTATTAACAAAAATGAAATTTGTTCATACCTTTGAACAAAAATGAATTTTGTTCAACCAACTATAACAAAAAATACAACACAAAAACTCATATGTGACGGTCTCACGGATAGTTTTCATGAGACGGATCCTTATTACCCATGAATTGAACCCATATCCACAAATTTTCATATGAATTGCTAAGTGTAGGTCATGGGTTAACCCGTCTCACGAAAAAAGATCCGTGAGACGGTCTCACACAAATCTTGCTCAAAATACAAATTTATTATTATAATAATCAACTTTTCTCTATTTCTCTCTCCTCAATAATTGTTTATTATTACTTTTTAAGAACATGATCCACACCTTTATAACACCAATAAAAACATTAAAATATTAACTCCTAACATTATTTAATAAAATTTTGTTTTTGTTCATCACTATTTTTTGTTAACAAATGCGGGTGCTCTAACAAACAATCAGGATTCTTAGCAGAGAAGTAAACTGGATCAACTGCATAAGCGAGCAAGAAAACGACAGTAAACAATATAATACGATACGTATTATACATAAAGTCTTTCTTCAAATAATTATCATTGATTTCTTAGCTACTTCCACAGTTTTCCGCTCTATTCCACCATCGAACAGCGAAACCCATGTCGGTGGTGGTGAGGATACAAAAACGACGATATATGCAGAAAAATTACGATAAAAGGTTTTGAATTTGAGTTGGGTTTTTTAAATCACGGGTGGGTCTTCCCTCTCTTTTTGGGTAGTGGGGTTCGAGAAAGTAGGGATATTGATCGTTCTAGGGTATCAGCGTTTTCTTTGTATTTGTTGAAGAAGTTCTTTTTTGTGGGACTTTGTGAATTTCGATTATTTGTGAAGATGATGATTAGTTATCCAGGCCTTTCCAAGTTGAAAACCAAACCGGTAAGTTTTCTTGTTTTTACCTTGTTAATTTCTAGTCTTTTCATTCTTATTTATGTTGTGTTTTGCAGTTTAAGCATGATTGCATTATCTGATTAAGTACATTAATTAAGCTTGATTTCAGATTTGAAGTTGTGATTTGATATGGTGAATGTTTCATGATGCATATTTTGTAGTTCTCGTTAGCCAATTTCTTGGATTAGGGAATAGCTCTGTAGTATTTATTCATTGGTTGTTGTATTAATAGGTTAAGTTTGGTGCTTCAAACTTCAAGATCAATTATGTAACTGACAATTGTCTCTGGAAGTTTGTGGCTTTTTGGTTATACGATTTTGAATAACTGACTGGTTTTCACATTGCAAATTCTAGATTGTATATCAAGATGTGGTTTTGGCTAGTGATTCAGGCACGCTTGAACAACTCAAGGAGTTGAGCTCCAAGCGTAAAGCAATCGAGGACTCCATTAACGAGACCACCTTCATTACAGAGGCCATTGCAAGGGAAATGTCTGGAGGTTTAACTTCTCGTTGTGAGCAGGTAACGCGATTCATTACTTTTTGGCCATTAAACTGCATTGTTGGAGCTGTATAAAAGTGGCTTCTTGCTGTTGAAATTTTGCCAGTTTATGTGATTCGTTTACTTGTTGAAACTCTCTCAGGACATCCAGAAGTTGGAAAGCTATTTACCTTTATTGGAGAACCTCATTCATCACATCCAGTCAAATGATAAAAATCGCCAAGTAGTTCATTGGGTTTCAGAGTTTAGAATAAGATGGAGCAGTGTGCTTTCTCCATCATCCGTTTTCCAGTTCCAAGGTCCAAAGTTCTATCAGGTTAATGATATGTATTTTGAGCTTGGAATGACCCTTTTTCTCTTTGGTGCATTACTTCGCATGCAGGCTGTGGAAGTTATATCATCAGGTGAGTATAATTCTTGCACGATATACTGATTCCACACATACAAGTGGTGAAACTGAAACCTCCATTTTACGTCCTGTTCATCAATGTAGATCTTGTTCAATCTGCCACCCTCTTTAGGAAAGCTGCTGGAGTATATAACTACTTAGCCCAGAAAGTTCTTGTAAATTTACGATGGACCCAAGAAAGACCACCTGAAGCTACGCCTAGTGTGTGTTCTATCATGAGCCTTGTTTGCTTGGCAGATGCCCAGGTTTGTCTAAGTTATGTATAATAATATTTGCTGTACACACTCATGAGTGGTTTTTCATGTTAAATGTTAGTGCTTTTTGTTGCTGGTTTTGTAATCGGTGGGTTTGTTTTGAATTTTATAGGCTGTAACTGCAAGAAAGGCAGGTAAAAATGGCAACACAGGTAGCCTTTTAGCAAAATTACACTGTGGAGTAAAAGACTTTCTAGTTGAAGCTATTGATATCTTGCAAGCTTCAAGCAACGAATGCAAGGATACTTCACCTCGTCTTCTGGTACGTATGAGCTCTGGATTTGCAATAGCAACGGGCAATTGTTTGATGCTTAGCTTTAATACCCTTTCGGTGATGACCAATTCAACATACATATACTGCTTAATGATGTGAATTAGATTATGAAGTGTATAACCAAGTTGCTTTGGATCTATGCAGGAATTCATACTGAGTTGCAAAACGATGCATGAGTTGATGGGTTACAAATATTTCGTAGAAGGTCTAAAAAGTGAAGGTAACATTGGGATTGCAATTGGAATTCTTCGTTGGGGTATATCAAATGCAAAGAAAAGCATGCCGAAAGAAGAATCATGGAGGTTAGTTTTTGAACAAGTGGTCGATGAGATAAGTGCATTGCTGCTAAAATACGAGCATGAGAACGAGTTTGTGTGGCATGAAAAAGTCCCTAGTGATGATGAATTTCCTTTGCCTCAGGCTGTGAAAATTGTTAGCCTCATTCCTTATCAGCCCCTAAAATGGGAAAGAACACTCATTTTCAAATTGTGAAACTGTAAAATCTGTACAGTTGACAGTTTTTTGGGACCCTCATTAAACCTGCTGAACGTTTGTTTGGTTCATGGGCTACGGCCGGTTTTGTTTAAGGGCCCGGGTGTATTTGTGCTGACTTGGAGGGTTTACGGTTGGCTTATAGCTTGGTTTATTAACCCACTGAATTTGGTGGGTTTATAAACCCATTTCTCATCCAACAAATTGGGCCCGTGAATTTACAAGTTTGGCCTTAAATTTTTCCAATGTACTTCACCAAATTATTATTTTTTTATGTTATTTATTTATTAAAACTTATCAGCTAATCAATTATTATGTAATTCAGAAAATTAAATATTTAAACCCACTGAATTAATTAAAATTACACTTATTTCATGCTTGTATTAATATTAAAATTATTATTTATTGTTGATATTTGTAAATTCATTGGAATTTTATTCATTGATTTTATTAGTTTGTGCAAGATTAATAAAAAAATAACTTAGTTATATTGAAATTCTACTGAAACCTAATTAAATTCAATAAAATGCATGCCAAAAAAATCAATAATGTCATCAAATAGGTATCTAACTAGTATAACCCATATATAACACGCTGATATTTTAAAATTATTATTTATAAATAAACTTAATTATTATAATAATTACCGGTAATTCTTAACTTAATATATATATATATATATATATATGAAATTTAATTATGACACACATTTTCAACAATTGCAACAATCAGTTTTAATTAAAAAAATTGAGTAAAATTTCCTAAGTTACATTATATTAGCAATCATAATTATTAAAACATTTTATTTTTAAATTAGCATTATATCATTTAATGTTCAATTATAACAAATGAGAAATATTAAGTGAATTAGTTGAAAATGAAATTAAAATTAGAATTAGAATTAACCGGATTGGGATATGTGTTCATCTTAATTATTTCTTTAATACAAATATAGATTGAGATATCTATAAGGTGAAATATAAATTTTATGGTAACATACAAATTTTATGGTGAAATATCTTTAAGGTTACATACAAATTTTATGGTAAAATATCAATCAATTAAATAAATTTAATAAATAAGTCGAAATTACAAATTTAGCACATTAACTTTAGTCTTTACATCATGTAGGGACATGATCTTTTTGAGTTTTGAAATTGAGACCGTATCCTTAAAAAATGAATGAAAAACTTTTCATTCAGTAAATTTCAACTAAAGAAATTAGAAAAACTTTAATTTAGAAAAATATATACAATTTATGTTATTTACATCTAGGATGACGCGTCACAAAAAAAATGCAAAGATACTTCGAAAAAACACACAAGAAATAGGGGTGAACTTTTGTGTAAATTCATGAAGGGCATTTTAGGGACATATGATAATAATCAAACAATCCAAACATAAAGTTAAAAATTAAACCTACCTAAAAAAAGTCACAATACTTCAATCCAAACAAAAAATTATGTCACATCAAGAATTAAAATAAACCTACTATATCCTACCTAAACAATCCCAACACTCAATCCAAACTAGTCATTAATGTGTAACTTGGTAACACCCATTGGGCCCGCAAAGAGCTGATCTGGGTTTCATTGGGCCTTTTTATTAGTCCATCCCATAAAGTTTATTTTGAAACAGAAGTTTGATTTCCAAAATAGAAATGATTTAAATAATTTGGTCAACATAAGTTAGTATTTAAAATGATCATATTTGTAAATCCTTACTAAAATAGTCCATCTCCCAAAAATTATGTAGTTTTGATGTTAAAAATATATTATAATTCATAATCGATTTTACCTTCAAAACTCATATAACGTGTTTTGAAATGTGGTACACGTGTGGTACATGATTGTTTGATACAACATATCTCATTTGATTTATTTTTTATTTAATATTCATTTAGGGATGTATGAATCAAATCGAGGGTCTCATGTAGAAATATAATGAATCATTCGTTTTTATCCACAATTTCAAATCTATTCATTAGTGTGAATTAAACCCTTCAGATATTGAAGTTATAAGACCGTCTCATTAAAACTTGTCTCCTTACTATATTTATATATTTGTCATAGTATCTCTCGCCTATTTTAAATATATATATATATATATATATATTAAAACTTATCTCTAGAAAAATAATAACAATAATAAAGAAGACAAGAAAGGATGAGACTATAAAAATTAGTGGCCTAATCACGTGGAAACGTGTGATTGAACACCAGCTTAAGTCGTATTTAGCTTCGGCCAGACAATTAGGACATGTACTTTACCTAATTAATTACTAATCCTAATATTACAACTTAATTAGCTTGCGCCACCATCTAAATCAAAGGTATTGTTTAAGTTTGAGGGATTGATTAATTAGACCTGAACTTAAATCATCTGCACTACTCATTTTTGCTCCTATATTATGTACTCAGCATAATTTCAACTTCAATGATATTTTGTATTTGTTCTTTCAAACCTTGTATGTAAGAATGTGTATAGTTTGTATCTTCTCAATGCAAAACAGGGTTACAAGGAGGGTACCATGAATACTTGTGACTAATATTAAGTTTTGCAACCAACAGTTTATTCAAGAATGATATAGTCAATAGTTACTTCATTACATGATGTTGGATGTCGAGTCGTTGAGAAATAAACATTTGACTTTAAAGAACGTATATAATATAAAAGGAGCCAGCGCTTTAAATATTACACTGATCGATCTGTCACGTAGTAATATAAAAATTTCATTGATTCAGTAATTAATGAATGCAGAAACGTGTTGCGGTGTACATGAAAAGAAAGTAAGATGATTGTACTACACAAAGCCATATGAGAATATTCCAGAGTATATATACAATACTCCTCACTATTTAATATTATCCTTAGTTCCTAAATGTTTCAATAATGAAGAAGTTGAGCTAAAAATGTATTGGATTAATTAAATTAGATCCTTCGTAAGAGGGAATCGGACGCATATAAAATGGGGTGGGACTATACACACCCCACAACTTACTTAACACACCCCAAAAGTGTACATTTATGTCTTTAATTTATTAAAAAATGAGGTATGTTAAGTAAATTATGGGATGTGTATAGTCTCACCCATAAAATGTTGACCACGATAAAAGGGGCCAATATGTGAAGCTTAGTCAATTTAAATTAGTAATTAAGATAAATGTCCTAATTAATTTATTGACTTTGTTTAATTAGACATGCCTTCTAAAAATTGGAATTTAATATTTGGCCCTTGGAGACAACAAGAGACGTTCGTCCCAACTTGCACTCGAAAGGCCAGTTTTATTACCCCCCCCACCCCACCCCCACCCCCACCCCATCACGTTTTAATGTGGAATTTCAAATTTAGGTATATTAATAATGTAAGAGATTATTTAATAAGGTGGTTGTAATCGTGGCCTATCTATTGTCTAGTGCATTGAGCTGGAGATTTAGTGCCAATCTGATTTAGAATTCTCACAACTTGGGATATGTTCTGAAATTTTGCTTTCCAATTTGGGAAACTGTGAGCTTTGTCTGATTCTTCTAAAGTGGGAAGGCTCCTAAGAAAATTGGCTACATAACCAATATTGCACTAGCCAGAAAAATACTACCTCCGTTCCGGTTGAACTTGTCTAGCTTGACCGTGCACGGAGGTTAAGAAAAAACAGTTGACTATTGTTTTTTAAGATAATTGGGTGACATTTTTGTAATAAGGGTGAAATATGGGGACATGAGTGTTTGACTTTTGTGACATTTTAAGATTGTTTTTTTGTTTTTAAGTGACGTTTTTGTAATAATGATGAAATATGAGGATATTAATATTTGACTTTTGTTTCCATTTATGGGCTGACAAGTTCAGTTGGGACAAACTAAAATGACAAGTAGACAAGTTGAGTTGGGACGGAGAAAGTATAAATGAAGAAGATGTTTGTGTGTAGTTTGTGTTAGTTGAAAAACTCATCTTAGTTATACGTAGCATAAAATTATTCTAGAGCAAATGCCCTTAAATACCCACTTTGTTAAAAAGTGGGATAAAAATAATCATGCTTATATAGATATGACAAAATTAACATTTTTGTTAAAAAGTGGACCAAAAATACCCACTTTTGAAAGTCAAAAGTGTGCTGATTTGACACACCTGAAATCATTGTTCCCTACGCCAACTTTTATGTGTTATATATGTGTATAACATTTATATATTGAATGGGGTTATGCCACGTGAAAAATTGATCTTATATCACATGTCCAAACAATTGCTTACACAATTGCTTATACACAAAAAGTGATGTGATATAAGGCTGAAAAATGGAGTTTTTTTCACACGTGTAAAAGAGACACGAAAAGTGAATAAATATAACACACTCCAAATTGGAATAGGATAACACGAAAAATTTAGTATAACCTCGATTTCAAGAGTTTTCGTGGAACCTTGATTTTAAGAGTTTTCGTGTAACCTTAATTTCAAGAGTTTTCGTGTAACCTTGATTTGAAGAGTTTTCGTGTAACCTTAATTTTAGGAGTTTTCATATAACCTTGATTTGAAGAGTTTTCGTGTAGCCTTGATTTCAAGAGTTTTCGTGTAACTCTATTTTTATGTGTTACATGAAAACTATTGTATTAATCTTGTTTGTCCTAGTGGAACTATAGCTTAATTTGCTCGTTGTGGTCCTGTGTTTGATTCTCACTAGCTGCAGTGTGCCCTTTTTTTTTGCCAAAAGGGCTTTCAAAAGCCGGAGTCCAAAACGTGAGTCAACGTGAGTTTGACTGAAAAGTTGCTCTAATTTCTCTCATGACTTGACAAGATTCCATTTTGTAGATTGATTTGACAATCTTACACAAATCAAAAGTGAATATTTTGGGATAAAATATAATTTTAGGTTAGATTTGTCTTTGTATTATAGCAAGAGTTATTTTTGTCCCTATTTATAACAAATAGGGTAGAAATGACATGTTTCCCTCTATTCTATGTACGGTAGTCTCACAAATATAATTTCGTGAGATGAAATTCTATTACTTAAAAGTCGGTATTAGTATTTTTGATTATAGATTATGGTTGTAACACCTCAAATAAAAAGAAATGGGGCATTACAATGGTTGACCTATCTCATGAAATCAGGTCTGGATGGATCTTTCAAGAATATTATTACTCTAATTATTATGCATTTTTTTCTTCAGACGTTATCTTTAATGAAACAAGAATAAAACGTTTTGTCAATATATATATACACACAAAAACCATCTTTCTTTGATGTTCATTTCAATTTGATTAGTAACTATACAAATTAATCATTTAAATTGAATTTTGCATAACATTGATATTTTAATTTCTCTCCTATATATATGTTATTCTATTAACACATGTACCATATATAGATGGTGTGCTATTGAAATGAAGATAGTTTAAATATTGTTGGAAACTTTTTATTAATTTTCTAATTTCAAAGGTTGTAAAAATTGTTGGAAAATAACTCAGTAGACTCAAAATATCAAGATAGCTAGTGACATTGTTAAATATTAAGTAGGTCAAATATAAATTAAATACTATATATATATTTGCAACTTGAATTATTATAAGAATATATTATAGGGTTAAAAGTACTTAACCATCCGAACTATACCCTATTTTGCAGTTTATTGTAAAAACTTTTTTTCGTTGCACCGTCGTCATTGCACTTTGCGTGATTTGCAAAGTACAATAAATTGCCTACTTTCCGTCTGGTTTCTCTGGCATACACGAAACGACGTTGTTTTAAGTAAGGGCTTTTTTGACTTTTCAAGAATCAAAACGTCGTCGTTTTGATGGCCCTTCTTCAACCGGTTGGTGTAATATGGGTTTTTTTTTTCCTTTCTTTTCCAAGTGTTTATCTCTCTTCTTTTTCGCGCACTTCGATCTTTTATTTCAAATACACACCTTTCCTGGTTTGATCTGATGCTTGGAAGAAATTATTTGTTATTTGTTTATTGAGGACTTATCGATGTGGGATTTGGATTTCTTTCAAAATCTGATGTTATTATTGGTGTCCATTCTTGCACTCTCATGATAGAAAATACCAACAAGCACATCAGGGTTTTAAATCCGATTCCTCCGCGAGTTAATTTGCTCAAATGTTGTAGAAGCTCTTCGAGAATTGCAGAAAAGTGCACTGCTTAGATAAAATCATTGGTGGGGTTTAAAGAAGGAAGATCAGCTTTGAAATCTGAAGAGGGTGTATACTTGCAGTGGTAGAAGTTCTTGAAGGAGGCTCGATTTAGAGCCGAGAACACTCAATTGGAGCACTTTTGACCATGTGTGAGAGCAACCGCGCAAAGTACAGAGAACCGATACTTAAAGAAGGCGTGATCCCGAGGCTTCTTCAGCACACAGTTTATGGAACACCTAAATCCATAAAAGTGAAATTGCTTAATTTCAATGAGGTGAAATTGCTTGTTGTAGTTTATTTTTTTACTCCATTCCTGTTTTTGATTAGGGCTGTAAAAGGGGGTTGAAGAAGGGCCATCAAAACGACGGCGTTTTGATTCTCGAAAAGTAAAAAATGTCCTTACTTAAAATGACGTGGTTAAATGTATGCCGGAGAAACCATCCGGAAAGTGACAATTTATTGTACTTTGCAAATCACGCAAAGTTCAATGAGGACAATGCAACGAAATTTTTTTTTTACAATAAACTGTAAAATGGGGCATAGTTCGGATGATTAAGTGATTTAAACCTATATTATATATAGGTCCAATATTACGCAAAAGCTGGTGTGCAACTGGTGCACGGGTCAGGAATCCGTGCAATCCCCGACCCGACCCGACCCAGCCCGACCCGGTTGGGAAAATATATATATAGTATTCTTTTTTTTTTTCTAAATCAAACCCACGTTCTATGCGGTTCTTTTCTCCCTCCCTTTCTTCTTTCGATTTTTCTCCTTTCTTCCTCTTCTTTGGTTCATTTTTTAGCGATTTTCTCACAAATCTCTGTTTGTTTGTGTATATCTAGTGTTCGCTAAGTTGTTTTAGTTCGATTGGAGTTCTATTCGAAACCCTAGTTCTTGAAGGTTAGTTTTCTGAGTTTATCTGTTGTTTCAGTCGGTTAAATCGATGTTTTCCTTTTGATTTTATGTATTTGTTGTGTTGTTTTGTTGATTTTGTTTGCATTATTGTTTTGTTGCGTTGTTTTCTGAGTTTATTGTTTTTTTGTTTGTTTTCCAGTTTGAATCGAAGATTTCTAAGTTGAGAGGAATGGCACAAAAGTCTCGTTCAGAGAAGAGCATTGTTGTTAGAGAGAGTAAGTCAGATTTGAAAGCGAAACAGAAGAAGAGGTAATTTTATGGATTTTTTTTTAAATTTTCTTAGATCGAAGATGTTTTTGGTTTGCTGCATGTGTATTTTTGATCTTCCTTTCTGCATGGTATTATTTTATGTTATGTTTGTTTGTCCTTTTGTTGTAGATCTGTTACCTTTTTAGTTCTTGTTATGTGCTTTTTGTTTTTTGAATTGTTAATGTGATATTCATCTACATTATATCAGTGAGATCTATATGATTTTTTTTTCTGTGATGTTTATTGATGTTTATTAGTTCTTTTTGTTTGTTGACTACATTTTTATTATGTTTTTATTCAATATTATATGTTTATCTATTAATGTGATATACCTATTCATTATATCAGTGTAACCTTTATCATTACTTTGTGTGACCTTTACTATAGAATTGTGAGACCTTTTCTTTTTGCAGTTTGATTTTAACATCTTGCAGACCTGCCAGAATTGTTGATCTTGTTGAGGCATTAAATGAGAAGCAGAAGTCTGATGTAATTAGTATAGGATTCGGGGGTTTGTTGGATGTTTCTTTTAGAACTTGTAATTTGGAAATGTTGACATGGCTTGTTAAGAGGTTTAATGGTGGGAGTAGGATGTTATCTGTGGATAGATATCGTAACTTTGTGTTAACTGCTGATGATGTTTATGATATATTCATGCTTCCACGTGGCGGTTCTAGTGTGTCGAGGTTTGGAAAGCAAGAGGAACATGACTTGCTTGTGAGGTTGGGTAAGATATATGATATTCACTCAAGGACTCCTGAGAAAGTGGTGTTTGATTTGTTGACTGATCAGTTGGTGTTTGGTGGAGATGATTTTAAAAGATTGTTTGTTCTATATGTGATGTCAACTTTCTTAACACCTTCTTCAAATCGGTTGTTGAAGACGGGTATTCTGAAATCTGTAGTTGATGTTAATAATATTTGTAAGTTGAATTGGTGTGAGTATGTATTAAATTGGCTGTGTGATGCTGTGATGAAGTTTGATGGGAAGGATGTGAAAAATGTTAGTGGTTGTGTGATAATATTGCAAATTGCTTACTTTCATAGAGTGAAATGACAAGGTGTTGTAGAGTCTTGTGAATTACCGTTAATCAAACATTGGTCTATTGAGAAAATGGAAAAAAGGTGTAAGGAAGAGGCTGCTGCTGGGCGTTATGGTGATGGAGAAATAGTGGTGAATGTTTATCCTGTTTCTGGGAAAGAAGGTTATAGGAAGGAGAAGCCTGCTGAGGAAGAAAATGTGGATGTGGAGGAAAATGTGGCTGGGAATACTCATGATGATGGGGAGAAAACTGGAAGATTTATTAAGTTTAGCTTGCCTGATGGAGAGCTTGATGATTCTGAGATAAAGAAGATATCTAAAGATGTAAGTTTCTGTAGTCTTTATTAGAAAACCTTAATGTTATAAATGAGTGACTTTTATACATTTTTTATCTGACCTTTTATGATAAATTAATGTGAAGTGTGAACTGACAGTTTTTTATTGTTTGTAGGATATCCATGAAACTCTTCTTTGCTTCAGAAGAGACATTTCTATTGTGTCTGATCATTATATGAAGAAGTTGCTTTCAATGAAAAAGAAGATTTCTGAAAAAGTGTCAAGTTCTCCAGAAATATCTGAATCTCAAAAGTTCTTTTCTGATGAAAAGTTGCACAACTATATTGACAGTGTTGTTGAGAATTTCTTGAGTATGAATAAGATTGCATCTGATATGCCTTCGTTAAATATTTTTACACCTGAGGACATTGCTGTAAATGAAGTGGTGGAAGATGTTTGGGGTGAGGCAGGTGCAACGGGTGAGGAACTGAGAGATGCTGTTTTATCGGTTGGTTCAAAAGAAAGAAAAGCTGAAGAGAAAGGGAATGAGGGCTTTTGGGGGATAAGCTATGATGTTGGTTATGTTTCTGATTTCATGGTTTTTTCTAACAAGTTTTTAAATGATATGGATGTGAGAGATAAAGAGATAGTAGATTACTGTCTTTTTGTTGAAGATTCAGAAGAAAGCCAAGGGTATGAATTTGTTTACCCTTATGATTTTTATATGTGACCTTTTATGATTATTTAGTTGACCTTTCTGCTAGTTTCATGAGACCTCTTTGTTTTATACTATGTTAGGTTTTATACATTTCTTGTATGTTTATGTGACTTTTTGTCTAAAAGTATATGACCTTTTATACTTTATATGTCACTTCATGTTTTATATCTAGAATTCTGTCACTATACCTTTCTGATATATTTGTGTGACCCTTTCTACATTTATGTGTGACCTTTATTGTATATATGTGAGACCTTCATATTATATAACCAGAGTTCTAGCTACTATCTCTTATACTTTTTCTGTTTTGTGTGTTATACCTTTCTGTTATGCTTGTTTGACCTTTTATATATTTCTGTATGACCTTTCTAATATACATGTGAGACCTTTTATTTATAAGTATCTGACTTTTAATATAATTTGTTAATTTACAGGGATGATGAAGAGAGGTTGTTCCAAAATGGATATTTTAATTTCATTACAAAGAAAGATATGTTGTCTTTGTATCCAAAGTGTGTGATATATCAATCTGTTTTGACAACATGGTTTTTAATGGTAAATGCTGATGAAGAGAAAACAGAGAGGCGAAGTCGTTTTGTTTTTAACCTTGAACTCAGTGTAAGTTATAAATTTTCTATTTACATTATATAATATAATAGTATTTATTTTATTAATTTGTTTTATTGTTTGTTAGCTATGTTTGGAGAAAATCATAAATTCAGAAGGTGATGAGAAGGAGAACAGAATTGAAATGAGATCAAGTTGGGAGACTTGGATGGCTTCTAATAAGAACACCTTGAACAGTGTTGATATGGTTTTTTTTTTTTATTCCTGTTATGCATTTTATTTGGTATATATGTGTCATACGTTTTTATGTATTTTTTGATACCTTTATATATTTTTGTAGATCTTTATTCCATTTTGTTTGGAATGCCATTATGCTGCTGTTGCTGTGAACTTCATTGACAAAAAAATTCAGTATTTGGATAACAGAAAATATGGATCTGAAAATGATTTTTTCAAGTGTGCAGAAATCTTGGTGAGTTTGTAAAGTTCATGAATGTTCTCTTACTTCTTTATGTTATAGGATTCTAAATTGTTTTCAAATTTTTAATATATGGTTTTGTTATTTTTTTAGAAAACTGAAATGTCAATATTTCTTCGGAGTAAGAAGCACAAAAAAGCTAGACAGATCCTTGATTATGAGTTTGAGAATGTGTTATTCAAATGGCAAACTACAAACAAAGATGTAGATTGTGGTGTATACTTGATGCATCATGTTGACAACTTTGATGGTGTTCCATATGAAATTCCAGATTTGATAAAGGTATTGTATATTTTTCTTTTTATTATTATGTAATGTGTTAATTATTTTTTAAATATAAGTGGGCTGAGTATAACTTTGTTTATTTGTTTTGCTGCGAAGGCTGTTGTGAGACGTGTTCTTAGAGCAAAGGTATGTGTAAGTCTTGTTCTGTCCAAGTTGAATGAAATAAAGAGTGAGGTGCTGCAGAAAGTGTCTACTTTCTATCAGAAGAAACCTGATTTGAAGGCCAAGATTATGGAAGAGAAGAAGAAGGCAAATTATTCAAAAAAGAAGACAAAAGTTGTACTGCCTACAGGAAGACAAAAGAGGAGGAGGAATGATTGAGTGATATGGAAAACAATTTCTGTGGATGTGAAGTTTTTAGGAACAGTTGGCTAACTTTTTAAAACAATTTAAATACTAGTTTTTGTTGGTATGATGCATATGTTCTGGCTAACTTTTGGAAACACTTTGGATATGTTCATGTTTTAGGTTTTTGTACGTGAAGTGTTTCAGTAACGACTGGTTTTATGGTGGGATATTAGGTTTTGAATATTGGATATATATATGAATGTTAGTATATAAAATATGCAGTGATTCTATTGAAGGTTACATAAAGGTACAAATGTTGTTATAGAAAGGTAAAGAAAATGTATATAAAGGTATAATTGTTGTGATTGCAATATATTAATCTAAATAAGATTATTTTTGTGTATGTATTATAGTTTTTATTACAATATAAAACATAAAAGTAAGTTCGAATATAAGTGTTTATTAAAATAAACTTTTATAAATTAATGATATAAAGGTATTAATTCAAACATACAAAGGTAACATTTCTATAATATAAAGGTAAGTATTAGATAGATAAAGGTAAACATGCGAAAATGATTTTTCTTCCTGCTTATGTTTCTTTTGTAACATAATAATATATAAATAAAAGATATAAATGTATCAATTATATTATATAAAGGTCACATTTATACAAAATAAAGGCAACTGCCACATACATGCAGGTAACATGTGAAAATAAATAAAGGTCACAGTTCTATAATATAAAGGTAACTGAAATATAAATAAAGGTAAACATGTGAAAAATGTTTAAAACATGTGAACATTTGGTGTTTTAGAACCGAATTCCTTTGCAACAGACTTTCCCTTGAGCTTTTTTTTCTTCTGAAAATGACCTTTTATCCTCTGTCTTCGGCCTTTTGTAATAGAATGAGTAGGATCAAGGACAACATTAGATGATTCGGAATGCGTAGGAGCTGTTGAATCAAATGAAGTGATTTCATTAATACTCAAAGAATCTCTATTATATCCTTCTTCAAGTATTCTCTTTGCATCCTTGCTGTCTTCACATTTCAAAATCAGATTATAATACTTTCTGGCCATTTCATGTCTCCAAAGAACACATTCGTGAGGTATGTTCATGTGTTGAGAAATATGTTTGAAACCATCCCAAATCTGTGATTTTGCTTGCTTTGTCCACCTCTTCTTTATATAAGAATCAGGAATACTTACCTTAGAATTTATATGAAGTATCCTCAACGAGTGGTAGCACAACATACCACACTCTTCAAATTTCATGCATGTGCAAACAATAAGGTTCATGCTGTTGTCAAACACCACCCGATTCACAATCCCATTGTCATTGATAGATGAAACATGGTAAACTGTGGTGTCATCTTGAACTCCTATAAGTGTAGATGTAGCTGATATGCATTTAAGAAACTCATCCTCAAATTTTCTAAAAAGTGGCAGTGTATAAACCTCAGAAGCATGCTTCAACAATCCATTCAATGGCAGAACTGATTCAGGAATCAATCTTGAAGATTTGAATTCATCATGTCGTTCTTTGCTTCTCCAATTGTTGATTGTTTCCTTGAAAACTATATAGAATTCTGTTAAGCTTGTATTTTTCTTAACGTTGAATCCAATTGCATGGTTTGTGCTCTCACTTCTCTGTGATGATAGTATCCCAGCTGAAAAGAAATCTTTGTTCAATGCAGTGCACCACTTTTCTTTTAAACCATATAAACGTGCAAACCAAGGATGATCTGTCAAGCCATATTTTGATATCATGCTTTGCCAACAATCCTCAAATTCCTTTTCATCAGTACATCCTGACAAGCACTTATTGAATGTGTCTTTGAATGTATTATCGGTCTTCAATTCTGCGAATCTGCTTACTGCATTTTGCTGAAGATGCCATAAACACAAGCGATGTCTTGTTCCAGGAAAAACCTACAAATGGTTAGTTGAATGTATTAGATAATAATATATGAATCTGTATATATATATATATGTGTGTGTGTATACATATATTAGGATTAATCACAGTATATAAACATAACTGAGCTTTACATAACAATATACATTTAATCAAAAAATTAGCAACTGATATTATAAGGTATGAAAGTTATAACAAAAAGGTAATACAAATATATCATAAAGGTAACAGTGAACAATACCTTTTCTATTGCATTTGCAATGGCCAAATCTTGGTCAGTGAACAAAGATATTGGACACTTTCCTCTCATTGATTTTTTAAAAACTTCAAAAAGCCATTCAAAAGATTCCATCTTTTCATCAGCTAGGAACGCACATCCAAACATTACGTTTCTTCCATGATTATTTACTCCAACAAACGGAGAACATATAATATTGTACCTATTCGTCCTATAGGTTGTGTCAAATATCATCACATCTCCATAAATCTCATAATCTTCTTTCATCATTGAATCCCTCCAAAAAAGTTTACTCAATCTGCCTTCATCATCTAACCTAACTTTGTAATAAAAATCATCATTCTCCTCTTGTTCTTGTTGAATCATGTCAATGACCTTTTGTGCATCTCCACCCTCAATGACTTTCATCTTCAAACGATTTACAAAATTCAAGTGGTCTTTGATAGTGTGACCTATTACCTCCTCTCCTCCTGCATCTTGGACCATGTAACGAAAAGAATTTGTTGCACTCATTCCTGAAGTTATCATGCTTTCTATAACTCTTCCTTTTTCATTACTGATATTTCTTTCTGAACGGTGCAAGTGGTTCAATTCTATTCTGGTAAGTGTATGATTATGCAACAAAATGTGGTTGACAACCTCGTACAATCCTTCATCATTCATCTTAACCCTCATCAAAGCTTTACAATCTGTTCTTGCAAGTCCAATTTTTTTCCTCTTATATATACTTGGGTTTTGTGATCTCTTTACTCCAGAACTTGAGCAAACAAAAAGTTTTGCCAACTCAATAGGGGGGTCATCTCTAGAGAACCTACTAGTTGACTTACGAACACTAAATCCGACTGCACGAGCATGCTTACAATAAAGTTCATACATTTCTGGGATTGTTTTCCTTGTTGTTCCTATAAGAGATCCACTTATATCTGAAAAATAGAAATAATGATACCTTAATTGAACCTATATTATTAAATAATATGACCTTTATGTATTGTATAGTTTACCTTTATGCATTATGTGAATGACCTTTTATGAGACAGAACAATGTTTAAGTAGAAATTATTGATACCTTTATGTGTAGTTAAAAAGTAAAGATACCTTAAAATTAAGGATTAAGAGATAAATTATTATTTAAGAAATCTTAATACACCCTAGAAAATGAAAAGTTTAAGAAATTTTAAGTTTTATTATTGTACCTTTAAGTGTGAGTACTGTTATTTTTTTATAAGTAAACCTTTATCTATACTGAGTAGTACCTTTATATTAAATAATGATGACCTTTTTGTTATAAGAATTATACTGATAAGAGATAGAGTTTTTACCTTCGTTTATATCAGATATTGTATCACACGCATCAAGAAATTCATCTTCTTCGGTGGACAACTCAACTATTTCTCTTGAATTGGAACGATAATCTGTCAGAAGACATTATTAATACGAAATCAGAAACAATTACATGTTATTAAACTGATAGGAATTGGATTTTTGTTTGGACAATTATTTGAAGTTTTACCTTCATCTTCCATGTCTCCTGTCTGCATCTTGTTTAATTGCAATAGTTCGAACAAGAAATCACGAATGGAGAAGAAGAATAGGAAATATAGTAGAAGAATTAATCAATAGATGAATCTTGGAAGAACGCGATCGCCATGGGTGGAGCTGGGAGAGAGAGGAAATATCTGTGCAGGCAGGCAGCGAGATGAGCTGGGGGAGAGAAAATTAGGGCTAGAAAAAAAAAAAATATATATATATATTAAGTATGTCGGGTCGGGTCAGGCGGTCCAGTTGCACGGATCTAGATCCGTGCAACTGGTGTATGGGAGACCAACTCCCAATATTAATATAGTTGTTGACACAGCATGTGAAGAGGCAAGAACAATAAATTAATTAAGGTGGTAATAAATGGTATCTTAGACAAGGCAAGATTCTCGAGGGATCAGAATATCTTTTTCTCTTACCAAATACCAACGAGATAATATAAAGAAACACAGAATATACTTGTCCAATCAAATCATTGTTTACTAATTTCACATTTAGCAACACTTAAATAATTAATCATGCCATTAAACATTGATTAAACTTAATATGCTTTAAATGCAACGAGAATATTCCTTGGTGGGGCCATACCAATAACAACAAAGTTCGTCTTTTTACGTTTGTTGGTATCAAATAATAGCATTATCTGCCCTTATTGTATTGTAGCAGCCATGCCTTTATGTAATTTGATTGAGATTTAATTAATTTTTCCTTCAAGATAGGTTAATTAATATTAGTTACATTAATTCGTCTATAATTATTAACGGATTAATATGTTTTGTACGCATTCATTTAGTTATGTGTGTATTAATTTGCGATTGAGCTTTTTCTTTTTTAAACCCTAGTTATCTTTTCTTTTATTTTCACATATAAAAATTTATTTTGCAGGATATGAAATGTTTGTTTGCACTAAAATAGTGTTCGTGTTCCAACGCTAAAGTCTTAAGAACTTCAATTTATATAAACAACTATTTATGAATTTAAGTTTGATGCTCTCAAAAGTACCCATTCAATTGTTCTACTAAATATATTTTTAAAAAAAATTGAATACATAACTTTTACATAAATTTGCAAATTGAGGTCTACATATTTGATATTTCACAAAAAAGTAAAAAAATTAAATCTATGTAGAAAGATAAAACTAGACAAAATTATTCAAGCTTACTTTATGCATGACTTAATCTAAGTTGATTCAATTATGGTTTGATGATTGAATTAAACTCCAGAACAAGTCTAATTAAGATCTCGAATATCCAAATAAATGTGGAAAAATATATATTTTTTCAACTCCATTTCAAGACACGTTTATTTATAAACATAATTTACTCTATAGTTCTACAAAAAGTTGACTTTTTTTCCCTTATATTTAATGGCATGTAGCTGTCTAAATATATGGTATTAGGGCACTCCCAAAAACTAATAATGATAATAATAATAATATTGTAATAAAATGAATTTAAAAAAGAGGTGGAATCTCATTAGGTATTGAAAATGTATGTAGACAAAAAGAGACCATATGTTCTTGGTTAATGAAACCACTTTGGTATATATATATATATATATATATATATATATATGTATATGTATGTATGTATCTCCACACAATGTGATAAGAATTAATTCCTCGTGAAATTGAATTATAGAAAGTGGGAATTGCATCAGCAGAGCACTGACCTAAGATCCAACAATTAATTCTGATATTTGTCAATTTTTCTGGATTTGTTGAGCTCATTTGATGTTGAAATATTATTTAGTTTTATCTCTACAATTAAAATGCGTTACTATTTTTATTTTAGAAAAAAAACATCATTTTTCATCCTCTAAATTTGGCGTTTTCCAATTTTGATCCACTAAATTTCGAGAATCCAATTTCAGTACCGTAACTTCATTTTTTTCCGATTTAAATCCGATTGCTGACGTGGCAGCCGGAAATTGCCTATGTGACACCAAACCCTAAGCCCCAATTTTTTCCGGCCGAAAACGGAGCCACATCATCGGCCACGTCAGCAAAAATATAATTCAAGAATTCAAAAAAAAAAAATAGTTAAAAAATCAAAAAATTCTTCCTGCTGCCAGCGTTGCTGTCACTGGCGGCAGCACCCTCTCTTTCTTTCCCTCTGCATCTCGCTCTCTCTCTCTCTCTACCTATTCTCTCTCGTCGTCGTTCATCTCATCGTGGGGCAAGCTGAAGAAGCTCCAAACGCTGTCGTCGTGGGGTCGCCGATGACAAGCTCGTCGCCGGTGGCATGACAGAAGAAGAGAGAGGGAGAGGGAGAGACGTGGCAACCATATGACTCGTCCACGTCACTCCAAAAAATTGGGGATTAGGGTTCCTATCCACATCAGCACATTCCGGTGGCCACATCGGCCTCCGGCGAAAATCGAACTCAAATCGAAAAAAAAATGAAGTTACGGTATTGAAATTTGATTCTCAAAACTTGGTGGATCAAAATTGGAAAATGCCAAATTTAGAGGACGAAAAATGATATTTTTCTTTATTTTATTTATCAATGGTCTGTGGTTCAATGGTGAAAGAAATTAGATAAGTAAATGCCTTGTTTAATCAACAGCCAGTGTGACATGCATACACTCTTTTATTTGATATATGGAAAATAAGAATAGAGGGTTGATTTGAACTTAATTTCTATTCAAATTATTTGTTACTATAACTCAAGAATCCTAATTATTTGTTTATTTTTTAATGATCTTCATTAAAAAAAGAAAAAAGTTTGTTAATAATGATCTACTGAACATGGTTAAAATTAAATGTTAAGCCGTCTCTATTTGGCCTCTAAAAAATGACGTAGATAATTAATTAACATTTCTGTCACTAAATACTAATTAACTCTTCAATATTTTTATGAGATCACTAAAAACTGCCATGATATTAAACCAACTTAAATGACTTAAAAAAATAATTTCAACTTACGGTACTTACCCAATTAATTATACGAAATTCACAAATTAATTAATTACCATCCGAAAAACCTTGCACATTCCTAGATTTCAAAATATACCTTAATTAATTCTTGGTAAAATATTCCACTACATATTAATTGTCATTGTCACTATTTTTATTACTTGCACAACTTTGCTTAATTTGGGTTCTTGAATATAAGTTTTTTTGTTTATTTCGTACTAACAAGATATCTTTTTCAATATTGTATCATCTTGTATTTCAAATATATTATTAGTTAAACAATACTATCATGTATCATGTCTTAAATGAAATATTAATTAAATGTATCATGTATCAAATAACCTATACTATAATAAAAGCAAACAAGTTGAGGAAAATATATATATACATATACATATATACACACACTATTATATAAAAAGTTATATTCAATTTTACATATATGAGTAAAAATAATACAATAAGCTATTTTAAATGATATGACTATATCTTAATGATATAGTTTAATTTTGAAAATAATGAAATTTAAACATTGTCAAAAATCAAACAAAATTTAAATTAGTTTATAATTTTGATAGATATATAAATGTGGAAAATAGGTTTTAATCTAAACTTAATTTTATGAAGGGCTATAAAATGTTTAGAAGTTTGAAAACTATTATAGAAATACCAACATTATAATTAATTTGAAATTAGAATTAATAATAATAAAGGTTATGTACGGTGTACCAATCTAAAATCTATATACATAATAAAAAAAATGTTGGCAAAATTTATAAATTTGTCACTATCCATCCTAAAAATGTTACATCAATTTGTGTAATTTTTTAAATTTCATTTTGGTTTTCTAAATTAATTTAATAATTTTGAATCAATCTTTCATCTCAAGCCACTAAAATTAAGCTTCCTCTACGAGCCATTGGAATTAGGCTTCCTCTACAAGCCATTTTCTACTTCTATATAAGCAATGCATGAAATGGAGATGCAAATCTTACTAAATGAGGATGAACTAGTTTTTTGAAATGGAGGTTATAAATATCAAAACAATAAGAAAAATAATAGATGGTTGAAATATTAAAAGAAAAAGGAAATTAGTGATGGAAATAAGAATAAAAATTGAGATGAAAGTTATTTTCTATATAAGCAATGTATATATAACAACTCATTTAATGAGATTGAACTTAGATGAAATGGAGGCTAGAAATATCAAAAGAAGAATAAAATTTGGTGATGGAAATAAGAAGAAAAAATGAGATAGAAGTTATTGTATTATATAAGCAATATAATAACTTTCATTTTATGAGAATAAATAGCATCAAATGGAGGTTAAAAATATCAAAAGAAGAAGAAAAATTAGTGATGAAAGTAAGAATAAAAACCTAGATGAATAGTCATTAATATACTTTATAAGCAATGCATATATAACAATTCTCACTTAAAGAGAACTAGTATTTCACCCGCGCGATGCGCAGTTTATTATTTATTCTGATAATTATATTAAAAGTTATTTATATATCTTTTATTATTCCAAATGTTGTATGATATAGAAATATATATGTACCATATTTTTATTAATTTTTAAAGTTATATTTTATTATTTAAAAATAATTATTGGGTAAAGTAGAGTTTTAGTTGAAGATAGTAGAATTTGGTTAGCCTATCTCTCGTGTGCTTTTCAACCTTCCATATGCATTCATTTTCTTGGGACGTGTTATTTTAAATTCTAATAACAAATTATATATGTTATTCTACATTATATTTGACAATATTAAAAGGTTGGAATACAAATTTATAAATAATCTAAACAACGAAATTGAAAGCTTATATTATATTTATTTATTTTTTGAAAAAAAATTTATGGTCATTGGCTCGATAGATAATTTGTTGACGGCACACTTACAAATATTAATTTAAAAATACTTAGGATGACATAAAATTTCACACTAAATACATATCATATATATACGGTATATATACACACACATCTTTAATAGTGGTATACTTGTTTATTAATTATATTTATATTAAATATAATATCAATTATCCCTCAACAAATTAATACTTATTATTGAAATGATTGTTTGAACAATATCTATTGTTGGTATTTAAGAAATTATTAAAATAAGAATAAACTAATACAATATTTATATTATAAATTGAAGTGGAAATACCTCCAATTACCCAATTTGACAAGTCAATAAACTTGTTTACCCATTTTTATGGGAAGTTACTTTTTTTACCCAATTTGAGGGCGAAATGTCAATAATGCCCTCAACTTAAGTTTATATTTACGTAAACCACAAATATATCAGCATATCGTGAACACGATATTATATATCGTGTTCACGACATGTTGAACCTTTCTGTATATCGTGAACACGATATTATATTCCGTGTTCACGACATGTGAACCTTTTTGCATTTCGTGAACACTATTATATTCTGTGTTCACGACATGTTGAATCTTACTGTATTTCGTGAACACGATATTATATTCCGTATTCACGACATGTTCACTTTATCTGAAAAGTTGACTCGAGCCGAAGAAAGATGACTCGAGTCCAAGATATTTTCTGAACTTTTCTTATGTAAATATAACTTAAATTGGGATTATTAAGGACATTCCACTACCCAAATTGGGTAAAAAAATTACTTCCCAGAAAAATGGGTAGATAAGTTCATTGACTTATGAAAATTGGTACTTTGTAAATTGATCCTAAATTGAATGTATTAAGTAATAAAAAATACAAAAAAAAAAAAAAGATTGTTGAAGTGACACTTTTTGTTGGAAAAAAGGGTATTTTTATAAATATTTTCAATTTTTCCTCTATTATTATAGTATAGATATATATATATATATATATATAGATTTATCTAATTTTTTTTTGAATTTCTATACAATAAATATAAAATTAAATGTCTTAAATATTAATACTTATTTATACTTTTGTTAATAAATATAAAATGAAAGTTATTAATGATTTTCTTAAAATGGAAATATTTAATAAATGATACATTTATTACAATTATTTTTGGCAGAATGTTCTGCTTTTATATATATATAGATGAGGTAGCATGAAATTGAGGTTATAAATATCAAAAAAAGAAGAAATATATTGATGATGAAAATAAGAAGAAAAATTAGGATGAAAGTTTTTTCAGATAAAATGAGATATCAACAATACTAATTTGATTGTCATCTTCATTATCTAAATCTATTGATAAGTAATTGCATTAAAAAAAATAAAATTTAGCATTATAGTAGGAAAAATAATACAACCACTTAGAGAAAGATAAGTGAAGGAGAAGGAGTTAGGATATGATCATGATTCCACTGTTTTTAGACATATTTAAAGAGAAGGAAAAATAAAGATGAGGGGAAAATGTGAAAAAGTTTATCAAATACAATTATTTATATAAGTTGAATATATTAAACACTTTTATTAATATAGACATTAAAAACAATATAAATTTTATTCTTAAATAATATATCATTATACTATATCATGAACAATAAAACTTATTAGATTATATAACAAGTCCCGCATCGTGCGGGTACACTACTAGTATATATAATGCCATTCTCTTCCCTTCTTTTCGGATCGTAAATCTTAATTATAGGCCAGAAATTAGGGTTAAATTAAAGAAAATGTGGGCAGTGGACATAGCTGTGATCAAGTAGTTTATTAAAATATTAATACTAACCCTAATTCAGTCCAGCATAATGGGAAACTCCTATATCTATAATTAATCAATTCCACTGTCACTATCCAATGCATGTCTCCAAGAAGAAGAAAGTTATACAATTCACCATGTATCAAATCACAAATAAAATATGGACGCCAAAAATCGACTTAGTTTAATCCCCTCTACAATTTTACTGCTGTAAATATTTCTACATATTTGGTAAAAAAATTCAGTAATGTTGTGAAGCAGTGGTTGTGTGCGTGGAAGAGGAGGTGGTTGGTGAGTGTGATTGAGCTCTGCCTTCACTATGGCTACCTCTATCATCTGAGTGACGTGGCTTTTCTTGTCTCTCTTTAGGGGAGGCCGAGGCCGACCCGTCTCGGAATGCCGTTGCCAGCGTGGCCACCGGAGCATAGATCCCTTTTGAATTCGCTTCCCCCGATGTGGCGGTTGTCGCCATTGCTGTATACTCCGGTGGCACCCATAGCCCGCCCACCACCACAAACTGAGGCGTTTGTGTGTTGTTATTGTTGTTGTTGTTATGAATCGACGGGCTAGGTCTTCTCGTGTGCAGACGGTATTTCTGCACAAAGGTTGGATACTTGAGTTGAAAAGTACTTGATCATGTTATGATGACTAGAGATGAAGGAAATGGTTTCTAGACTTTCACACAATTATCAGACTTTTCTAATGAGTAACATAGCAAACGATATCACTTTTAGCGTATTTTACATCTGCTAAAAGAGATATTACGAGGATTATTTTGTTTAAAAAGTTGAAAGTCATGATTAATCAAGAATAAGAAATCAAGAATCTTGAAAGGAAAGCTAAGATCAATCTTCTTTTAGAAGCCTAGTTCTCTAGAATTAAAAGCCATTGATTTTCTTGATTATTAGATTCCCATTATACAACTCAACTAGTGATTCTTCTTTCTTGGTTAGAATAATTTGACATATGAACTATATTCACAACTTGATGCTATTCCCATTGAGGATTTAATTGAAATGCAGCCATAGCAACTATCTAGCTAGGACCCGCTATGGAAAAATACCAAATCAAAGAGAATCTTAGCATGGAAAATCCAAGATTTCTACTTTTCTCTTTAGTGATTAACTTTGATTTGGAAAAAACATCAAAACTATAGCATGAACAGCAAACCTGCAAATGGCTTTTGACTTCATCATTAGTGAGCCCATCAACCTTCATTAACTCCCTAATCTGTTTTGGTGTTGCAACTGCATAATCCAATCCAAAAACAACAACACATATCAGATAAAAATTCGCAATCAAGAACTGAGAAACATAAAATTAATCTGGTTAATTTTACATACGATGTGAGCCACCAAGTTGTTGAAGGGCTTGCAAGAATCTCTTATGCAACTCAGGCGACCAACACCTCCTTGACTTTCTTTGAGATTGGCCCTCCTTATCTTCCTTCTTATTTCCGCCACCGCCGCTGCCGCCAGTCCCCGCCGTGGAACTGGTGGAAGCCGGTTGCGCCGCCCTATTAGCTGAAGGAGCAATTGCAGTATCACAGGTGGCAACATTTACCTCTTTCTTAAATGGATGAAATGCACCACCACTCCCACTTTTCTTCACCGGTGAATCCTGAATTATTAACCCCACCCAAAAAGATTATATTTTGCCCTAATTTAACCTACCAAAAAAACTTCTTGAAAAAATTAATTACCTCCTTGGAGGTTGGATCTGGGGTTTGATTCCAGAGCTGTACAGATCTAAGCCAATCTGATTTCTTGGAATTCTTGTCGTTGCCATTCGAAACCTTCCCATCTTTATTATTAACAACAATATCAGCATCATTTTTGGGCTTTTTTGATTCTTGTTCTTCACCATCAGAATTGTGAGAAGAAGCTCTCTTAATAGGCATAAACTCCTCAAGAAGTGGGGCTTCGCTACATGTTTGCTCTGAACATTCCGATTGCACATTCAAATTATACTCCGTTGTCGTACCTGATAACTGCTGCTTGCATGTCTCAATTGCTGAAAATCGATTCCAAAAAAGATAGAATCAAAACATGAAACCTCAAAAACAGACAAAAGGGCTAGCTTCCTCCATTCTTGCACAGACATGTGTGTGTGACAATATATCACATACCTTGTGTGACAAGTTCAAGACAGAGAGGGAGTTCACGTTGGAAAACTTGAATCTTGGAACGTTCTTCTTCCAAGGCCTGGATATAATCTTGACATCGCTGCATTTTCTGGCTGTGATTATGGGTGTTGATTGTCATCTGTGATTGCGTTGATGGTAAATTTGGAGATTTTTGTGGAGGAAAATGGGAATTTAAGTTAAGTATAGGAATGGGGGTGGGGACCAGAGATTTATATGGGGGAAGAAAGCATATGTTTTTGTCTGAGCATTGAGAGATCCGAATGAAAATACGAGAATAAAGGGATCTAAGTAGAATCACCAAAGAGAATAAACTTGGTTCACAACAACAAATTATATATATCACACTCACATATTTATTGCTATTTTCATCATTTCCTTTTGTTAAGTATTACTGCTACAAAGCTTGAAGACGAGAAAAGGGAAAATATGTGTATATATATATATATATATATATATATATATAAATGAATTTCCTTTTTTCTTTCTGTTTTGGAGAAAACGAGGGAGCGTGAGTTTGTCGAGGTCGGGACGTCGCGTACAAAAGAATCTTTGAATTTTAGAGAGAGAAAACTCCGATGAGATGAGAGAGAGGTTGAATATTCGAGGAGTGATTCTTTTGTGGGGCTGCCATTGATGTAACGCTTTTTCATTTAGATAAGAACAAGGACTCTCTCTCGATCAATTTGGATAATTTATCTTTTAGCCCTTCAACTTTTTTGGTTCAGCCAATTCGGCCCACTACTCAACAAAATATTTCATCGCAATATCAACACATTTCTTCTTCTTGTACGCTTACCTAAATTATTACTACTTTTATTTAATTTTTATAGTTATCTCCTACATATATTAATATATTTCTTTTTCCTGATGTACTTTTTATTTATATTTTCAATTTATTTGTAATAAGTTGTAATGTCGGATAACACTACCAACAAAAATTCAAAATGTGATTAGAATGGGATTTGAGTGAAGTTAATGGGCCAAGAGTGCAATTTCAGACCTACCTAATTAATTATCTCTCACCTTCTCACTTTCTCTCTCTAACTTTTTTTGGGTATGGAATATTCCTCCTGGAAGGGTAGAAGGAAGAATCGCGAGAAGCAGAGAGCGCGTGGTTACACGCCACTCCGTACAGTTAGAGCTGTGCCTCTAATGCGACCGCTTCGGAAACTTGTCTGGCTTTTCACCCTCGCTAAGGGCCACTCACCGTACTAATGTTTTCACTCTCCTCATCCTTTCGTGCCATCCACGCTCCAATCATAAGTAGACATCTGTCCCAGTTATCCCAATGTTGGGAAATGGGATATTCTCTTTTTGGTACTGTAGTAGGTTGGATCAGCTGCAACCATTTTGTCACACCTTTCACAAATCAATTGCTCAATTACAATCCCAATTATGCATTTGATTTAACACTTTTTTATAAATAAAATTGAGATAGCAACCAAAAATACCACTTTTGATATAAGTAATTTGAATTTTACCACTCAATATAAAAAAAAGTCTTAAAATACCACTAATTATAACAAAATACCACAAAATACCACTAAATTTGAATAACTGATTCTCTCTCCTATCATTGAGAGTTAATGGGGCAATTATGGCCCACCAACCCCACACGCACCCCCCCACACTTTCACTTTCACTTTCACTTTTCTTGTGAACTATTCGAAAATTTACAGCAAAAAAAAAAAAAATTACCGTGTGCCTCAAATTCGTGGAAGGAAGATTCTTGGAACGGAAATTATCGAGGAATGACAAACCAGGTTAGATTCGAAACTTTGAATGTCTATTAGTGAAGTTGAATGTGTATTCGAAACTGTGATCTTGATTTTTGTTAATGTGTGTTTAGACTTAATCTTGAAAATTTATTAAATGTTATTTATATTGAATGTTTGGCCTTCGCATGTTTAGAGGAATTTGTTGGAAAAGCATCTAGATTTTTAGGCTGAAATCTGCAAAAAAGTTCGAAGTTCTTCGAAAATTCTTGCTTACTCGAATATTTAATTGAGCGTTACTCGAACAATTCATAATGTTCGAGTAACCCTGTATTTCAACTCTGCTCGAACAATAATATGGTCGATCCTCGAACAATTCATAATGTTCGAGTAACCCTGTACTTAAACTCTACTCGAAAATTTTGAAGGGTTATTCGAACAATAGGGTATTGTTCGAATAACCCTTTAAGGTGTATGTTCCTCGAATAATAGAAAATTTTCGAGTAATATTTAAAATTGAACCCTACTCGAAAATTTTGAAGGGTTATTCGAACAATAGGGTATTGTTCGAGTAACCCTTTAAGGTGTATGTTCCTCGAATAATAGAAAATTTTCGAGTAACACTTAAAATTGAACCCTACTCGAACATTTTAAGGGTGAGTCGAACAATTAGGTATTGTTCGAGTAACCCTTAAAATGTTCGAGTAGGGTTCTATTTTCGAGTAACACTCAAACATTTTAAGGGCTATTCGAACAATAACCCTATTGTTTGAATAACCATTAAAATGTTCGAGTAGGGTTCAATTTTGTTCGAATAACCCTTTAACTTGTTCGAATATCTGAAAATCAGTAAACCTTTTTATTTTTTGTTGAGGTTTCTGTAAAGTGTATTTTGTTGATAAATATGATATAAATCTGTGTTCTATTCTTTTAAATGTATAGGTCGGGTACTCGTGGGTTCGTGAGGTGTGCCAGGGTCGCATGGCCTATATTAATGGATATGTCCGACTCAGTGTCCTTGATGATATCAAGACACAGCTGCGTGCTATATGTCGTCGCTGTGAGCAGGACTTTGTCGCTTCCTCTTTCGGACATTTTCTGAGATAGGGGACAAATAGGGACTCTTGTAAGGCCCTCCTTCATGTTCTTATGTCCCGAGAGGTACGTGTTCCAGGCACGGCTCCGGATGAGAGATGGTTTGCAGTTGGTCGAGACCATCAGCTTTGTCGGTTCTCGAAGATCGAGTTCGCTTTGATCACTGGGCTGAAATTCGGTGATTCGGTCTTCGACCCGTCCGGGGATCATTGTCCACCTGAGGGAGCAGTTTATTATAGAGTCTTTGTCGGTACTTCTCGAGTGAGCATTGCAGAGATTCGATCAAGATTTATAGAGTTTATGGATAGTGCGGTTGATTCACTGAAGATCGCCAAGATCCTTGTTTTGTATTGTATAATACTTGGGGTGGACGCCGGCAATAAATTTGTTGATATGTGGGTCTGGGACTTGGTTGAGCATCCTGATTTATGGGAGACCTTCCCATGGGGCAAGATATCATATCTCACCTTGTTACAGTACATGGACAACTATCCGGACACCATTATGCCCCAGCGTTCATCTGGTGTCCAGGCATACCACTTCTACGGGTTCTCGACAGCCCTCCTGGTATGTGTAAGATTATTTTTGTTCTTAAAATATTATTTTTGATTTTTTAGCCCTGAAATTATATCATGTTTGTTTATTTTACAGTTATGGGCCTTTGAAGCAATCCCCAGGACAGTGGAGTTTACGGGGTCCAGAATGGCCACATCCTTATACATGCCGAGGTGTTTGAAGTGGTCCACCATGAGATCTGTGGTCGACGTCACACATCTTCTCGATGAAGAGGTATTTTATATTAATGTTAATTTTATATTTTTCCTGAACGCTTGCTTGTGTAGAACTTTTCACTAAGAACACAACATTTGTCTTTTCTTCGTAGGGTCTGGAGTGTATTGAGCGTCTCATTCCCACACCTGAGGAGATGTTGCAGCCCTATATGAGGGACATTGACCAGGACATCGCCGAGGGAGTATAGCTTGTCAAGCAGCGACGTAGTCGTCGTCCCACTAATGCTCGTACAGCTCGTCGACGTGCACAGGAGACAGATACGGATGAAGTCGGTCCTTCCACGAGACCGAACACTCGTGCAGGCAGACGCACCACGACGAGGGCAGCCGATAGACGGTCCAGACGCACCACGACTCTCATTGACGAGGACCAGGACTTTTAGACCACCGAGCAGGACCCGTACGTCCAGGGGCATCAGAGTTTCGATGACGAGCAGCCCATTCGCGCTAGCCCCATTGCGGAGAGGTGCCCAGAGCCGGATTTTACATATCATCAGTCCACACAACAAGCTCCGGTGGATCATGGGGAGTCGTCCCGAGGAAACGACGACTTATTTTCACGGCTGACACGCTGGATGGGATCTCAGTTCGAAGAGTTACAGAAATCAACGGCCCAGGGTTTCAGCGATCTATCGGACCAGGTTCACGGGTTCATCAGAGACGAGGTCGCCGCTGAGTCTCAGCGACTGGAGTTATTGATACCCGGTATCGTCCAGCAGGAGATATGGTTGTACCATCACCCGCATGAGCCATATTCCGATAGATATGGTAGACAGGAGCCTTCACAGCCTCAGTGGCAGTGGCCGACATATGATCCGTCAGCGTGGACCCCGTGGCCGGCTGTGCAGCCGACACAGCATCAGTGGACCCCAGCTGACCGAGTCTTTCAGACAAGTATGAGCGGTCCAGGTGTCGTATCATTTGACATCGGCTCTGGTCCGGAGGCCGAGGGTGGTGGTGATAAGGCGCCTTCGGAACACCTGTCCGATTATGACAGCCCGGAGGCCGAGGGTGGTGGTGAGGACCTTCATTCCGAGAGTTTGCACATCCACTCCACCGAGGGTGTGGGATACCCTGTTGGTGCGGATTGGTTCAGGGCAGTTATGGATGGAACTCAAGACCTCAGTTATGAGGTAATTTATGTTTAATTTCTGTTTAATTTTCATGTAAATCGTAATTCGTTTAATTTTAATGTAATTCGTTGCATTTTCATCTCGTAGCCAATTGATGCATACCTAGGAATACTTCAGAGTATTCCTATCTTTGCTAGTGTTCGCGTGCCGCTTAGGCTGTCAGCCCGGGTCCAGTTGGTGGATACACATTTCTTTGTAAGTCATTTGGCCAAGATTTCATTTTTTTGGCTTCTGTAATGTCTACTCATGTTTCTTGAGTTTAAATGCACAGGAAGGCTGCGAGGAGATATGGAAGAAGAAGCATGCAGGTGAAGATCCGGACACCATGTACAAGGGTCCCTTGAAGGAGGATTTCAGCCCCTAGGATCTTGAGCGCTTGGCCCCGTATGTCCGAGGTTTGAAGCCGAAGTGGAGATCCATGAAGCCATGGTGGGAGCACATCCGGGCGGTAAGATATAACGATATCATATTTCGTGTTCAGGATAATATTTGATATCATTAAGTACTTAAATTTTTTATTTTCCCCCTTACTTTTGACATCAGGTATACACTATCATTAACCTGGACGGGCATTGGGTGTTTTGTGAGATCAACCTGGTAACAGCTCGCATTGTTCTGGCGGACAGCCTTAGGTGGAGGGAAACACCGGAGATACAAGAGCTACGCACCAGACAGACCCTCCCACTTCGTCGTGTGTTGCCAGCTTTGTTATCGTACACAGGTTTTTATGACAGGGCAGCCGAGCATGGTCATCATTGGGAGCAGTCAGTGACAGGAGAGTGGCCTATCCACATGTTCAGGAAGGAATTCTGTTATGAGCAGAAGGATAACGTCTCGTGTGGTGTGTACTCGATATTGGGCGTTGAGAGCTCCCTTACAGGTGAGTGGCCTCGATCGACGTTGGCAAAATATCGAGGTGTCAAAGCTCTCCGGAAGTTCTATGCGTTGACCATTTGGAGACACTCCACCCCCGGAGACACTTGTCCTGCAGATTTTTTTTAGTAGATGTTTTTGTACATATTAGTTTTTTACATATCTGTTGAGTAACTGGTAGAACTTATGTTGAACAATTGAACTTTTTAAATATTTGACTTTTTAAACAATCCAACACAAGCCCTAATGACTCAACTCATACTCAAACACAATCAATTAAGATTTCCAGCGTCCTGATGTTGACTCAAATAGACAGAACATTTCCTTCTGGTGTGCGTGTCTGAGCCACAAACAGAACATTTCTTCTTTCTTCTTGTTCTCGTTTGAGTTTGAGTTGGCAGATTATCTTCATTGTCCAAATCTTCATGTTCCTGTGAAGGTGGGGCCATCGGCTGACTACATGTGGTAATGTTATGACCAGGTTGACCGCAACCAATACATATAACGGATGTACTTCGACGTGCCCCCAAATTTATTCCACTTGAAGGTATTCTCCTAGTTCTGGGTCGGCCGGCCTGTTTTGGTTGATCCGGCGCAACACAAACAGTTAAGCGCGTATCTTCATCAAGTACCCAAGCAGTCGGGTCGGGAACAGGCATAACTTCTCCAGCCCACATACCCCTAAACCAGGATGTCGTGTAGTAAGGAGACACATGTGGTACGACTGACTCCTTCGAATAACTGGTACAAAAAACGTATTAATTCCCAAAATGACATAAAACATAGTTTATGATAGAAATTGTTGGTGTGCATAGAACCTGATGGCCGCACATGTGTGCGCGCATGGAATCAACTCGCTCTGGAAAACCTTACAACTGCAAACGAGGCCGGTGAGATCAACTAGAAATAGTTTTCGCCCATCTGTGATCTTGAATTTCCCTCGACCAAGTCTGTCCACTTCCATTTGTCGGCCTTTGCTCATGAGGTCGGCTAACTTGTCGTGTGCCGTCTTTGTTAAAGTTTGTTCTCTTTCTTCAGCCCCTATCCGCCTCTCAGCAAACCACTTTTCAATAATCCTTCGAGCAGCTTCCAAGAAGGCACAAACGGGTAACTTTCTTGCCCAAACGAGACGAGAATTCCAAACCTCGGCAACATTTGATGTCATGAAGTTATATCGTCGAACAGGACATTTGACGCGAGACCACCTCGTTGCGTTGGCCTTTTTTAAGGCTTCAATAGCTCCCAAAATTCCACTCTCGTGGACAAAACTAATGTACCTGTAGAAATAATAAACTTTTTTACTCGGCAGCTTGGTATACTTATTTAAAAAAATGTAGCTTAAAAACAACGGAGGAAAACATACCTATCAAAATCACATTCATCATAACAATAAGCAGCCCTGTGGAATAGTCCGACTAAATGTGCTCCATACTTGGACAAATTTTGTTGAAGATGGAAACAACAAAGTCCATGGGCTGCTTCCGGGTATACATTCTGAATGGCATTACTGATGCTCGCGTGTTGATCAGACACAATCAACAGGTCATCTGGACACCCAAATGCTTCTCGAACATTACGAAAGAACCATGTCCAGGATTCATCATTCTCAACACTTCCTATCCCAACAGCGAGTGGAAAAATTTGCTCGTTTCCATCTTTCGTAACAGCAACGAACCCAATTCCTTTGAACTGTCCCTTCAAATGACAACCGTCAACCACAATTACAGGTCTCGAGTACTGAGCAAATCCCCGAATGGATGCACCTAATGCAAAAAATGCGAACTTGAATTTTCCTCCTTTATGCGTCTCTAGTGCAGTATGTGTTCCCGGATTGGTTTCCTTCAAGATCTGTAAATACGCAGGAAGCATGCTGAATGACTTCTTTGGATCTCCGTATGCAGTTCGCATGGCGTGACGTTTTGCAGTTAATGCAAATCTGTAGTTCAAATTCAAGCCATGTTGGCTCATTTCTCGAATTATGTCTCTAGTGGAAACATCTGATTTGTCTTTTCGGAGCCTCTCGACGAAGTAATCTCCAATTAAAGTGGATGGAAGTCTACGGGGAGCACCGGCGTTCAACTCATATGAACAAGTGTGGGGCAGGACAACTTTGGAGATTTTCCAAATACCATGTTTTTCAGAGGCAGTGAGTATGAATGGACAATTTTTGTGGCTGCATTTCACATACCATCGGCGTTTGTCCGAATGATCCACACGATATTGAACCTGATTCTCCAAATGATAGAACCCAACAACATTTTTTAGTTCGGTCTTACTACCAAAAGTCGATCCTTTTTGCAGTCCTTGGGGAGCATGATCAATCTCTGAAGAAGAAGGTAACTCATCGAATGATGGAATGTCGGGAATATACCATTCCGCCCTCATTATGTCATCACAAAATTGCTGATATGCCTCCCGTTGCTCCTGATCCAACATTGCCTCTACATCTTCATCAAGTGCAAAGTCATCTTCTTCATTGTTTGGATCTACAACAAAAACACAGAACATTGTTAATCACAATAAACACAAACAATACAATATGCTAAGTTCATAAATGTTCACATACCGACTCGATCATCCTGCTCTTCTTGCTGCCTCTCATTTTCATGTGCCTCAACATCTTCTAATTCATCGGTTGGGAGTCTGTTCAAGTCCAAATTGTTCAAATTAGTAGCATCAACTCGTCCGAATGATGCCATCCAAGGCTCCCTTTGTTGATTTGAAGACGTTCCAACAAAAGTGTCTTCTATCCCATCTCCAACACCCCATTTTGAATAAAATCCTTCGTCGCTCTGTAGCCCTAAGGGAATATTTGAAGAAATCCAGTTCTCTCCCATGCTGACATTGAAATTTTGACGCTCCACTTCGTCTGTTAACGGAAAAAAACTTTGAGGACCTTCATTATATTGTTCATGGACGGAAAATGTGGATCCCCCTAATGCTCCGACTTGCATGCTTTTCAAAGAAATAAAAACAACTAGAACCTCATCAACGGTTGAAAACGCCTGCTTCATATCTAAATCATCCTTAATTTTCTTCTTCTTCAATCTTCCATTGATTTCAACTAGATAATGAATCAAATAGCCCCAACAATTCATATCGGCTAGAACAAATCCGTGATCTAAGTTCAATAAATCGATATATGTCATTGTTTGAAGATGAATCAATGTTTGAGAACCGTTTACATATTGTAAACCTTCCCAATAACCTCCAAACCACACCACCACTGAGAAAGCCATCTTCTTCTAATTAATTTGACCTATATAAGTGAAAAAAAATTAGGAAAATTTAAAATTACAAAAATTCCAGTGGGTTACTCGAACATTATGCAAAGTTCGAGTAACCCTAATATAATGTTCGAGTAACCTTAATATAATGTTCGAGTAATTTTAAAAAAAAATGATCGAGTAACCTTAAAATAATTTTCGAGTAACCTTATAATAATTTTCGAGTAAGTTTAAAAAAAATGATCGAGTAACCTTAATAAAAATTTTCGAGTAACCTTAAAATAATTTTCGAGTAAGTTTAAAGAAATTTTCGAGTAAGTTTAAAGAAATGATCGAGTAACCTTAATAAAAATGTTCGAGTAACCTTAATAAAATATTCGAGTAACTCAATTCAAAATGTTCGAGTAAGCTAATTCAATGTTCGACTAACATTATATATGTGTCCAACACTAATTTTCGAGTAACAAAAAAAATTCATGAAACCCTCTATTAATCTAAATTAATAATATCCCACAGTTTAATTGTACCATTAACAATTTTCTACACTAACTAAATATTAAAACGGATAAAATAATTTATAAAAACTTACTTGATTCTTGAGGAAGTTTGTGACAACGATTGCTTCTTCAATTTTTTTGTTTTTGAATGAATCTACACTTCATCTCTATTCTCTTTAAAAGGTGAAATATTTTACTGTTTTCCCATGAATGTATGTAATATCAAATCACACTGAAAAGTGAAATTTTTTTCAATCTTTTACTGTTTTCACGTGAATGTGAATGTATGTAATATCAAATAAAACAAAAAATAAAGAACCTCTTTCTCATCTAATAATGCATATGAAGAAATAAAAAAAAGTTAAAAAAAAAAAAGGAATCCACTTTTACCAAAGAGCCAAATGATCCGTATATTCTGTAAGAAAAAGTAAGAAAAAGTAATCATTTCCTCATTATTCAAAGAAGACCAAGTCAAATAAGTGGTAGAAAGTGACATTTTGTTATATTTAGTGGTAGAAAGTGACATTTTGTTATATTCTATGGTAAAAAAATGTATTTCTTATAGGGATTGTGGTATTTTTGCCCATTTTCTCAATAAAATTTGAACCCTACATTATATATATATATATATATATATATGAATTTGATTGTACTGGATTAATTCTAACTGTTGAATTTCGATATAAATATGATAATTATGCTTCATCTTTCTCCTATTATAAATATATTAAATTTTAAGTCCATACATCAAAATGATACGATTCAAAATTTATACAAGTATATCAAGAACCCTATGGGTTGAGTAGAAAAATTTTCAATACATTATAATTGTGTGCTACTTTAATCTTAAAAATTACTTTTCAACATTTAAAATACCTTTGAAGCCCAAATCAAAGACTATTTGTATTTGATACAAAAAGCCCAAATCTGTTTAACTCAGGTTACACAATCCAGCCCAATTTTAATGCCCAAAGCTTGAAAGGCCTACTTTAGCTCAAAAGCAAATCTACATGGTGAGGCCCAAAAATACCTTAGGTCGGCCCATATGCTAAAAAACTTGTGAAAATCTTTTTTTAATAGGAAGAACGAATATCACTGTTAATTACACAAGTTTTCGACATCAATGACAATGTGACAAGTTCTTTTTTGGGGATGGAGCTCATAAGTTTTTAGAATTGTAAGAATATATGAGTGAAACAAACCAATTGTTTTGCCAGAAAAGATTAAAAATAAGACGTACTATTCCTTTTACAAAATGAAGTAATAGGCAATTATGGGTACAAATATATATAAAATGATTGAATAACATGTGTCTCCTATTTGAATCCAAGTGAAACATAGAAATAATTTGTATAGTGGTCTTGTCAATTTAGTGCTTGCTTATTGTGTCAATATTATTGATATGGGCAAAGGCATTGCAAGTATAAAAATGATTTTTGATGATATTTCTTGTGAATCACCAAAAGAAAAATATGGGAAAATATTTTTCTTAAAGGGTAATATGGGATTTTCAAAAACTCAAAATGGGTATTTTCTAAGGAAGAAAAAATAGAAGACAAAATCCACGTTCAAAAGCTCAAAAAGGGTGATAAAAATTACTACATCTTTACGTTCTGGGTTGGTAGTAAATGGTCTTAAAATGAAGGAAGTAACATATAATTAATGCACTAGTATCATACATAAATTGAATGCAAAATTCTTAACTAGCTATGAACAATCAGAAAACCATAAAAAATGAAGAATAAGTTTAAGTGAATCATAGATGTAAAATTGTAGATGATGGACCCTAATATATTGATTAATTTGCAAAATAGCTTTATGATGGACCCTCAACTCAATCATTACAACCACGACATGCACCTTCACTTTGTAAAGTTAGCGACCGCCGCCTGTGGCTCGGCCGCCTTAGCCGCCGCCGACGGCTCAACCGTCGGCGACGGGGCCACCGGCTTCACCACCAGCTCGGCCGGCAAGTCCTTGATCCCCTTCAAATAAAACGTGTAGAACAGCTTAAACGGGAAAACAATCTGCTGCAACTTCACCGTCCCGTACGCGCCGTCGAACACGCCGGAGCCGCCGGTGACGGCCAAGTACGTATCCTCGTACGTCAGGTAGGCCCCCTGTACGGAAATGTGGCCGTAATCGCCGAAGTAGAAGCTGTACATGGCCTCATACCTGTCGCCCTTCTTCTCCGGCGAGTGCTGAATCAGCACGCACAGGCCGGCGGTGATCCCCAGCCGCTTCTGCAAGTCGCCGGAGTAGAGCTTGTTGGAGAAGGGGACGAGGTCGCCGAGGGAGTTCACCTCCTTCTGGCTCAGCCTCAGGTACGCCGGACTCCCACGATCACGCTCGTTCATCTCGTACACGTACAGTTCTTGAACCTTGGCTGCAAAAACAAATGCATATTAAAGACAAGATCCTCGTTTCTATGTAATTAAGGTAATAAAAGCATGGTTGACTTACGTGGTTGGGGCTTTGGTTTACTGAAGAAGAATGCTTGAGTGGTTAGGGATTTTGATGGGGTGCAGATTTTGTGAGATGAAGGGCGAATCTTGAAATGCTTTGTTGAAAGAGAAGATGAAAAGTGAAGATGATTTGCAGATGATGGGAAAGAAGATGGCATTTGGGCCTTCAAACCAGCTGGTTTCAGGGTACAAGCCATCGATGCGAGGGTGGAGGAGGAAGACGAAGATGCGTGCTTGTGGGGGTTGTACCTTGAGCTGATTTGTGGTTTGTGGGATGGGAAAAGAATGATGTAATAAGAGAGATCTGAAATGGAAGAAGACGAAAGTCAGTGGAAAAGGCCGGCTTGGAATAATATTCAGCCTCGTCGTCGGTGTCCAATTATATAATTAAATCTTATTTTCCACATGCTTCTTTTTTCTATTTATTTTTTTCCATCAATTTTCCCTTTGTTATATGATTAATTCGGTATATAATAACTAGATTCCCCTATATACTTTTGAATTAGAGTTATTAATTCTATATGGATTTTTTTTTTTTTAACTTGTCATTTACTTGGTAAAGAAATGTAACATCTGATCAAATTATAGACTTCTCATTGTAAAATGGGAATTAATCACCATGCATTCACTCTCTTTAATTTTGTCAGAAAGAAACCAAATTCCAAAGGATGGTTGTCTATTATTTTATTTTTTCAACGACTTTTTGTGGGTGGATGTTTGTTTATAGCAGAAATTAAATGTGTGTTCATAATTATTGTTTTTGCAAGCCTGCCACGTCGTGCAACGTGAATATATTATAGAGTAAGGAAAATAAAATAAATAAAGGGCAAAGATCGAATGGAAATATTATTCCTCTAAATATATTATTTTTTCATCTTTTGAGAAGATTCTTGTATTGAAAATGAAGCTCGATACGTACAATTTCATCCACTATAATATATATATATCTATATGTATTATATATTATGTGACAGCCAAGATCAAACCATAAACATTAAGTCCTAACAAACCTCTATAAATTAATTAATACATACAACGTCGAATATATTTTATATTATCTAATGATAAAAGCCTTCAACGCAGCCCTCTGAATCACAGCTAAAACTTTCTGTCCTTTTCCATTATAAAATCTTTACTGAGTTTGTTTATACAGAAATGGACAACCTTATATTAGGTAGAACACATTATGTCAACTTATGTAACTTGAAAGATAAAATCATATGAAAATATTTTAAAATATAATTTTGTGATACAAAACTCGACAAATCAGAAACTTATTTTAACAAATTAATCTCGATTAGATTCATAGGATGATCTTAGAAAGGTCCTGCTTTATATAAGACACACGTTTAGAATTGGAATTGACATATGCTAGTTACAGGTTTTAACAGATAGGGTTAATTACAAATAATCATCCAAACTATACATGTTTTTACAGTTAGCTACCTAAACTTTTTTCGGATACAACTAGTCATATTATCTTTGTGTGAGATGCAAACAACCATCTAAGATCATCATAACATGATTTCCGATCAAATCAAATCACGTGCGAGACACACCCTAATACCTATATACTTATGAGTATATTTTTTCATTTTATGTTAAGTTTAGAATAAATAAATAAGATTCCTACCCTTTAATCCTAAACCTCGATTTTGTTGAGTATAAACGAGTTGGACAATAGGAAGAGGTAATCATGAATGAACTTTGTTTTATATTGCCAAACAATTAAAATAAATACATCATGGATTAATTTGAATTCTGGAAAAAAAAAAGGGCTTGAGAAAAGCCGAAAAGTATAGAGTGTGTTCTATAATCCATAATTTTTATTTCACACACCTAATTTCAATTGAAAATCCTTAATGTAGTTTCAAAATACATAATTTATTTTCGAAACCCCTATGTTAGAAACTACAAAGTTTATAATTTCCCTATTATATATTAGGAATTACATATCTATAATTTATTTTGAAATCTCTATTTTCTTAGTAACTTATTTTTGAAATCCCTATTATTTCCCTATTTTTCTTTATCTTTCGATTTTCTCCTCTTTATACACTCGATACTCTTTTTCCCTGTCATTATTTTTCCCACAGGGTTTTGCTATATTAGAATTTTAACGAGGTTGGTCTTTCATTTTCAGCTTGATTTGCTTGCGCTATATAAACTTTTTTCTTTCCTTTTATTGAACAAAAAAAAAAAAATTGCCCATTTGACGTATACTTATGGTACATACAAATAAATTATAATATTTGTCTTAATTTTTTTATTTTCCCTAATTAAACTTAAATGATAGAAATAGTCTCATGAGTATAAGGTGTGCCTTATACGTGATTTGATTTGGATGAAAATGATGTTTTGATAGTTTTAGATGGTTATTTACAACTCTCACTGAAATGCGATAGTTAGTTGCAATAAAAAAAAAAAAAGTTTAGATAGTTAAATGAAAAAATGATTATAATTTGAATGGTTATTTATAATTAACACTCACAGATATCCTCGAAAGAAATAAAGTAAAAAATGGATAGATGCTGGTGTGATACACACATGTTGATGTTCTGAAAGACCTATGGCCCAGGCATTAGACCTAATCAATAGCCCAATAGGCCCTAATTGCTGCCACCTGGCATCCAGAACATTGTCCAACACTAGAAAAATGTACTGGTTTCTATAATCTAGAGTTTTATAGAAGTACTAACGTTTCATTGTAGGAGACTATTTTTATACAGACATATCTTCCAAAGCTGTATATTTTGCCAGGAAATGTGCTCACATTGTTTGGTCAGATGAGATGCAAAAACTTGTGATTTCTGACACTCTTTTCTGAAGATAAGTAGTCTGTTTCATGGGACAACAATCAAGAATCTTTGCTATTTAGCACACTGAACAAGTGCTGTAATATGTCGAAAGAGTAACTGTTCAAGAAGTTAATGGCTTCCCTACAAGAATCAGAAGAACAAAGAATTAAGATAGCCATAGTTAAGTTATACGATGTGGCGAGCTCAGAAAGTGTAGCATCATAACCTCTTAACATTTAGTCAAAATCTCGGCCCCTGTTTTTGTAATGAGGATAGTATGCTCAAATTGGGCAGCAGGGCTGCCATCGGCAGTTAGAGTTGTCCAGTTGTCTTCCCAGGTTATGCAATCCGTCGTTCCTAATGTAAGAATTGGTTCTGCAAGAATCGAGCAGCTCTCTTCTTTAATGAGAACAAGTTTGAACTATATATATCGTGAATGTCTGTCCTTCAACCATGTGCTCAGTTTAAAACAGTTTCAATCTCATCAATTAGAAAAAACCAGATTGCATTTAAAAGGAAAATTACTCACCGATGGTGAATGTTTGTCCTTCAACCATGCGCCCAGCTTTATCGTTACCTATGTAAGAAATTGCATTTAACTAACCAAATAATGCAACCTATTATGAAAAATAAATTCATAAAAGGAATCAGGTAATTGAAATCTTTATTTCTGATATTATAACATAGAACCTATCAGATAAACGTAAAAAAATGTAGAAGTTCATACAGAGCAATTACAATAAGCAGTTGAGAACTAGCAGGACAATTTGTTAAATTTTGAAGAGGTTGTTGTACAGAGATCAAAACGATCAAGGTGGTTTTGGCAGAAGCGCTCTTCTGTTAAGAAACTAATAAATGAGTACATCATAGATCATAAAGGGGTAGCTACTCACGGTGGTGATAAATGAGAGGTTCAGAGTGGAAAATAGTTCCAACGCCATGTCCAACAAAACGGTCCACCACTCCAAAGCCATATTTTTCAGCATGATCACTGAGAAAATAAGCAAGAGATTGCAAACTTATGGAGCATGGATAGTTGAATTTCAATTAGAATGATTATTATTTCCCCTCCTTAAATTAAAACGCTGAAGTTTTAGTCATCTATGACATTTTTGCTTTAACTGGGACAAATACACTCCACATCTGTAAAATAACAAGATTACATCTTTCTAACAACTTTCATCTCTCTGTCTCTATCTCTGGGTATAGAATACACACTTCATCGTACTGAATGAAACTTTAGCCTCAAATTTTGATTACCAAACGTATTTGGTGTACAATACAATGTCTGTCAAAGATGGTCAAAGTCAGCATTTATCATGCATTCACTGGCCCACATATTGACACAATTCCCCAAATTTAACTTTCTTGGTTGATTGCAATTAAATTTCCCAGAACCCACATGCAGTTGAATAAATACCTGATTCTCTTCCCTATTTTCCTGAACAGAGCACCATCTTTGCAAACATCAATGGCCTTGTACATGCATTCCTCTGTCACCTGTCGTTTAATAAAAAAACAAAAATCCTTAAATCACATAGAATTAATCAAATGAAACACCTTAAATAAGAAAAATGAAAGATGGTATAGAGTAAATAGTGCAACTGGAAGCGGAAGGTACCTTTATAAGCCGTTGCAATGAAGGATTTACATTGCCACATAGAAAGGTCTTGGATGTATCTCCATGATAACCCTGAAAGATATAATTTAGGAGCAGATGAAGGGAAAAAAAAAAAAAAGGAAGTGATGATAAACAAATGTAAAAGAAGCTACATCTATACAATAACACCTTCCACAAAATATTACAACAGTGAATATCATAAACTAAAGTTTTCAAAAGTTTTGGCTAAAGAGTAGAGAAACAGTAAAGTACTTATAGGAAGGTAGATGGAAAGTAAAGTATATACATGAAAATTGAACAATAAAGTAGTATCAACATCTTACATTTAAGTAGACTGTCACGTCAATGTTTATTATATCTCCATCCTGCATCCAGATGAATATTTTGAAATGCAAGAAAACTTTAGGTTGACAGATATTTCTAATCACACGATGTATAGAACCTGTAATTGGCGTGAATCAGGTATTCCATGGCACATGCACTCATTAACTGATGTGCATACACTCTTTGGAAATCCACCATACCCTAATGGAGAAGGGTAAGCACCAGCATCAATGATCATTTGATGTACAGCTTTATCGATTTCATTGGTCGTTACTGATGGCTGAAATAAAGTTAAAACAAAATGAAATTGCATTAGGAACTTGTAAATATCTATTCAAGCCCTACATCAATAATTACATGATAAAAGCAGAGCTATACTTTAGGGGGACAAAAAGTTGCATTCTCCTTATATAGTAAGAATTTTTGAAACAGGCGACCTTTTATGACTAAACATCAATGATCAATCTATTTATATGATGACCTGGATTATTTTACAAAGGGTTCTCATGGTTATTTGATTCTAAGATTCTAATATAGATAATAAGCCTGACTTCATAAAGAAGTCTATGCAAAAAAAAAGTTATCCGCTCAAATGAAAACTTATATATAAATAGTTAGAAAAAAGATATGCATCAACTGAAAATACTGGAGATGAAGCTAACATGTGAATGCTTGAATTGTTTTATGCATTAGAAGTAACTCATACTGTTTATTAGTCAATATCTCAAACCTAGTTAATTAACTCCGCAAATTCATACCCTAACTAATGTTCCTGCATAGTCTAGAACCCGAGCAGCCAGCTCACATGCAGCCCTCATGCGAACAAGGCCTTCGGGATCATGAAATTGATGTTCCTTTGCAATTTCTGGTAACAACTTCGAACCAACATAAGGAGGCTTAAGAATGTCATCAGGTACAGGAAGTCGTGGTGATACCCTTCCACGCCTCAAAGGAGGCAGCCTTTTTGATGTAGGAGAAGTTCGAAGCTCACGCTCCCTGTGTCAACAAATAATACATCACAAGTTCTTAGTATGCCTGCAGAAATAAATCAAGCAAGAAACAAGATGGAGAGTCTATGGAGAGTAGAAACCGAAGAATTACAAGTTTAACAGCCAAAATTAGAGGAATTGAAATTTTTCAAAATTATAGCAGTTAAATGCTCAGAGTAGCATTTCCATTATTTAACCAGCAACCATTGTAGGCAAAATATATTCTGATTCAGCTGTACAGCAGTTAAATTACTATGAACATCATGAGTCTATGTAGAGTAGAATCCGAAGAATTGCGTACACACAACAGGCTGCCAAAAACAATCTTGCAGAAATGTATTACCTACTTATTCTGATAAACTCCTCCACGCCTGAAATTCGCTTTGAATGTACAACAAGCTGCCTTGTTACTACCGGGACTTTATGTTTCAAAAAACGCACAAAAGAAAATAGAGCCAAAGTCAAAGAGGAAGCATATACCATGAACAAAACTTGGTAAAGTTAAACAAGCAAAAAGTTACAGATTTACAGACTCCACATATACAAACATCGCCAACAAGTATTAGAAGAATATCCTATCAGCCGTGTTATTCAACTCAATTTCCAGTATGCTATATCGAGCTCAAAGCTTCAAGGAAAGATATTGTGCAAGCTAAAACCATCTTCAATGATTTACATTAAAATTAAACCAAAATGTGTATTAACATTTTTTAACCAGTATCTACTAATAATTAATAAATATATCCACATTTAATTTTTATATGTAATTTATATAATTTAATATGATATCATGAACTTGATGAAATAAATATTAAAATCATAACACATTCATAATACAATTTAAGCAAGAACACAAAACAACATTCCAACACTCACTTAAATCTCCTAACAGAATTATCTTTTTCCAAAAAGAAATGCGAAACGTCAATGAAAACTGAAATTCCAGCCATTTGTTACAATTCTAACACCAAACACTGACTGAGGCAAATAAACAAACAGATGGTGGACAAAGAAACACATACTGTAGAGAGGATAAGAGCTGCGGGAAGCGAGCGGGGCACCCATAAGAAGAGTGGAGGATGCAGAGAGTTTGGCTTCGCCATGGAAAAGGGAAGACGAGAGTTGCAGAGATGCTGCAACCTGCGACTGAGAAATATCTCCGACAATCATTGTCGCGGAGAGAGACATACTTGGATTCGCCTTTGAACGACAACTGAAGAGGAACGGTTGAGAGATTTTCTCTGCGAATTTCTAAATCCTTGGGCTCTTTGTTTTGTCATCCATTGTTGAGATTTTTTATTTGTTATCTTTAATAATAAATATCTTAATTTTTCTTCATGACTTGCGAATGGGGGCCTACTTGTGCTGAGGTCCATATCTAAAAGCCCAACAATGTTATGGGTCCATATGAAAAGTGTTTGATCTGGCCCATTCTCTCATATTCGCCTTTCTAAATAAATAAATTGGCATGCTTAACTTGATTTGTATCAATACAAAATAGAAAAAAAAAAAATTTGTTTTTCTTTCACATATTTAATAAAATAAACATAATTAACATTATACTAAAAAAAATTAGCAAGAAAATGTGAAGCACACACTATACATACAGTTACTTGAATCTAGTTGGGATGGTACTCTTGGGCTTAATTGAATTTTGACCCAATTTGGCCCATGTATGAATTGTACAATTCCGCACTTGAAAGTGGGCGTATATCACTAATTCGGCCCCATTTCAAGTCCTAATGTAAACAGAGGTAACCTCTATTTTAAGACTATATTTATCTCAAATCAAATCATAAATTTCACAGAAACTCATAAATTTTATGCCAAATTTTAATTAGAACATAAATATCTATTTGTAATTATATTATCCATGAACTATTATGCGTTACTTTCTTCGGTTACAACGTTAATCCTTTTTTCTTTTTTCAATTACAACATGAACACTATTACCATTATTGGACATGGCAAGATAAACTCGTCCCGAATCCATCAAATGTTTTATGATTAAATGCTTGGTACCATCATGAATTAAGGGTGGAAGTTGGATTTGTTGGGTGACTATGAATTGTTAAAAAGAGGATCCAACTTGCTACATATATATCCATACTAAAGGAATAATTAAGAGTGACACATGTCACTCTCTGGTTAATCCTATTTAATTACAATTTAAATCATTTAATATTTATAATTTATTATAATTATGGAGAATTTAATGAGATAATAATAATTGAATAATAAAATGATAATAATAATGATTGATAATAAAATTTTAAATTATGAAATTTTAGACAAACATTTTAATTAAAGTTGGTGTTTGCAATTACATTAAATAATAATTAAAAGAATTCACATAATTAAATTAAATTACATATTAATTAAATTAAGAATTAATGATAAATAATAATAATTTATTTATTTATAAACAACAATTTCAAATTTTTTAATTAGTATTAAAATACCATGTGATACACGGGACTTACGCTAGTCAAATTACTATTTGTTGGAAGTTGGATCTATTGGGTGACTATGAATTGTTAAAAAGAGGATCCAACTTGCTACATCAAATTACTATGTTGGGTAAAGATTTATGACACGGAGGAGAATTAAGATGAAGAAGATAAGGTTTGTTGGACATAACATTATGATTAAACAACAAAAGCAAGGCATTACAGTACAATTGGGTCACTTGATAAGAAACGTTCTTATAATTGTCACGTTGTGTGAACATTAAAAATTGAAAAGTGGGAAATCAAGTTGCAAGAATAAATATGGTTCTCAATTTCTTATCTGGTACAAAACCATGACTATAGCATGTGGGAATGCCTCTTTTCCTATGTGCAGCTCAAAAGGAGGCTGTTTTAAAGGTTGGATTTATGGTATTATAACCCTCTTCACACCACTTACTGTAGTACGAGTATTAAGCACGTGCGTCGCATATGGAGAATGAAAGTCGAAGTTTAGAAAAAAAATCAAATAATCATAATAATAATAGTAAGTTTCGAAATTTTGAAATAAGTGATAAAATTCTAGTTGATTGAGTTTTTGTGTTTTTATGTATTGACTCTAATTATATGTCTTTTTTTTCCTTGACACGCGCACCTTACTCTTTATTTTTTTTAGGTTGTGATTAAATATATATATATATATATTTCCTATTATTTTTATAGAAGATAAATGACTTACTCTATGATCGTGATTTTCCATTCGAATCTTTACTCCTCGATCTTTTTTGTGTTTGAATAATGATAGTTTCATTTACCCTTATCGGTACACATATGTTTGTCCGACCAATCTATGATGAAATCTCCTCCATTCCCTTCATTTACACAATTTATGACTGTTGAAAAAAATATATGTTGTTTGATATATATTCCAATTATATATAACTTCTTGATCTTATTTTGGTATCTTATTTCACATTCCAAAACTTATCATTTTCAAAACCTATCTTTTTGTAGGAAATCATTATATTCTACAAATATCATGATATAATCTAATATAAAATTATTAAATAATAAAATTATGAAGTTGTAAATTAAAATAAAATAATAAATAAATATTAGAAATTTCTAATAAAAAATATTAAATTACTATAAAAAACTTAAATAATAATCTTTTATAAGTTTATCTAATCTACATTTACTTAGAGTCCTATATAATAGAGTCCTATTCATCATAATAGAATTTTATATGAATTTGGTTTAGAATTCTAATTAATGTAAAATTATTTAATTATGAAAATTTTAAATTACTATTATAACCTTAAATAATAATATTTAGTAAGGATATATCAGATAATCCGTATTTTGTATTGTAAGAAACATACGTACTTTTATATAGGTAATATATTTATAGTACACATATATATACATATTAATTATGAAACAATTTAATATATATATATATATATATATATATATTACGTTTTTGCTGTAATATATATACGTGCGTACATATATAAACACATATAGATCTATGTTACATAGAGATGGTATGTTAAGATGTGTTCACAGCAACACATTTTTCAGAATTTCACATCGAAAAGAGTAAACTTATAATTTCAATGCCCACATGATGCACACAATATTTAGGTACGTAAAACTTCCATCTATTATAAACTAGTACTTGCCCTAGATATATCATATATTAGTAATTTAAAAAGTTTGTCTGTAAATTAAAATGTAAATTGAACTATATTTTGTATCAGCCTTCCCTATATTTCATAATCAATTAAGCAACTATTTAAATTCTTGGGACAAATCTTAAGGATTTAATTAGAGCAATATAGCTTAATGAAATCGTAAACAGAAATATTCATACTGTAATAAACTGATGCAATGTATATGAAAGACAAATCCTCTCAAATGCAGTAAAACTTGGCAACATTATACTCCCTCCGTCCCGCTCTATTTTACCTACTTTCCATTTTTGTTTGTCTCATCTTATTTTGCTAGCCCAAAAATGGCAAAGAAGAATTTACTCTCTTACCCCTCCATTTTTTTCATTTTACAACTTTTGCACTCAAAAAACACACATTAATTACAAAATAACCACTCAAAAACATTAAAATAACACATCACATCAAAGTCAACCGTTTTTTCTTAGGCTCCGTGCCGGTCAAAGTAGGCAAAATAACCTGGGATGGAGGGATTATTTACTAGTGATATAGTAAGTCAATTAATCCAAGATATACCTACTCAATAAATTAATTAGAGAAGTCTACCTAGATGCCCAGCTAATTAACATTTTATATATATACATATATATGCCTAAATTAATCAAATAAATAAATTTATATCTACAAAATTTTGTGTGTGTGTGTGTCAGAGTTAAGATTAATATATTGTAGAATCAATTAAGTGTGGGAAGAACGTGATTAAAGCAAGAGATTTTGACTGAGGGAAGTTGCTAAGAAAATGCAAGACCCTACACTTACATTATTATTTCACTCATATTAGTATATTGCTTCTATATCACCATCTCTCTCTCTCTCTCTATATATATATCTATATATATATATTGTATATAGGTATAATATTCTTGACATTTTCACAACTCTAATTAACAAAACTATTAATTTGAAACTTCTTAAATAATAATTGTTTTGTATTGATTTGGATTTAAGAACAAACTAATCTTAAATGTAGTTTGAACTCGCGCGAAATAAGGCATAGCATAGTGTATTCTACATATCAGATAAAATAGTTGTTACATATATAACACATTAAGATATTATTACACAATTTGGTGTTATTATTGTGACTTTGACTAAAGTTGTTAGTTACGTAATTGCATGATTTACGAGTATATAAACTACAATTATGTGGAGATTGGGTAAACAAGTTGACAAGATTACATGATTATTAAATATTTTGGGGAAGACTAGAATATAGTCAAAGGCATTAACACGTAATCCTCATGTTGTGATAACAAAACTTCAAACCCCATTTGATATAATAATTGATAAACAAAATAAAAATAAAAATTGGGATTCGATTGTGTGCTAATTAGAAATTGAAGATATTAATTAATCTCGACTATATAAATAACACACGTACAGTACTGCAACCTCATTAGTATAAACCATGATGTTTGTCGATGAGAAAGAAACCATTAATTTGTAATAAAATAAAAATGAGAGAAGGATTTTAACAGCTTTTCGAGATCGCTTTCATGATTCGATCAGTGGATGAATCTGAAAAACCAGATTAATTCATGCACCATATGATTTTGGTATCTCATAGAATCTCACCCAGATCAGAATTAATAATAATTAGTAGAAATCATGTGAAGGATACACTACACAAGTGGTTATAATAATTAATATCTGCTAATTCATGATTAATCTAATTAGTTAATTGATTAACAGTAGAGTACTCTTTATACTTCATATATAGATGAGGTAAAGTGCTAATTACTACTTCTTCTAATGAAATTAGTTCTAATTGTCAATATAATATAAGGTAATTAATGAAATAATATAGGGTTTTATGCTGAATTGGATGCATAGTTATTCTAGTTTGCAAGATTCATAAGATCTTGACATAAATCAAAAAAATTATAGATTATAATAGTATATTACAAAAGAAATAAAATCTCAACATAAATCAATACAAATACGTATAGATGCATATGTAAATAGGATAAGTAATATAACATAAAATCACATAAAGAGATATTTTGAAGTAATTAAGTCAATAATATTATTCCAAATTAACAAGTGGCAGGAAAATGAAATAGAAAAGATGAGAAGAATTGAAAAGGTAAAAACTGAGAGTTGATTAAAATTGTATTGATTCCCAAATTCATGATGTCAACCTAAACTAAACTAAAAGTAGATCTAGCTGATCTCTTTAATTTCTTTCTTTGTTATTAACAACTGTACAATTAGAGCTTTTGCAACTTGCAACATATATATCGCCATCCCACTCAGTACTCCTCCACCTTCTTTTTCCCAGCTACATTAAACCTTGAAATCTAAAAACAATTAATATCAAAATTACATCCAAAAAGGAAAACAAATTAGAGAATAAATAAACTAACTAAATGTTACAAAGCATTGACATGAATTCTTTGTTTCTTGCTGCAAATATCCAATCCCAGAATCTCCATCTCTCTCATCCTTTTTCCGCCGCAGCTTTCTATATTACTATCCACGGCGGCGGCGCAGTTGGTCGGCACCTCGAATATGTTAACTCCAAATAACCTAACCATCTGAACCGGCTGGGATGCGGCGATGAGTACTCCATTTGATCCGACGTTGCTCCGGGCTTTCCAGTCAATGTACAGCTGCTTATTGGGCCCGGTGGATCGCTGGAAAGTGACAATGTCGCCGGCCCGCAATTCCTTCTCCTTGACGAATCGGCTCCACCCTTTGGTCAACACGTAGCTCTGGCTGCTGTTCCAGTATGAATATCGGAACCTCCATACTTTGCCGCCCATGTCTTCGAAGTTGAGCAGAACCCCCTTGGAGCTGCTTCCACTCTGTAAAGGGAAGTGTTTCTCTGCGTGTTGTTTGGGAATAACGAGCCTGTTAAGCTTGCCCACGTCGCTGGGAGTCACCGCCTTCTCGAAAAGGTGTTCGCGGGCCTTGGCCACCCTGTCGCCGCCGCAGGAGTAGCTGAATTGGCCGTCTCCGGCGGCTCTCTTTCCGCCGTAGTTCCGCCGGCTTTGCTCCAGCTCGTCATTGTAGGTGTGTTTCCTGAGCATGTCGACGATCTCGGCTTTGGAATGGGAGTTCAAGAAAGCGGCCTCCACCTCATCTTCCTGGTTCTCCGACAATGGCTTGAAGTTGGTGACGGCGTCGCGGCCGCGGAAGCGCTGGGCGGCGGTGTCGTAAGCTCTGGCGGCTTCTTCTTCCTCGTTGAAAGTACCAAGCCAAACCCTCTGGTGCTTCTCGTAGATTTGGGCGCCCCATCTGCCATTAGGCTGAGGAACCACTCCTTTGAATCTGGACGATGGCAGCTTCCTCGACTCCGCTTCCACCCCGTTTTCTGCGTCGATCACTACACTGGTGCCGCTGCCGACGCGGCAGAGACTCTCCGGCGACTTCGCCGCCGCAGGCGAGGCCGAGGCCAGGGTCATAGATAGGGAGTCGCTGGTAGTGCTTTCGTCCATGGAGCCTAAGCTTCCATCCATTTTGTTGTAATGTTTTCTTGATGATGAGAGAGAGAGAGAGAGTTAGAGAGAGAGAGAGAAAGGTGTGAATTATGAAGTGAGTTGTTGAATGAAGGGGTGGAGGTATATATATATAGAGATGCCCAGATGAAAATGTTGTGTGGAAATTAAAAAAAAAAAAAAGTAGTTGCATAAACATTGTAGAGATATAGAAAAGAAGAGAGAGAAAAATGGAGATGTGGGTCAACCCTAGAGAGGGTAAGGAAGTAGGAAGATTCATGGCGTGGGGAGGGGGGTTTAAGATAATGAGAGCCACATGAGTGTGGACCGTTTTAAGTAAGTTCATCCCCCCTGAATTTTGCTGCCTCTCTCTCTCTCATCTCTGCACAAATATATTTCCATCTATGTTTGTTTGTTTTTTTGTGTATCTTAAATATATACCTCGTTTCTATATTAAGTAATTTTCAGTTTATTTACTATTATACTCACATTACTATAGAGGATGATGTACTTATTAGTACGAGCATTATAGGAAATTGACTATTCTAATTGATTTTTTAGAATGGTAGTCCTACTTCCCTACCTATTATGGACATGTTTTCATTATTCACGTATTAGATATCTAACATATCATCTAATTTCATTTTCTGTGTATATAGAGGATGAGTTGATGATACGCCAACAACTGATATATCAAGAGTTGATGGACTCGGACATTTCATGACTTTCCGATATAAGAGAGTTAAAGAAGCGTGAAAAATAGTAAAAGAAGGGTGAAAAAGTGGTATTCCAGCAGGATGGGAAGTGTATGGGGGGGCTGGTAATGAGGGATGGATAGACTTGAAGACAAATGGGCTTATCCAACTCCTATTAATTCCCCCCATAATATCTTACCTGGCATGATTTGATTCGTCCTCTCCATATTTCTTTTGTCTTATTCCCCACCTTCACTTTTCTATCTCATACATTTCCTTTCCCCAATTTCCATTCAATAAATACTATTCAATTATCTAAATATTTAAACAAATATCTAGATATTAATTTATCTAAAATTAATTAATAAAGATCGTGTTTAATCAACATTATTTATTTGTATGTGGCAATGATGGGGTGGAACATTGGAAAAGGATATAAATAGGGTATTCCGTACGGAGAGGTCCTCCTCCTCTACGGTGCGACTTAACCTAACCATGGTTTCGAATTGCTGATTTTATTTTCATTTTTTTGGATTTTTTCTCTTGATTTATTTATTTTGGGTCTTGGGTCCCAACCTCAAGGTTCCAGCCATCAAATAATTCCATGAAACTAGTTAGATATTTAATTGAAGATTTGTTACAATAATCAGATAATATGATTGACACATGTCGACAATAATGAATCATTAAAATTTTGTCACTATCCTTTTTAAGCAACAAAATTGTAGCCTCCAAGAATGGTCCATGGAGGTAATAAATCGTATATTTCGTTTTCCACCCCTTCAAGATAATTGTAACATCTAATGAAAATTATCTTACTCATAAACTTCCATCCTTATTGTTTCGAATATTGAAAATATATCTATACTTAATTAGACGTTAAACAAATTTTACCTTAAAGTTACACTGATTTTTAAGTAAATTCATCAAATGAGGAAAATTTGATAATATTAGTATGTGTAATTGAGTGAGCTCAATCATTAAATCACTATTACAAAGGACATGTGGTATTAATATCAAAAAAAAATTCCAAACGTGTCATTCATTCGCAAGTAACCATACTCACGATCATGTATCACATTTTTAACTAAAGTTAATGTTAGATATAAAATTTTGTGTGAGATAAATCATTTTTAACGGTGTTAGTGTTGGATTTTTCAACATTAATTAATTTTCCTTTTTCATGTTTATTCTAAATTCAAATTAGATTTTATTAGATTTATTTATTTGAAAAAGATTTGAAATATATTTGATATTCTCTCTCTTATAGATTTGACTCATTAAATCTCACGTGTTTTATGAATTTTGAATCTTAAGACTAACTAACAAACTTTCGTAAGTCTTAGGAAGTTGTTATGTGTTCTTTTGTTGATAGGTTTCAAGGTGTATCCAAGAGATCTATAAGTAGGATTTAAGAAGTCAATACGTGAGAGAAAGATCGTGACTTTGAGAATGTGGGATTGAGAAACAAGATTCAAGAGAAACGAGTCAAGCTAGACATAAAGAAGTAAGGATGAAGAAGTCAAGAAGAGAAACAAGAGCAAGCACACTCTACTTTGTCCATGAAGAGAAACAAGAACAAGCACACTCTACTTTGTCCATGATGCACGTGAGTTGTGGAGATCATGGAGCAATACAAGATCATGGAAAGTGGAGTCTACACAGTGTACTTCAAGCTCTATAAATAGGTGAAGCTGCTGAAAATCAAGGACGCACAGAATCGAGAGCTTAAGCAGTCTCATATACAGCAGTACACTAGTGTCATAGGTTGTGTTGTTCACACCGATAGGCAACATCGTTTTCTTGTGTGTCATAGAGTATGCTCGTTTTCTTGTGTGTTATAGAGTTTGCATACTCTTGACTTTTAGTATAGGCGTTCTTCGGAGTGTTCAACTGAGAGTATTTGTATACGTCCCTAGATTTCATATTTATCTCATAGGACGTATTGAGTCGTTTGTTCGAAAGAATCTCTTTTAGAGATCTTTCTTTCTCCTTTGTACACATACACAAATCAATAAAGGAGTTTTCGCTCTGAAGGCATTCCACGAGTATTTGTGTACTCGTGGATAAATCGTTTGTGTTCTGCAACTTTAAATTCGATCCATTTTTCCACTATGTGTTACGCTGGTGTTGTCGACACCACTGACAACATCGTGTACTTTGATTGGGATATTTTTTGTTTTTGTTTTTGCAAATCCACGTAGGACTTTCAAACGACTATCAAATTCATTTCCACAAAGATTTATGAAGTAGGTTATAGGTTGATCTATTCACATAAAATAATTCATAATTGTCCCACATAAAAGTAACTCATTGTTAGACTAGATGGGTTTAAACCCAAGTATCATGTCAATGTGGTTTTGTCAATTTCCATTTGTATGTAGGGGATGGCAATGGGCGGGTTACCATTCTCATACCAAATTGACATATAAACTACCATCTCCATTTTGGAAATTTGATAGGGGGACGTGGATTTACTGTTCAGGGAACGGGTTCCCCAAATTTAATTTCCTACAATAAAAAAAAATTCAATAAATAAATCTTAATTTTTTTAAATATCATAAATCTAGTCGTTAAAACCGAAGTATAAAATATATAACACAAAAACTCATGTGAGACGGTCTCGCTGATAGTTTTCGTGAGACGTCGCGGATAGTTGAGACGAATCCTTATTACTCATGGATTAACTCATATCCACAAATTTTCACATGAATTGCTAAGTGTGGGTTATGGGTTGACCGTCTCACGAAAAAAGATCAGTGAGACGGTCTCACACAAGACCTACTCTATATATAATCAAAACGACAACCTAATCTAACAAGTTAACTTCATACAACTAACATCAACAAATTTGTTAGTCTAAGAAGTTAAATTATTTATTAATCCATTGGAATTTGGAAAGTGTTAAAAAGCGAGAATGGATATTATGGAAAAATTTGAATTTTAGAATATTTATTGAATTATTTATACATGTATATAGTATAATAAATAATAGTAAATGGGGCACGAGAATCCTCATTTCCTATAAACGGGACCAATTTCGGGTGGGGATTGGGTGGGGGACATAAATACCATTCCCATACAACTCCATAATGTTTAAATAGGGATTCACCGTCCCCACCATAATCACGATTTGATCGGGGAATCCTCATCCCATCGATACTGATACCCAACGGGCTGGTTAGAAACTATCACCCCTAGTTGCCCCATAATTATGTGAACGTGTCAATACATTGGGTTGTCATGTGCTCATTTGAAAAATGAAATACACACGCGTCAATTCTTTTTTCTTTTTTGTGTCAATGTTTTAAAATTTCTAAATATATTTCATAACATTTAATTTAAGACAAATTCTTGTATGAGACCGTCTCACGGATCCCATTCCGTGAGATGGGTCATCCCGACTAGGTCAAAGTCAAAAGTCAACGGTCAACGGACAAAAATCAATGCATGTCAATGGTTGGTCAACGCCGGTCAACGGCCAGTTAACGTCGTTGACCAAAAGTATTACATATTATATGTAAAAGTATACACACCATACATAAAGTATTACATTATAAATGTAATACTTTTACTTTTATAAGGTAATATTTTTATGTGTATCATGTGTGACAAAATTTTGAGAAATTATGTAATACTTTTGTGTGTTTTAGATATTACTTTTCAATATATTATGTAATACTTTTGTAAAATAGTATGATTTTGGATTTGGTTAGAGTATATGGAAATATGTAATACTTTTATATGTAGTAGGTAATATTTTTCTATATATCATCTAATACTTTTGTAATATATTATACATTATATGTATATAATACACAATTATTATCCGATCTATAGAAAAGTATCACCTAATATACATGAAAGTATTACATTATGAAGTATTAAATGATATATACAAGTATATTATCTAATACACACAAAAGTATTATTACATTATAAGAACATAACATCATGCAATATTTTTATGTGCAACATGTAATATTTATATGTGTAACATGTAATACTATTAAAATCAACAAATAATATTTTTATATACATCATGTGATACTTTTATGTGTAATATGTAATACTATTGAAATCAACAAGTAATATTTTTATGTATATCATGTAATACTATGAAGTATTAGATGATATATAGAAAAATATTGTGTAATACTCGAATGTAATACTTTTATGTACAACATGTAATACTATTGAAATCAACAGGTATTACTCTCATAATGTAATACTTTTGTATGCAACATGTAATATTATTGAAATAAACAAGTAACATTTTTATATATATCATGTAATACTTTTATATGTAGTACGTAATACTAATTTAAAGTATCAAATGATACATATAAAAGTATTATGCGAGTAGAATAACAGTATTACATTATGAATGTAATACTTTTATATATGACATGTAATACTTTTATGCATAGCATGTAATACTTTTTGGTCAATGGCGTTGACCGACCGTTGACCGTTGACTTTGACTGTTAACCTGGTAGGGTTGACCCGTCTCACAGAATGGGATCCGTGAGACGTCTCATACAAGACTCACTCTTAATTTAATATATCAATGACTTGTCTCAATCTTTAAAACCAATATAACAAACTTGAAATTTTAACAAACGAGTCATAATACAAGTACTCGTAAATTTTTAACTAATATAATCTTAATCTTGGATGAAAAGGCATCCACGTGGACTGAAATATAGAGAGCAAATCAAATGTCACCAATAGACCATCGTCATATACTACATTGAAAAGATAATCCAAATCATGTCTTTTTTCAAACAACTATCTTATTATGGACTACAGTGGAAACACATTTTTTTGACCAGCTATTACACATATCGAGTGACGTGTCATTAATTGTGGCACACAAATGTTCTGGTGGAATCCATTTTTGATATATATTAATCAGATTACACGTCACCTCACAAACCATTTTCCTTTTCATTTTATAATTTAATCCAACACCACAAATATGTGTGTTTAATTAACTACTCCCTTAATTTATAAATACTATTCGTTTAATAATATTTCAAACATATCTATGAGACCATCAATTCATATTCAACCACCAATCAAGAAGAAAAGTACAAAGACCATTATCATTCTAGGACCACACTTTCCATTATTATTTGATAGTACTACTATGCTTCAATAATTTAAAACTACTTAACAAAATATTGAAATTGAACGCTGACATATTTGAAATATGTATCGAAATAGCAATTAGGATTCTCTATTTCAAATCGTGTTTCATTTGGTGTTCCAATATAATCCCCACACGATACGTGTAAAAGATGACATCACCAATGTACACTTGTCATCTAATTAAAATAATGAAACATAAGATGGAATATGATCTTGGAATAGAGGATCCAATTCCTCAAAATAGAGGGTTTTGTGTGAAATGATTGGTGTAAAAATATTGAAATTTAAAATTTTCTACTAATTAAATTGTAGGTATTATTCATTATTAAATTAACAAAACAATTACAAAAAGGAGATTATAATAAATCTTATTAGAGCATGGGCATTCCTTAACAAAAATTTTGTTAAGAGGGTGGGGACCCACATGACACCACATCAATTTAAAAACATCCATTTTTTAAAAACACACCTCTACATTACTAAACAAAAAATATATAATCATTACATGTAGGTCTCATCATCAACTAACTTTTTTCTTAATTTATATCAAATAAAATTATTTTGTAATTATAATTTTTTTAATTATATCAATAATATTAAACATAAATCCGTTTTAATCAATTAAATAATTATTGTAAATATAAATATATATATATACACACATTAGTCCCGATTCGAATATAATAATAATAATAATAATGCGTTGAAATACATTCGAAATATAAATGTAATATAAATATTTAATTGTCCCCAAATCGTTTTCATATCTTCTATTAAATCCGCTCAAAATTGGTGATGTATTTGATTATCACGTAACTCGGAATTCCTTTGAAAATACTCTTGAAATTTTTCGTGTGATCCATGTACTGGTTGTGTAGGCTTATCACGTTCGTCGTTGTACCAATTCGTGATTAATTATCACTTGTCTTCAACAATCATGTTGTGTAAAATAATACATGTTAACATTATATGTCTCAATCTTTTCTTATACCAGAAACGAGTTGGTCCTCTAACGATTGCCCATCGTGCTTGTATTACTCCAAATGCCCACTCAACATCTTTTCTTGCCGCTTCTTTTTTTTTTTTAAACAATCGTTTTTTCACATCCTCCGGAGAGGGAAAAACCTTGACAAACGTCGCTCATTCTGGATAGATTTCATCTGTTAAATAATATCTCATTTTATATTGTGAACCATTCACAATAAAGTTAGTCGCGGGTGCGTATCCTTGTAATACTGTGTTGAATAAATCAGATTTATACAACACGTTAATATCATTTCGGGAGCCCGCCACCCCAAAAAACGCATGACATATCCACAAATCATAAGACGTGACAACTTCAAGTACAATTGTGGGTGAGTCATGAGCCCTTGTGAACTGACTTTTCCAAGCCACATGACAATTTTTCCATTCCCAATACATGCAATCAAGACTTCCCAACATGCCCGGAAAACCGTGATGCTCCTCGTGCATTTCAACAAGTCGTTGAACATCATAAATATTCAATTTTCTCAATTAGTGATCACCAAATAATACAATCATAGATTGACAGAATTTATATAGACATTTGACAGCGATGGACTCACCCATTCGTAGATACTCATCCAATTGGTTGGCTAGAACACCATAAGCAAGTTGACGAATCGCGGCCGTGCATTTTTGTAGTGGTGATAGTCTCACCCTTCATATTGCATCTTGCCTATGTTGAAAATATGGAGAGTGTCCTTGAATTTCATTAAGAATTCGAAGGAACACATGTCTCTGCATTCGAAATCGTCTTCGAAACACATCCTCATGATAAACTGGGTTATCAGATAAATAATCATTAAATAACCTCATATGCCCAACTTCACGATTTCGGTGTATGAGTGCATACATATTGTACCATATTGGTGAGTGTACACAGTTTTTTTACAATATTGGTGGATATCATAATGTTGGTGGTTACCAACTAATTTATTTGTACCATATTTGTGAGTGTACGTACACATTTTGTTACTATATTGGTTGATATCATTGTATTGGTGATTACCAACTAATTTATTTGTACCATATTGGTAAGTGTACACATTTTTTTACCATATTGGTGGATACCATAATATTGGTGGTTACCAACTAATTTATTTGTACCATATTGATGAGTATACAAACATTCAAATTAGAATTTACTTGTCAAATTTTGTAAATAAAATAATCAAAATTAATTTAAAAATTCTCACATTTAAAATAAAATTTTTGAGAGAAAGTATAATACTTGAAATTATGAAAAATAATTAAATTAGAAATAAAATCAAAACAATGCAAATCAAGTTAAAAAGAAAAATAAATATATGCATGTAACTTGAAACAAACAATAAACAACATTTGGTGAAATATTAAAAATACTATTAAAAAAGATTAAAATGCTACATAATACAAATTATACTCACTCTTCCTATCTCCTTAATTTTTGTTCATACCATTAACAAAAATGAAATTTGTTCATACCTTTGAACAAAAATGGATTTTGTTCAATCAACTACAACAAAAAATATAAATTTATTATTATAATAATCAATTTTTCTCTCTTTATCTCTCCTCAATAATTGTTTATTATTATTTTTTCACAACATGACCCATACTTGTTTAACACTTATAAAAACACACACATATTAACTCTTTAGATCACTTAATAAACATTTTTTTTTTGTTAAAAACATTTTTTTGTTAATCAATGTTCATGCTCTTAATAACATTGAAAAAAACAATTATAGGTAGGATATCATTTCAAAGAAGTAGATATGTGATGATGTTACTTCAAATAACTCATTAATGTTGTGCCATATTTGGCGTGGTCGACAATATTATATGCTGTAGAAATATTTTATGCAACTGCTAGATCCATACTCGGGTTGACCCGTCTCACGCGCCTCTGACACGTGTTTTCACGCGTCCCAACACGCTCCCACGTGTCTTGTGGGTGCGCTCAAACCTACCAAGATTCGCTCAAACAGTCATACCTTCATGTTATGTTAGGGTTACCATCATGTTATGTTAGGGTTACCCTCATGTTATATTAGTGTTACCCGTGTTACCCTCACGAGGGTAACACTAACATAACATGAAGGTAACTCTAACATAATATGAGGGTAACCCTAACATAACATGAGGGTATGATTAACATTTTAGTTCAGTAGTTTTAAACTAAGAGTATGAAATCTGGATATAGGGTCACATTAACATAACGCGAAGGTAACTCTAACATAACGCGAAGGTAACCTAACATAACGTGAGGGTAACGATCAAAACACGTGAAATAAGTAAAGAGGCATGAACTGGGCGGGCCAGCCCAGCCCGCGCGCGGCCCAGTTGCACGGATCCGTGCAACTGGTGCACAGGAAAATAACTCATTTTGTTAATGAAATTGAAATGTCTTTAATTTGTCATTCATGCTACTTGTTACTGTATCACTATCCATAATATTCATTTCTGCGTCTATTTATTCATACATATTAATTAAGTTTGTATTTTATTTCAATGTATTATGTCTAACCCTAAAAAAATAAATATATTAACCATTTGTCACTCAGCCCTCTCCCCTTTGTTTGATTTTACTCGATTTTTTCGCTAAAACAAATAGAACTGAACTAAAATCCGACCTTGGACTGAATTGAAAATCGAATAGGAGTGAAAATCAAAGTCGATTCGGTTCGATTATTTGATTTCAAGTTCGATTTTGTTCACCCCTAATGATCAGTAAGGGGTAGATGGCCTGAAAAGTTTAATATTTTTAGTGCTGAAGCAAAATGGTATCCCAAATTAAAGAATGTTGCAATCTCTTTTTGTGATGCCTCTTGTAGGGTCTTGTTTGTGATGAGCATATACACACATATATATATATACACACTTATTTATTGTACTAAAATAAACATCAGATAGAAGTGGGACAATTCAAATCTTTTTCCAACTTTAATAATAAGCAAAGGATAATCAAAGCCCATTATTTTAAATTATCTTATAGCTATCACTAATTAATTCCTCATCTCAATATATTAACTGAAGTTCGGTGAAACAGTCATTAATTTAACACAAGGATAATCCTCTAATGCTTTTCTCTTTTCTATATCTGCCAATTGAACAACAGATATACTTTGATTGGACTATTAGCATTTTTTTTTCATTATCCTAGATTTGTTTTTAGAAATTTATACACCAAACATCATCATATATCTCACTACAAGAAAATATCAAATTAGAGCCATAGTTTATCTCTATCCATAAACTATTCATCTCTAAGTATATTATTAGTCACCAAATGATGGTTACTAAAATTTAGAGTTGGAGAAATTATATAGTGATATTATATATATCTCAGATATGAAATTGGAGACACGATTTACTCTTAAGCAAAAGTTAATTAATGTTGTAATAATACAGTTTTTTTTTTTTCAAAAATAAGTCCGTTTATAGTCCATATATATATTTTAGTGTATGATGATATCATGTAGTAGCTAGCTAGTAATACAAAATATATGGATTGCTTTGATTGAATCCCATGTTATTAAATTTGTGCTCTTCTTAGTCATCAATCAACATTATAATATCATCATCATCATCATCATCATCATCATCATCCTAGTCCAAATTGTTATGGAATTTCAGAGCTCAGTCATCATGGCTATCTCATCTTAGTGCCTCGCTCGATTACCATGTCTTAATTCCTCCTTTTTTGCATGCACAATTGCTCCATTTAAGATTTCTTCTTATCTGATGGGGTTGGTGAATCAAGTGATTATGTCTTCGGAAATCTATCACTTGTCTTAATTAGTGCCCTTGCTTTGAGTGACTTTTAATTGCTCCATATCTTACCTAAATTTCTCATTTATCTACTCAAACAACTAACATTGGCATCATTAATTATTACATAGAAATAAACCTTGAATTTTTCTACTTGCCGTATGAATTTGTCAGATAAATCATATCCGTATACATGTCATACACTTTAAAATGCATCAAATATAAAAAAAAAAGTACTAGAACATATAATGTAATCAAATCACATAGATTTTAAGACCAGGTAAATATATATTTTGTGGACCCTTATGATATCACAAGATCATATGTGATCGATGATCAAATCCCAAGTTAGCCTGAAAGCTAAAAGTATAAAATCGTTCATGCATATCTTCTTAATTTTGTTTAATCAATACACACATAATGAGAGATTAATTAAATAATGTACACAACAAAAGCCCACTTTCCAACTCCAAATATATATATAAAAATACTAAAACTCATGTGAGACGGTCTCACGGATATTTTTCGTGAGACTGATCCTTATTACCCATGTGTTGAAACCATTTTCACAAATTTCAATATGAATTTTTAAGGATGGGTTATGGGTTGACCCGTCTCACACAAAAAGATTTGTGAGACGGTCTCATATAAGACCTACTCATATAAAAATATTCAAAGTTGGAGATGACTTAATATATGACCCAAGATGAGAATGCCACGTCAGCCTAATATGCATTACCTCACCTGCTCACCACTTTGAAATTAATTAATACTCATTTTGGCACGTTGCTGATGGAATAAAGCATCACCAAATCTTTGATTTTAGCGTTGCTCAATAGATATTATATTTGGCCCTTTAATTGGGTTACTTATTTATAATATTATCTCATATTGATCATCAATATTGTGACGAATAAAGCATTGAGGCTGCCTAAAAGGAAAAAAGTGGAGTAATTTTGGCACATGACTCATTTTATGCCTTTTATTTCATCATATATATGTTGATTCTTGATGAATCCCTTTCTCTTGGCTCTGCCTTTAACATTATGTATTGTAGTTAATTATTCTCCTGTGCACCAGCTGCACGGATCTCAACTGGGCCGTCCAGTCCGCTCATCTTTACTTTTTTTCGCGTATTTTGATCGTTACCTTCACGTTATGTTAGTGTTATATTCGTGTTATGTTAGGGTTACCTTCGCGTTATGTTAATGTGACCCCATTTCCAAATTTCATACCTTTAGTTTAAAATCACTGAACTAAAATAACACGAAGGTAACACTAATATAACATGAAGGTAACACGAACATAACATAAAAGTAACATTAACATAACATGAAGGTAAAAAAACAATGTTAATCATACCTTCATGTTATGATAGAGTGACTCTCATGTTATGTTAGTGTTACCCTCAGCCTGGAGCGAATCTTGGTGAGCATCCACCAGGCGCGTGGGGGCGCATGAGAGCGCGTTAGGGGCATGAAAACGCACGTCAGAGGCACGTGGGGCGGGTCGACGCATCCACAAGGCGCGTGGGGGGCGCATGAGAGTGCGTTGGGGGCATGAAAATGCACGTCAGAGGCACGTGGGGCGGGTCGACTCGGTGCATGGATCTAGATCCATACACCAGTTGCACAAAATATTTTACCTATATATAGGAATAGGAATATTTATTTATTTAATTTGCTTCTAGATCTCTATATATTCAATAGTTATATACTATATTTTTACCTTTTATGAACATAATACTACATGGACGTAAACATATATGTAAAATGCGTAAATCTCATGTGAGACTATTTTACAGATCATTTATGTGAGAATGGTCAATCAACAATTTACATGTAAATTTGTGAAAATAGGTTTCAATAAAGGGTAAAAATGATCAGTCTCATGAAACTATAAAGGTCTTGAGTATGAAAATAATGTCTATTTTTAATTAGGATATATGTGTTAATATATATCATAAATCCAAAGTTTGGGGTAATTACGTACAATCAAACTCCAATATTTATGAAAAATAAACACATAGTATTTCAACTGGATTATATGAATAATTTAATTTGAACTCACGCTGAGGGTGCCTATAAAAACTATTTCTATGCAGTGTTCCAAGATTTTAATAAACATGTAATTAACAAGTAGAATTATAAGAGTTTAAAAGTAATTCCCTGCAAAAACTTGTTTGAAGCGCTCTTACAAATAGTTTTTGTAAGATGAGTCCTTTTTATCCTATACTCATACCTAATTTTACAGATTTAATTATATGTGCATTGTAAATTGTGGACTACCTCGTTTAAGATAAAATGATATGTATAATTTGCTTGTAATAATAGATACAAGGACATTCAAATTGATACAGATGTAAGCATTACGACGCGTCACAAAAACAAAAGGAAATAGTCTCTTTAATCTTGTCAACTATTCAACTTTCCTTTTTAAGGGGCCTAATTCTAGACTAGGCATATCATCTTAGCAATAATTCTAACATTTTTTCCAAATCTTAATGATTCAAAAAAATGTTACTGCCCCGTTCCACTATTTTCGTTTGTCCCAATCTAATTTGTCAGTCTTAAAATGGGAAAGAAAAATTTACTCTCCTATCCCTCAATTTCTTTCATTTTACAAAATTTGTACTCAAATTATATCTTTAAATTATAAAATTACCATTCAAAAACATTAAAATAACACATCCAATCAAAGTCAACAGCGTTTTCTTAAGTAGACAATTTTAAGTGGGATGGAGGTAGTAAAGTTATTAGATAGCTTAATAACATTATATTAATTCAAACTAATTAATGTATAAAATGAAAAAGAAAGGGATCGATCGTAGTTTTCATCATTTATCATTTTCTTCCAACTTGTGTTTAATTTCATCACCGTCACGCGTAATCAACACATTTTCCTTCATTTATTTAATGCTACTATTTATTCTTCATCACTGTCACATGACCTGAAAAATTGTCATTTAGGTAAGTGAAAAATTAAAATAAAATGAGACATAAATAATATTTGCAACAAGCATATCTTTGACTGATGCTTCATATATATTCTTTCACCGACGTGGACGAAGAAGACCCACCTTTCCGGGTCAACCCATGTGAACGAATATGGTTCCGAGTTTTGCATCAATTTAATCAACTAATTATTTACCCAAAAATTAGATTTTTCAAGTAATTATACAACTTAATTTTGCATTTATAATTGCTAATTAACTTCTAAACTAACATATTTAGATTTACACATTGCAAATATAATTAATCTCCCATATCCATTTCTTGATTTTTGTTCGCTTAATAGAACAACGTTTTGTTTTCTTTCAAATAATGATAACTAACTCGAAATGAGGGTTTAATCTATATGAATAATTTATGAAAGGGAATGATTTCAATTGAGTCCCATACTATTTAAAACGTCAAAAGTAAACACCGACGATGTGGGTATCTCGAAGAATTTTTGGGCTTGATTTCTTGTCACGAATAGAAGAATTGGGAAAATAAAATAAAATAGAAAGCTAATTAAATATGTAAGTCCAGCATGCAAGAAAATAGCGTCCTTCCAACCTGTACTAATAATTTCTCATGTTAATTATATTTGAACAGGTCAAAGTATATTATATATACGCAAATGTTGCTATACACCAGGTACACGGATCTGAATTAATGGTATAACTGGACCGATCTGATCCGGATCCGTGCATTTGAATTTTTTTTTTTTCGTTTCAAGCTGTTACTTTTATGTTGTAAAGATATGACCTTTACGTTATATAAGTGTGTCATTTATATATAAATGTTATGACTTTTATGTTCAGTAACTTAGGAAAAAATAAAGATTTTCAGGTTTTTTCGCTTCAGATTGAGACCTTTATGTTGTATTGTTGTGATTTTTATGTACAATTCTTGTGACCTTTATGTACAAATATTATGACCTTTATGATCCATAACTTTGAAAAAAAAAATAGAAAATTTTAAAATTCAGCGCATTTTTAGGATGAATATAAATGCAGCTAATATTACATAAAGGTAAATATGTACAAATTTTGCTAAACTTCTTCCTTTTTTTCTAAGTTAGAGTATATAAAGGTCATTATATTTATACATAAATGTCACACTTATATAACATAAAGGTAACAGTTTGAAGCGAAAAAAATAAATTTTTTTAAAAAAAAGGGTGGATCCAAATCGATACGGACCCGATTCAAATTATATGTGCACTAATTACACAGGAGACTAAATTATATATATATATATATATATATATAATAGAGTGGACATGGAAATAGAGACACAAAAACCAAGAAACTTAAAAACTATATATGTCAAAGAAAGAAAGAAATAGTGCCTAGAAAAACAAAAACAAGAAATTTAAATTGAAGCAAGTAGGGTGCGAAGTGTATTATGCAGCCAAGTTGCTTTTGTTGACGAGAGAGAGAGAGAAAGATTAATATAATTTTGTTGAAGGGACCACCTTACCCCTGGTATGCCACACAATTCTTCTTATTGGTCGACAACGCACCTACCCTTACTTGTAATTTTCTCTACATACACAATTAAACCACAAAATCTGTGTGCTTAATTTAATTCATAAAGTAAGTATGTATGCATGCTATTAAAAATGAAAAAGAGAACCTATTGTTATGAACTTATGTGAGTCATAATGTACCATGAAGAGATAATTGATCTGTTCATAGCTTGATAATATATATTTAATCAGTACTATAATTACCTTTTTTTATAAACCTCAACAATATGAAATTGTACCACGTAAGTATTTTATGGCAGATGCCTCTTAATTTCTTTTTACCTTTTTTGCCCACGAAAATTCATAGATTGAAAGGATTATTTCACAAATATAATCTTGTGAGACAAAGCCTAGGTACACACAATTAATCAAACCAATTATCATTATAAATTTATATATGAAATGTAAGTTAACTCTTCTTGCTGATCGCAAATCGGTCTCACATCGAATCCTACTTTTCCTTTCCCTTGCCAAATTTGCACAACTGATTGTGAGATAAAGGAAAAATTAGCATATTTCTATCCATCTTAATGAATATTTATTTAACTTTCATATTTGGGCTTACATAACAACGGATACTGGTATTATTCTCATCAACAATACAAATACCAATTTTGTTCAAACCAAATAAGCTGCAATAACATCATTTAAAGATGTATGTAAACTTCATAGATCAATCTAAAGGTAATTAATAATGAATCAAACATGAAAGGGGGGTGATACATAATGGATGTATAGTAGTAAATGATATCTCGAGTTAGAGTAACACTTGTAATTATTATATTATTAGGTAGTAGAAAAATAAATAAGATGGAGTAAGTAAGTATAGGTGGCTATATATGTTGCCGACATGGCACGCAGAAACATATGTAGTAATAGAAAGTCAAGATCGAATTGGGCAAGTTGGGTTATGTTGTTGTAGACGTGGATACTTATAATGTCTTTCTTTTTACTTTTTTGTTCTCTTCTCTTTCGGATAAGCATTTCATAGGTCAATCACCATCTACCACTACTTACTATATGCTTCCATATCATTACATTTTCACAAATATATATTGTTTTCTATCAAGTTTAAAATCACCACTTTGCCCTCACTACATCAAGTTCATCTCTTACTATTTCTAAAATTACATGTGTGTTTTTATATTATAATTGGATCGTGATTTGAGTACAAGTCGAGGTTGGGATCGAGTTGGGAGATTTCAAACCGAGAAAATGGGTCCCGAATCATAAGCACATAAATACCATTCACGTTAATCTGAAGTAAGTCATGAGTTTTGGAGTTCTTCTAGATTTCTTTACGAATCTCACAACATGAAGGGTCGTTTAAAGTAGATTATCACTGAAAATTTGGTCGATTATCCTAGAGGACATGTGTTTGGGGTTTTGTTGCCCTACTAATAAAAACCAAATATATAAAAAATCTAGCTAATTATATTATATAGACAAGATCAATATTTTCAAGTCAGATATTATAATTAACCTAGTATATAATAGGAGTGAAGAAAGGCAAATCAATTCAAATAAGGAAGTGAGCTTGAATTTTTGAAAGATACATACAATAAACCAAAAATTGAAAGATACAATAAACCAAAAAAAGATGCATATATTGTCAACTTTTAAGGGGGAAAAGACAAAATTATGGGAATAAAATTCTATGGCTGCCCATAGTTCCATCTTGGACAGTAACATTAATGGAATTGCACTCAAATAGCAACTTCATTCTATCCAACATGTATGATAGATTATGTAAGTTTTGATATTTAATATAACTTCTATACCAAAATAAATATCATTTTAGCAACTAAAATTTATCTTAAAATAATTATCGTTTACGTATTCCAAAGCATATTTACATACAATATACCAAATACTACTATGTCCTTATTTTACTCATCTCACATTAAATGTGTGAAATAGATAAAAACCCCTCATTAATTAAACTTAAATATATGGATAGATTGAACTTTTTATCACATTCCTTAATTTATGTGCAAAAGACTAAAACGACATTTATTTGGGACAGAAGTAGTATAATATTGTGGGTATTACTCTCTTCATTTCATTATATATCTTTAATTTAAATATATCACAAAAACTAAGAAATTATTTAGTTGGCCCAATTAATATAAATACGTACCACTTTATCCTAATGCTTCTATTACTTCCAAGAAAAAGAACTTCATTTAAGATAAGTGTAAAGTTGGGAAAAGACTTTAGTATTTCTTAATAATGTAAAAACTAAAAGGAAATGAAGCAAGTCGTAAATTCTCAAATTAAACATAGAATAAAAGTTGAGTGAGTAATTGAATTGCTTCTCCAGCTAGCAAATGCTAAAATGGACTTTTTGGCTGGAAATAATATAGAAAGGGAATTAAGGTTAGTTTATTACATTTACGAGGTCTACTATATAATTAAGTGAATTAAAGAATAATTAGAATGAAGTTGTATGTTTATATATAAAATCATCACGGGCCGGCTTAGATGTTAGAGTTATGAGATCAGTAGATGAAATTCATCAAAATTATTCATTTATTTGTCCCTTGGTACAATTTTGTCACCTCACGTGTTGATCAATTTGCATATTTACACATCAACCCCCTTGATTAATCAATAGCGTTTTAAATTTTAATATGGATTTAAGAGTGTAATTATTTAATAAATCTAAATATCTCCAATGTAATCTAAAATAATTGATAAAAAAAAAAATTAACTGGAAATAATTGTTTAAAAAAGACTTTACAAATCCGAAAATCATCAACGAAGTCCAATTTTTTCTTTTTTTGTGAAAAAAGTTATGAAACAAATTTGTGGATCGACGAGAATAAGTTTGAACCAAAACTTTAAAAAGTTGATCAGAACACAACTTGATTATATATATATATATATATATACACACACTCACTAAATAAAGAGTAGGACTTGTGTGCCCCCGGGGTACGGATCCAGGATCCGTACCCCCAACCCGACCCGAATTTTATATATATATATATATATATATTTTCTTTTTTTTTTTTCATCTTCTTCTTCTTCTTCTTCTTCTCATTCTCCTCCTCTGATCTTCTTCTTCTTCTTCTTCGATCCTCTTCCTTCTTCGTCTCTTC